>JASCZW010005337.1:0-147141 GCA_034211315.2 Aedes japonicus
TTTGTTATGTTTATAACTTTACTGACGTTCTTCTATGGGGATCCCTGAATATATGGGGCAATTATTTTTATAACGGCAGTTAAGTTGATCAAACTCATTTTAGAACCTTTAACGGCCCCCAAAACCTCTCGAAACAAATTTTTACGCTGATCGGTTCTGTAGTTTCCGAGTTTATACGGGACATACAGACAGATATTCATTTTTTTTATATATAGCGAAGCAGCAACAATGAATGAAAATTTAATAGATATAGCACGTTTATGGTAATTTTTCAAGATGAGCTTTTTTTTCTTGAATAAACAGTGGTTCAAACTTCTTTCACATGATTCTTACCCGAGAAATACACGTTTTGTATCTTAGTAACCTAGATAATTTTCATGTTTGGCTAAAATTTGTGTTTCATTTGTATGCAAACCCCCCCCCCCCCCCCACCCCAACCCTCTTCAAGGGAATGGAAGGGTTTTAAAACCACCATACCACCATTGCCTTAAAAATCCTCCTCATGCCAAATTTAGTTCCATTTGCTTAATTCTCGATTCATGCAGAATTGTGCACCCCTTGTCCACACTTCAGGGAGGGGGAAAAGGGTCTCAAACTACAATAGAAACATTCTTGTTTTAAAATCTCTACCTGTCAATATTGGTATGGTTTGCTTGATTAATTCTCGAGCAATGCTGAAATTTGTATTTCAATTGTATGAAAGCCCCCTTTCCAGAAAAAAAAGGAGTGTCAAATAATCGCTTGAACCTTCTTTAATCCCAAAAACCCTGCACACAAATTTTCACGCGGATTGGTTCAGTAGTTTCTGAGTATATAAAGGTCCGACAGACAGAACAGACAGAAATTCATTTTTATATTTATAGAAATCGTGCCTAAAAAAACCCCACATGCTAAATGTGGTTTCATTTGTTGAAAATTTCTACTGATTTATGCAAAAATGTGTGTTTCATTTGTATAAGAGCCTCCCTCCATCAAGAGGGGGTAAGGTCTTGAACTACCATAGAAACCGGCTCGTGGGTAGCAAGAAAAAAACGGAGGGCAATATTGTATCGGTTCCGATTTGCAAAAGTGAAAGTGATCATCGGTTTTGGCTGTACATTTAAAAGATTTGTCCGAAGGTCACAGTGGAAGCAGTATGTGCTACGACGAAAGTCAAGCTGAATATTGACATCGATCCAACCATGGTGAAGCTCGGGCCGAAAGGCAAAACATTGAATCGCTTTCCTTTGTCTCCTTCAAAATTGGTCTTGACCCTACACGCACACTTAAAGCGCTGGATCCCGAAAAATGGCCTGAAGGACTTCTATTTCCAGAATTTAAAGACTACGGATCTTCAAAATTTCGGCACCAGCTGATGAAGAACTTGCAAGCAAGACCCTCACTAACTCCATCTACCTTCACTCCAATTTAGAACCTGTGCTGAAGTGGTCCACTCCAGTTCGCAACAACATGAATTTTTTGGAAACTCAATTGCCAGTTTTTACCTCAACACTGGGATGCACGCCTGGCAGCCTCAAGGAAGCCCCTTATCCTATCGTCACAGTCGAGTCACTTCCGCCAGCGTTCTGCAACCATCCCGGCTCTGTGTATGAGTTTGGAAAAGGGGTTTTCCAATCCGTTATCGCAGGCAAGTATGCATGCAATTTGAGTATCTCCCTTCCGATAGCATTTGTCGATTCCAGCAACCCAGCACCAATCCAGTATTGTCAATGCACAACGAAAGCCTCAAGAAGTAGAAAGTGCTTCATTCGTCACAAACTCTATCTCGACTCAACGTGGAAATCGAGGTTTGAAGCTGGGCAAAATCCAATATTTCGGTCTACTATCAGAACGTGAGAGGCTTATGTACCAAATCCTTTCAGCTACGCTTGCAGCTTACCAGTTGCGACTATGACGTTATTGTTTTCACGGAAACTTGGCTGCGAGAGGATATCAATAGTGCTGAAATATCATCTGAATATGCGTTGTTCCGTTGTGACCGTACTGCATCAACAAGCCAACATACTCGTGATGAGGGCGTATCGATTACAGTAAAAAATCACCTTCTTTGCGAGGTGATTCCTTTGATGGACTGTGAACGACTTGAGCAAGTCTCAGTTTGCGTAAGATCGACGCATCGTTTGCTCTACATCATTGCTGTTTATCTTCCCCCGAACTTACACGCGGATCGTTATTCTGCCCATACAAAAGCGGTTCAGCATCTCACAAACAGCGCTAGCGAAACCGATATCGTTTTGTCATTGGATGACTTCAACCTCCCAAACTTGAGATGGAAATTTGATGACGAGGTTAACGGTTACATTCCGTCGAACGTTGTTTCCGAGCAAAAGCAATTCCTCATCGAAACCGTGTTCGCTGCGGGCTTACGGCAAGTTAACCGTTTTTTGAACACCATTGGAAGATTACTTGATCTTGCATTCGAAAGTTTACCGGAACATCTGGATCTGGTTGAACTCTCCACTCCACTGTAACAGATCCACAACCATCACACGCCTTTTGTTTTACTGTTTGACGTGACCGACAATAATTTTGATTGATTGATGATAATTTCGACAATTTTATATTTGAATCCAACGCGTGTGATTACATCCAGCTGAAAACAGCATTTGCCGATACCGATTGGAATGCAAGATGGCATCGGAACAATTGACGATTCACTGTCAGCCTTTTAATCTGGAATTAATTTCCCAGAATCCTGTACAGGTACCCAGGAACCCGTAGGCATTGGAGCGAGTTGGTGATTTCACAGCCAGCTCTATTGAACGCGTGAAGAGTTGACCACTGCAAAATAGCGGTCTCCCCGCCTTTTGTGCCTCTTAAGTGCCAACTTTGCCTTCAATGTGGCATCCACCGTTTACTTGTCCCTACGGAAGCCAAATTGACTGTTTGAGAGGATGCCTGTACCCTTCGTGTACTTCGACAGATATCGATTGATACGCCAACAGATTACCTGTTGGCTTCCATGTCTTCGGCATCAATAATAGAGTCTGACCTTTTCACGCGTCCACGAAGACGCCCTTGTCCAGGCATTTTTGCACTACCACCCTGAAAATTTCGGGAACCAGCAGAATAGCCGTCACATTTTACGACTTTCCTATCACAATGGATTCAGCATTCGCAACCGTCACCTCACCGTCACCTGCGGATGTTTGGCGTTGCCAACCACCTTTCCACCGCCATGGCAGGGCGTGATGGTCTGGGATATTGGAATGCTGGTCATTAGACAATTCTATAGCTATTGGGAGGCCAGGGACTTAAATCGTGGTGCAGAAAGGGTTTTTTTCCCCTCTGTTCGGGACATAAACCACTGCGACCAGTAATTTGATCTGTTCGTATCCTTTGTTTATTGCATGTCGAGCTACTTCATCACTATTGAGAAATGATGAAGTATTCGGTGTTGTTACAGTTGTCATTGTTTGTAATAAGGACTATTATACGTTCCTTTGACTACAAAAACAAATAAGTTCCCTAGTTTGAATTAATTCGTACTAGGGTTCGGTGGTAGATCTGATACCCCGTAACGCACCACGAAAAGGTGATCTACCAGCGTTACGGGTTCCCCAATGAACACTTCCAAGCAGGCTCGTCTGCTGGCCTTTATCTCCCTCTATAGCGCAGCCTTGGCGGCAGTTAGCGCTACTCGACGCCACGTTTTTTCGGAGTCCGACCACACTTTCTGCATCCTCCGCCTTGCGTGGAGGCAAATTCTACGGAGGTCATAGATCACCTCTGTCCACCAATACCATATTTAGGTTTGACCTTCCTAGGCACCGTTGCATAGCACACGAGTGTAAGTAGCGCTACGAGGTAATCACCACAGGGGTTCTGGTTTCGCTCATGTGTCGTTCGCAACTCAAGCGCCTCTTTAAATACATCAAGCAAAACAATGCATTAGCTCCTAAGTAACATTGAGAGACTCTCTTTGTCGACTTTCTCTTTGCGTTCCTACGGCTATGTAAAAACATGTTTGACTATTTTCAATATACAGTACGGTAGTATAAAGTGTGATAGAGGATCCAATACGTTGAAAACATCAGCAAATCATTTAATAGACAAACTATTAACCAAAGAGAAAGTCGACGAAGAGAATCTCTCAATGTTACTTAGGACCTAATGCATTGTTTTGCTTGACATCTTCATCGAAGTATTAGGTCCATTGCATTTGCAGGCCATTTGCAGGCAAATGGGGTGGGTGTTCTTCCGTCTGCACACTTCCCAGTATTGTGGCCGATACTATAGTGAACCGCCAAGTTGCCGCTATGAGTGTAGCCATCCTCCACTCACCAGTTGTTCGATAGCCCACACACTTAGAAATTATGAATTTTATACAAGATGTAATTCATGTTTGTAAAAGTAAAGAACGTAAAGAAAGATTTCGTGTAAATTATGTCTTCTGCCACTGACACATACGTGATTCGGCGAAGTTTGTGATTGATTGAATTTATTTTCTCATCTCTTTCAACTCATTCTTATGCGCTGAAGCACGCTTGCATATGTCGGTCTTAGAGGACAGAAATTTACAAAAATCCATTTTGGTAGTGTGCAGGGCTGCAGAACGTCACGTCGATGACCGACTCCGCTCTTTTTATCTGGTAGGTATTTTTGGTTCCCTACGTTGAGCTTGATCAGGGCCTCAAGTAGGAACTAGCCCCTTGTTGATAAGGTGATTGCCAAACTCCAGAGCCCCAGCCGTTGAAGTTGCCCGCTATAACCATCGGGTTTCGGACAGTTAGCTCTGTTGTCATTCGATTCAACTATTTGTGAAAACTGGTAAATCGATCATCTTGGTGCCGTATTACAGCTGCAGAAGAACACCCTGTTCACGTTTACAACCACGAAGCCCTTGTTTGAGGTAGACACAATCTCCTGCACCGGGAACTTGACCGTCGTCTATAATAACTATAAAGTCCATATGACCTATCCGCAACCCAGTTGCCGTTGCCGGTCGGGATGCGATATGGATCGGATATTATGGCGATATTCGTTGCTGACTCGCGAACTGTCTGAAACAGCAGTTGCTGAGCTGCCTCACAGTGATTCAGATTTAGCTGGGTTTACTGCACTGTTGTTGGCTTCGTAGTTTACCCTTGTACGCCGGGAACTTAGAGCCACCCGTGACGTGCTTGGCGTCTGGTCATACATTCGGGGGGCTCCTTGCGGTTCCGAGCCTTGTGGCCTTTTCCTCCGCACCTTCTGCATATGTCATTTCTGTCCGGGCCCTTACGCTTCCACGAAAAATACCCGCTCTTAAGGCACTTGACAGGACTACCCCGCGTTGAGTTTTGCCACTTTTTAGGGCGAAGTCCACGGTGGCAACTGCCAGCCGTATCGTGGCTACTGGGTTCTCCAGTGGATCCTTTTGCAGCCGTACGACTGGGCCTTGATGGCCATGGAGAGTTTGCTAACCTCCGTGATCTCGTCTGGGTTTTTACGCTGTACGCACCTGTACGCACCTCCATTCCCGCTTCCAAAGCTTGTTCAGCCAGTTTTTTTTAGGCTGGGCCCTTCAGCTTTGCACTTGGATCATGAACCACTGTCGAGGGATATTTCCTGCCTCTTGAAGGGTTGGCACTCGTACCCTTCTTGTTGCTCCGTTAGTTACTGGGGCCGGCCCTGGCCCAACGGCCGCTTTCGGCGCTTGGGGCTACCCTCACCAACGAACTGGGTCTAACGTTTCTGGCGCCGGAGCCAGCCTCTTTAAACCCCGTAGGACGTAAGATTGGACCATCCGACTCCGACAGA
This sequence comes from Aedes japonicus, assembly GCA_034211315.2. Lineage (NCBI taxonomy): Eukaryota > Metazoa > Arthropoda > Insecta > Diptera > Culicidae > Aedes > Aedes japonicus. Next base: position 5,743 of record JASCZW010005337.1, read on the forward strand.
CATCACTTTCGTTTATTTCTTCGAGCCCGTGGGGCCACCTGGAACCAGCCACTTCTTATGGGCACCACAACTGGACCTTTCACGGAGATGGACGCGTCCGTCTGCGAGTGCTTGCAGGAGGACTCTCTGGCAATTTTTTCTGCCACTAGCCTGACCATTTATCTGGAACTTTGGTCGGCTAGAAACCTGGCTTCCAGTGTTTCCTTCTCGCGGCGTGCTGCCTGAATGGACCTACGAAACTTCAATAAGCTTTGTTTGAGGACCTTGCTACTAGTCGCATGATAGCATTCAGCTGCTCAGAAACTACGATCACTGTAGGCAGCGTATCTTGCTTGCTCTCCATGGCGCGGATGAGTCTAGGCCTCTTCATGGCCTCCCCGTATTTTCAGAGATACCTACCTCTGATGCGTACGTGCCGTATGCGCCACTATTTCCCGCCTTCCTGCTAGGTGGCGATCCGGCAAGCCTGCTTTCGGCGAACGGGTTCACCCCTCCTGTAGTTTACTGAAATTTGAAGCTTGCGGCCCCATACTCTATACTTCAGCCACTATCCAAATCCACGTGAAGTAGTCGCTTTGGTGATCCCATGGTTATCTGTGCAAGCAGGAAGGTCATGCGACGGCCCCTTTTGTGTATTATGTATATTAATGACATGCGACGTGTTTTACGATTTTGTGACATTAATCTGTTTGCAGATGACACTGTGTTGTTCATTGCAGCTAAAGATTTAAATGCAGCCGTTACCCATTTGAACGAAGATTTGCGTTTTCTAAGTAGATGGTTGAAATGTAAGCAATTGAAATTGAATATAAGTAAAACTAAATATATGGTAATTTCACTGAATCGAGTAAATGAGAATGTCTCAGTTACAATTGATGGTGAGACAATTGATCGCGTTCGGGAGTTTAAATATCTTGGCGTAATTATTGATGACAAGCTAAAGTTCAACGCTCACATTGACAATGTCATCAAGAAAATTGCCAAGAAGTATGGAATTCTATGCCGATTAAAAAACGATTTAACTACTTGCAGTAAAATACAGCTATACAAATCAATCATCTCCCCTCATTTAGAGTTTTGCCCTTCCATTTTATTCTTGGCCAACCAAACACAAATATTGAGGTTACAGCGTTTGCAGAATAAAATTATGCGTTTGAATTTACGATGTAACAGATTCACTTCCTCGACTTTTATGTTAGACGCTTTACAATGGCTATCAGTGAAGCAAAGAATTGTGTATTTAACTATGGTGTTCATTTTTAAAGTAGTTAATGATTTGCTTCCTCGGTATTTGTGTGATCGAATTGAAAGAGGAAGTGATTTTCATGGATATAATACTAGAAACGCGGATGAAATAAGAACACCGAATTTCTTGACATGTGCTTCACAAAACTCATTATATTTTAAAGGAATAAATGTTTTCAATTCGATGCCAAGACACATTAAACGTGCACCAACACTTTCAGAATTTAAAAGACTATGTATTTCACACGTTAAAACTGTATTTTGAGCAGCAAGCGTAAATTTTTTTTTTTTCAAATATTTATGAAGATTGTACCTGACGATGTTTTACTATTATAAAACGGATTATTTTGTGTGGACCATTTCTTGTACATTTATGTTGCTTTTTTGTAAAAATGAAGAATGTATCTGACGAAGTTCTTTACAAACGGATTATAATGAGTTGGCTATTTTATTTTTAAATTTTATTTTTTCACATTTACAATACTACAATACTCACTATTTTGTTCGTCACAATGATGATGATGGAAATTTGTATAATGTTGTATTAGTTTAAAAAAACATAAAATAAAGAAAGTAGTCTACAATTGTTTGAGCCTCGCGCGCGGTATACAGATATGATGGACTTCTTTTTGAATTCGTAAAAAAAATGGCCTTTGATGCTTTAGATGGTACTATGAAATAGTAGCGAGTTGTCTGGCTGAATGTCGGGGAATTCTTCGTCAATTCTTTTGTGGTTGAAAGTAAAAGTTTGACTAATGCCGGTCGAGGATTTTTTCGGTTTGGAAATTTTCTCGATCTCTCTGATTGAGGATATCCTTGGTCAGCCCAAAACTAAGGTGGCGGTTCCATTAGTGTTGGAACCTCTGACTCTGTAGCGGGCAAGATCGGATATTGGCTTGCCTTTTGATAATGTCCTTTTACTGGATTCTGTGATCTGAATTGCAACAGAATTTCCTGATCGCTGGGAATACTTGCGAACTTTTGTGGTTAACATCAAAGCTTTTCATAATTATGTCGCTGTGAAGCAAATGGATACTTTTGAAGAAATTTATATCTGTAAATGAAATCAGTTCGTTTTTTTTTTGCATAACTGGTTTGAATTGTTAGGTACCAAATTAATTATCTTAGAGATAAAATCGTCTAGCTCAAACCTTTGTAGGGGTAAGGGCGGGACCATCATCATCATTTTTTTTACATGGACCTTCATGGGGATACCGTGTTCAGAACCGGATAAGCGTAAGTCGGGTATGGCGCAGTCGGTTTTGCGGCCTGTTTCCGTAATTGGGGTCTTACTGACATCGAACCCAATACGCCATATGGTGCTCCTTGCATTGTTTGTTTAGCCGTTAAGGAGAGCTTAACGTTTCCAAGGTGCACAGTGGTGAGGCGAACTTCATCACACCTCGAACTACCAGCACTCCTGTAGTATCAACTTCTTTGGCAGGTTTGTCCAGAATCTGGTTAGTGGGGTACAGTGCTCCGAACCGTTTTACAAGTCTTCTTAGGCTATGGTTTCATGATTGCCCAATATGGGGCAATTGAGTGGATTGAGGTTTTTGTTGATGAAATCCAAGATTCGGTACCAATGAACATCTTCCCGGCTAAAGAGATGCTTTGTGTGCTTTTATAAAAGGCAGGATATATGTTTCCTGAGGCATTCGTCGATGTATAACTTCGAGTGCATCCTCTTATTTGTGACAAGAACCTGGGTTTTCATAAGCATGTCCAAATCCTGAACTCCCGATCAAATTTTTCAATGAACGCGAACTTTAAACTGCCGGTGATATATCCTTGTACCGTGGATAGGTTAAATTTACGATCAGAAAGCCGTCCAAAATCCATGCTCTCGTAATTTTCACCTTCAATTAGCTAACATCCTTAGTACAAGCTCTGAGCACGAGTTTCGATCACTAGAAATCTGCTTTAACATCCTGTTTGGTCACTTACAGAGTGTTTTTTCGAATACAACTTTTCATCTTTGTGTAGGTGCGCACGATGTGCATTCTGTGTTGTGGTATTGGTGTCAGCTTTAGCCTCATATATAGGCTATGCGACGCGCACTTTGTCGAATTGCTGTCATTAGTGGTTTGTTTACTACGCACGCTGAAGGAATACCGTGACGTCGTAGTAAAGTTGTTTGCGAGAGGTGAGCAACCCGGCGACATATTCCGGCGATTGAAATCCTACGTCGGTACCGCGAGAGGGACTCGGCCAAGGACCGTACGAGATCCGAGCGGCCGCGTTCGGCGAAGACGCCAGCAGCCATCAAGGTGGTGAGGGAGTGGGTTCGTAGAAAAATGAACCGCTCGATCCGGAAGACTACTACTGACCTGGATGTGTCGATCGGGGCTGACCACGAAGGACCAGGGACACAAGTCGTACAAATTACACAAGGCTCGCGGGGTAATAGACTACAACGAAGAAGAAGCTGGACCGAGCCAAACTGATACTTTCGTGGCACACAGGTCAGGATTTCGTGCTTTCTGATGAAGAACTCTTTGTCTTGCAACAGCCGCACAGTGTCCAAAAGGATCAGCTGTGAGTGTCGACGTTAGCCAGTATCCCCCCTTCCCACATAAACATCCTGTGGTTCCAGCGCGCACATTTTGAACACATTTTTAAAGTGTATTCGAACTTAATGCATTCCCTGTATTTGCTCGGTAAAATCGCAATCGTGCTCGCAAATGGATTATTCGTACGACACCGTATTTTATTGCGGCTTAGATTTTCTGGGTCACTATTTTTTAAATTTTCCTTTGATACCCTATCCTTGCCGTAAGACTTAGTCCTCGCCAAAAAGATATCTCTAATAGTTGCAAAACATTAAAACAACCAATAACCAATAATTTCGTTTTGGTCGATGGCTAATCGGACATTAACAAACAGCAAACATTCCTCCGTGTTGATCCCCTCAAACAGAAGATTCCAGTTCCCTTTGTTGATCAAACAAGTCACTCACTCTTCACAACAGACGTCATGCTCAGCACGTGACATCTAGCATGTTTTATAATTTAATCCATGCCATGGCAGCGAAGAAAACACCCGAAAGCACCCACACGCTCCCAGTTCCTATGACCCAACACTAAGGCAAACCAATCGTGGCTCTATTGAGGCGCTTCCCATTTTCCTAAACAACTACACAGTCACAGTCAGTTGTCACCACCATCGCCGTTGCTCGTCGGTGGCATCGTTTCCGCCGTCATCACCGACATTGTCACATTCAAGTGGGGTTGACCCCACCACCCCTACCCGCCTAGTCGACCAGCGTGAGGACAAACTCGGATACATTGGATTGGAAGGACGTGTGTAGCATAGTTTTCGGTAACATTGTTGTTTAGGTTACGGGTTACATGTGGCGGCAGCGCAGCCCGGAACACAATCAATAGTGTCGCGTTGATTTGGGATTAGGAAAGGCGATAATTGATATGGGTTATAATCAATAAATATTGTGAAAGAAAAAGAAGGCCGAAAGTAGGTTTATCAAATAAAATCCCATCCGTTGAAATGAAGCTTAAAACAGAAACGAGAAAAGCAATTTTCCGGAACAGACCTTCTTCAAACAAGCGCACATAGGTGGGACGGTCAAAATGGAAGCAGCACCAGCAGCATCATCTGACGGAACTGGATGAAAAGGACCAAATACAGAAGAGGAAGAGCAACGACCACAAAACCACTATCGATAAAAGCCAGGAGGGAAGTGGGCTGAATAAATTTAATCACAGCTCCATCTCGTCGCCTGTGACAGAGCATGTTTGATCTCGTCCAGCTTATCCTTGCCACCTCCACCGCCGCAGCCATCACCACCAAAATCAGTAGTGAGTTCTTTTGCGTTTGGGAAAATTGTTGACTTGGTTGGTTCCGAAGCTTCCGGCCAGCACACCGTCCTCATTGTCCTCGCTTCGTCATCATTGGTTGGGCTTGAGTGGCAGTCGGTCATTATCGGAGGATTTGCACAAAAGTTAAAGCGAGCTGACTGTGCAGGCAGCCGCAAAAGCTCATCGATTCGGTTTATCTCCGGCTAAGGGTACATTGACATTTTCTCACTGCTTTATTTTCGTACTTTCGTGCCACAACTGGAATTTCGGTCGGTCGGTGTTCCGTTGTCAATGCGGTGGAAAGCACTCCGCCTTAGATGTGTATCGTTATTTTTATGTGGTTCATGGGGAAGACAATCGGACCTTAACGATCCGCTGTGATGTGGGTTTTCTCACCTGTTACTTATGGTTTGTTTATTTTTAGAGCTCGGAATGTGGGGAGGGAAGTGGGCTTTTGGTTGTCAAGAAGCCTTTGAATTTTTTTTTTTCATACTGAGGTACGGGTTACTTTGTTAATACTGGTTTAATAAGAGATAATCTTAACTTTTTGGGGTGTAGGGAAATTTCAACAATTCAAGCCAAACATTGCATAACGTCCTAAGTAACAATATAAACAAAAGCGAGTTGAAAATCGATTCGAACAGATATCCATTTCTTTTCTATGAATCATTTTGAAATTATGCTCTAAAATTTACAAAAATTGAAAACAAAACGTCCAATGCCGTCTGATATTACACAGCTCTATTCATTGGACTTTTGTCATCGCTTGTCTAATGAACAATGTTTGTCTTAAATTTTGACAGATGTACATAGGACCTACATGTTTTCTTCTCAAAACGCGTCTTCTGATTGTTCGAAGAAAGAAAACAAGCAAAAAGTTCTTCGTTTGGATGGATATTTAACTTCTTCAAGCTACATTTGTCTCAAATCGATAAAAATTAATAGAAAATTTTGTTATTCTTTCTTCAAATCGTAATTGCAACTCACTTGTGTAATCTTTAATTTTTGTAAGATTTTCAACGTCGTCAGGATTATGAAAAAAATGTTGCCTTCGGTGTTTAGGGTGATTCTAGGCGTGTAATTGATACATTTGTTACTTAGGACCTATTGCGTTTGCATTTGTAGATTGGACCTGTTAGGTTGGTATTTTGCCAAGTTAGAATGTACATTGGACTACTGTGATTGCGGTATGCTCTAGTAAAATATTGTTCACAGTAATTCTGTTTTAGCTTTATTGTTGAACTCTTGAACCCCCTTATTCTTGCATTTAGCAAACAGTAGCCCATCATATCTGAAAACCCCAAAATGGGCTACATAATTATTCAATCGAAAATCGCACAAAACGGCACAAACCTCAATCAGTTCGTTGCGTTGTAGCAGGCACAAGAATAACAAAATTAGATGCGTTGGTCCGCTATTGCACGGTGTTGCGCGGTCAGCTTGTTTCATCCTTTTTAACGAAATTTTCACAAATTTTTTATGGCTGTTTTGAAACCTATTTGCTGGGTGAATTTCATATTACCATCGCTATGCACCCATTCCTAGAAGATCCCCCAAGATACTCAAGTAAGTTTATTTATTTGGCGTCAAACAATAGTAGACCGTTTTGTTACATGGATAATTCTTACATGGATACATCCTTATACTAAAATTAAATGCCTATGTTCTATTACTTCGCAGAATGTTGAAATATTTTTTCAGTTTTGTCCTAGGTGCATTAAAGTCAATCATTCCACAATGCTGATTATATACAATCATCATGCGGATCAGCGGTCCAAATTTAGTATAATCTGTACGATGAAGATCTACTGCGAATAGGTTACGATTGCGTAATTGTTTAGTGGGGGCATATAAATTTAGCTTTGACAAAAGAACAGTTGAGTCAATACGTTGTGATACCAAATCATTCACAAACAAGACCTTAGCATAATCCCGACGTTCTTTCAAAGTTTCAATATTGATCAGTATACAACGTGCTTCATATGCTGGGAGAGGTAATGCTGTCCATTCTAGCTAACGCAGTGCATATAATATACACTGTTTTTGGATTGACTCTATTCTTTCTTCATGTTTTTTTCATATAAGGGGACCAAACAATACTACAATATTCTAAATTAGAATTTCTAATATTGACCGGACATAAGCAACATAAAGCATTTTTATTGTATATGGACCTAAAAAGTGGCATCCGAAACGTTTTATAAAATTAAGCATATTGCTTGCTTTATGAACTATCGTGTTATAATGATCCACAAACGCTAGTTTTGAGTCTAGAATAATACCTAAATCTCTTATTTTATCGCATTTTTGTACACCTTCTATTCCTAATATAACTTGAACATTTGGCGTGCTTTGTTTTCTGCTATACGTTATGGGATTACATTTTTTAACATTTAGTTTAAATAGACTTTTACAGCACCACGTATAAAAAACTTGAATATCATTGTGAAAAACATTAATTTCATTATCGTTCTTAATTTCTAAGTAGAGCTTTATGTCATCAGCATATATAAGAACATTGAGATTTTTTAAGATAAGAGATATGTCCTTTATGTATATAATGAATAGAAGAGGTCCTAAGTGTGAGCCTTGAGGAACCCCCGACGTGACATGAATAATTATTATTATTGGGTCAGACTTTTTATTATTGAACTTTACAATTTGCTGACGATTCAACCCAATTGAGCAGTTTCATCTCAATTCCCATTTTTTCAAGCTTGAAAATCAACATTGGAATGTCTATCAAACAATTTACTGAAGTCGGTGTAAAGAACCATTACGTGATTACCTTTATCCATTGCATTTAATGAGTAATTAACGAGTTTCAGTAAGTTCGTAGCAGTTGAGCGGCCTTTGAAAAAACCGTGTTGTGCGTTAGTTATTCTATTTTTAATTTGGTCAAAAACATTTTTATTAATGATCGATTCGAGAAGTTTTGGAATGCGTGATATTATGGCAATGCCACGATAATTACGAAAATCGGATTTTTTGCCAGATTTATAAATTGGTATGAGGAAAGACTTTTTCCATTCTTTCGGAAATTCACCACTATCCAGTGACATATTGATCAGCATGAAAAGGGAAGTTGTAAGTTCAGTTGCTAGGTTTTTCAAAAACCTAGAATTCCATCAGGTCCAGCGCCTTTATTTGCGTCTAACTGTTTTAAACCTGAGAGAATGTCTTGTACAACCATTGCACTGACACCAATATTACCTGGAAAGTCAGAAAAGTATGAGAAATATTCAAAATCGCGATCATTTTCCGAAAATTTTGTGTAAATCTCTTGAAAAAATGTTGAAAAGAGATTACAAGTATCTTCTAAGTTATCTCCTACTTCTTCGTCCAAAGTCGTATTTGTTGGGAAATAGCTAAATTAAGTCGATCGCAGATGTTCAAATACTTTTCCATATAAGCTTGATTATTGTCATTTTTGTAAATTTTGTGAGCCTTTTGTTTCCGATTCTTAAAATTAATAATTTGCTTATTAAACCAAATTGGATTTTTAAAAGCATAGTTTCGTCGTCTTCTCGTCAGAGGTAATTCTTCTTGAATTGTTTCCAGTTACATTTTATAAAATATCTCTACTGCACATTCAATTTTTTTCTGACTTTTTAAAACCTGTTGCCAGTTGGTAAGTAAATTAAGTATAAAAAGAATGATTTGCGTGATATGTATACCAGGAGTTTTGATGTTATATATGTGGGTCTTAAATAACCATGAGTTCAAACAGTTTGAACACTAACCCTTGCCATTTACGCTTGAGAACAAGTATGTGAAGTAATAAATGCACCTGATACAAAAATTTGATTGAATAAATATGTAGCCAGATGTTGGGATTCTCAAATATAATAGACTACTTATTATTTGAATTTTTGCTAATTGTAAAGATGAGGCGGTAAAAAAGTACAAAAATAAAGCTTGAAGAAAGCTAATGTGAACATTAGCTAATTAGTCCTTATCGCAATCAAAAACGTCCTGGGTACATTCTATTTACAATTAATTTACAATTACGATTTAAAAAACAGATCAAAATTTTCAATCCTATTTTTCTCGATTTGACACAAATGTTACATAGGACCTAATGTAATGTTTGGCTTGAATTCAAGGTGAACAATGCATTAGGTCCTAAGTAACATTGAGAGATTTTCTTCGTCGACTTTCTCTTTCGTTAATAATTTGTCTATTAAACGATTTGCACTTTACCCAGGTGACACATAACTGTCATAAATGGTTACAGTAACTCTACTGTGACTTAATCGAGTCACGTTGAAGTTATTTTATCTCGTATGACACAAATGTGCTGCTAGGGTATATCACCGTACTGTGTGTTGAAAATACTTGAAAATGTTTTTACATAGCCGTAGGAACGCAAAGAGAAAGTCGAAGAAAAGAGTCTCCCAATGTTACTTAGGACCTAATGCATAGTTCAGCTTGAATTCAGGACAAACATTGCATTAGGTCTTATACAACAATATCAACAAAATCGAGTAGAATATCGACTTTGATAGAAAGCCATTACTTCCCTTTGAATCATTTTGATATTATGCCTTAAGACGCATTTTTGACGTAGACTTCGTCTTACTACAGAGAACAGACATCTAAACTAGAATATGTTTTACAAAAAAACTTGTATAAGGATTCAAATTGAATTACGTTAAAACACTACTGCCATCTCTCGGGTTTTTGCCACTTGCTATTTGATCACGGCAGCCATGTTTGTATATTTCTCGCACCTGTATGAAAAATTCTCAGTGGAATTCACGGAGGGTATGCCTATGCAGTTGTAATCGATTGCCTTAAATTAAAAAATTTCTTGAAAACAGAAACATTTTCACCCACTTGTCGTAAACATACCCATCATCTTCTTCCCCTAGAGAAGCAGATGAAGAAAAAGCGGAGGGAAAGTATCAAAAGAATAAAAACGGAAGACGAGAAGCGAATGAAAATGAGCATAGGAAGCAAAGTGGAAAACGCAAAACGGAAGAATAAAATAGAAAAAAAAACGAATAAGATTAAGCAGATAAGTAGAAGTGGAATCAGCGAAATGGAAGAAAAAAAGTGGATGAGAGAAACAAATAAGATGAAGAAAAAGAAGAGAAGAGAAAGAAGAGAAACAAAAGATAAATGGAAGAATATTGGCGGAAGAAAACATACGGAAGAGGAAAAGCTGAAGAAGAGAAGTGGAAAAAGCGGAAGAATAGAAGCCGAAGAAGATTTAAAAAAATGAGAAGAAAATGCTAAATGAAAGAGGTGTAGAAATTGAAAATTAGTGAAGCAAGGAGTGACCTATACGAATGCACTCAGGTGTAAAGTGTCGTAAATAAAAAAAAAAAAAAATCTTTCTCCCCAACACATTTTGCAGGCTCAGTTAAAACGACGGATTCGTCTGCTTAGCACTCATGTCTCGCATGTGGGTTCGAAGTTATTTCCAGCCATTCCAATCAGAATCATTTTGAATGAACTCTATTTCTGGCAGATCGTATTGCAGTAAAGTATTGCACTTAGCATCTAAATACACTTTCAGAGAGTTGTTGTTTCGATCAGACACTAGACACTGATTTAATCTTTATGAATCCCAGCAAAAATCTTCAGTAATTACCCCACATCCGTTCTACCAGGAACTCGAAAATTTTCAAAAGAAAAATGATCGAAGCATTTTTTTTACCGCGAAAGCTTAAACTCCCTGCAAGGACCAAATTTGCATCTAAAATGATTTTTCAGGAGCATTAGGGGTGAATTCACAAAATTGAATGGGGTTCTTACAAATCTGCATCCTTGAGAAAACTGTAAAAAGATTTTCCCCGGGTAATACCTTGCCTATTTGCACACCAATAGAATTTACACTTACGGCACATGTCGTTTCCGATATACAATGTTTTGCTAATATTTTTTTTTTGAAATTTGGGCTACTAAGATGCGCGACGATCGGTGATGTGAATAGGTGGCGATGGCAGCGCCATCACAGTATTGCCAGATACAATAATTATGAATGGTCTTTCTGTGGCTAGGGTAGGGTATCAATTGAAAATATAAGAACAAGCGACCGTCACGATATATCGTTACAAATTAAACGTTTATAACTTTATAAATGCCTGACAGATTTTCAAGATGCTTAATTCAATCGGTTGCAAATTTTCTCTTGTATCAATTCAACAATAAAACAATACCAGTTTTAAATTTTAAACTATTGAAAATAACAAAAATAGAAGGAGATGTCTCATAATTTTGTCTTGCAGGCTAAATTTTGACCGAGACTAACTAGACCGAGAAGGTTTTAATTCAAATGCGACCCATTTCAAATCCGTCCTTTTCAGGACGACCAATTCAGTTTTGAGAGAATTTGGTTGATTTGAATTTGTCTAACATTACTCTCCAAGTTCTTACCATTTGGCATCCAGCGGTGGCTAAAGTGATTTTAGTTTTCTCTCCGTTGCATACCTTGACCATTGTGTACAATTTATAAATGGCTTCCGTCACGATAAATTAAAACACTGGACGCTAATAAATGGTGTTCCGAACAAAATTTGGTCAAATAGTAATGCATGTGAGTCGATCATAGTATTTATTAATATGTCAATTTTATTTCATGTTCAGTTAATACAGAAAACAGGAGAAATATTCAGCTAAGCTTCCTTTTTATCGAATGTGAATTGCCTGATCTTTTGTTAAACACCTGCCATAAGATTTTGTAGTCTCCTTGTCCAATTTATTCGCAGCAGAACGCCAGTTTGCCTTGAACTGTTTCTCGCTCACAACAGCTTTTTGAGTTTTCCTCAGGTTCTGCTTGACGATGGCCCAATATTGTTCGATTGGGCAACGCTCTGGCGTGTTGAAAGGGTTCTTGTCCTTGGGCACCACTTGAACGTTGTTGGCAGCATACCACTCCATGACACTTTTTGCCGTAATGGCAAGATGCCAAATCCGTCCAAAATAGACCGGAACAATTGTGTCGCTTCAGGAAAGGCAGTAGACGTTTTAGTAGGCACTCGCTCAGATAAATTTCCTGGTTGACGGTTCCGATCGCAATGTAGACGTTGCTCTTCAAGTCACAGGTACAGATGGCCGGCCACGCCAGATCTTTTTTCGCAATCTTTGACAGTTTAATGTGCTTGAAAATATCTGCCACCTTTTCCCGTCCACTGTCCGAATGAAATTCCTGTCCAGGAAGCTGTTTAAAGTCTGCCTTGACGTAAGTTTCTTCGTCCTGTACCACGCAATCTAACTTCGTCAGCATTGTCGTGTACAACTTTCGTGATCGTGCTTTGGCCGACTTGTTTTGTTTATCGTCGCGATTTGGAGTCACCACTTTCTTGTAAGTCGACAGTCCAGCTCGTTTTTTAGCTCTATCCACGGTTTATGGCGCCACTCCCAGCTTCTCTGCGATATCTCGGATGGAGAGGTTGGGGTTCCGCTAAAACCGCGGGCGTCTGGCTTTCGATTTCTCCCCGACTGAGCTTTCCTGGATGTCGAAAAACGTTCACCGAACACTTTTAATACATTGGTCACAGTTGATTTAGCCACATTCAACCATTTCGCCAACTTGACGTGAGAATACAAGTAGTTCACCATGCACGTGCAAAATTTTGATGCGTTCCTTCGACGACATTTTGATAACTGAAGTGCTAATCTCAAAATCAAAATAGAGGCATGCTGTTACACGCACACATCTTCAAAATGAGAGGTGTGCAAAATTTTTTAATGCACGGTGAAAGGAAATGCGTCTAGTCAAGGAAATTTGATCGAAACACCCTTTACAAGCATTTTAGTTTTTCTATGGGAATTACCGTCTTCTCTGTTTATGTTTTATATACCAACTGACAGTTTTTGATTTCTTTTATGAGTTTTTTAAGTTATTGACGAATTTGAGCGCATTGAATGTTGTCAAAGATTGCAAGTAGACAAATTGTACTCAGAATTTCTACTTTTACATGCCATGTTATTTGAGAATCTAGAATTTTAAGTGAAATTTACTAGATGTTTTCATGCGAATCATACTCAGAATCTTTCAGTTTCTTAATAACAATTTTTCACTAAACACTTTTTCAAAAATCACATTTTTAAAAACATCGAGCGTATTAGTAGAACGATTGTAAATGCAAAACTAGGAAAACATGAATCTTTTTTTAAAGTACTCTGAATAATGAAAATGTTTTGGTAGGTATTCCGCATCATGCTGAAAAAGTTGAATTTGTCTTAACGTCAATCTCAATCTCACCGTTAACCGTATTTAAATATGTTTTGTTTATTTTGCAACTTGAATTCATTTACATTGTTTATTGACCATAAAAAAAGCCCATTACATCAGTATTGATTTATTTTCGCACCTTCTTCTTGATATTCCTCATGAGGTTTTACACAACCGTTCAGTCGATGGTTTTCCTTACGTTTACGTTTTAAATTTGATGATGTCATCTGCTCCACAAGCCTTCTTCCACAGCTTTCCTTTCATCAAAGCCCAAGATTTCTCAATGGGCCTCATTTGCGGACAATTTGTAGGATTCGTCGCCTTTTCCACTAATTGGACATTGTTCTCATCATACCAACCCAAGGTGACACGCGCATAGTGGAAGGATGCCATATCAGGCCAAAACAGTTTCGAACCTTTGTGTTTTCGGATTAGTGGCAGGAATCGTTTCTGCAGGCATTCCTTCCGGTACATTGCGGCGTTCATATTTGTGGTAGTGAAATAAGGTGTCGATTTCATACCGCACTGGCAAATAGCTTACCAAACCAACACCTTTCTTCCAAATTTTTCGCACAACACGATTTCTCCGAATTTGCGATATCGGTTTCACGCTTCACGGTATAAAACTGTGCCCCTGGATGTGCTCTGTAGTCCAATTTGACGTACGTCTCGTCATCCATGATAAAGCACATTTTTGCTCAAAACGTCGTCGTACAGCTTCCAAACCAGAGTTTTCACGGAATCCGCCGGAATTTGGCTGCGTTTCGGGCATTTTTGTTTCCGGTACGTCTTCAGGGAATTTCGTTCCCTTGCGCGTTGGACCATTCCAATCACCGTTCCACTTTTTTTTTTGCGCAACCTCTGATGGATACCTCCTTTTTCCTTCAAAAACTTTGCAAATTTGTTTGTCCAAATTTGGGTTTGACGCACCTGTTTTTCTACCACGGCCGGGTAAGTCCTTCAATGTTTTATGCATAACAAACCGGTTGATCGCATTTTGGACCGCACAGACACTAACACCTTCTTCTTATGCTAATTTTATTAGCAACAATCCCTTTTCAGTGCAGTACTTGGTCACAATCGATTTTCGCTTTTGTTCCTTAAGACATGGTTCCGCTTGAAGTAAAACTTAAACTTTTAATAAAGGTTTTTGTTTGTTTACAAGCCAAGCAACACATTGACACTAAACAGTGGTCAAAATAAGTCATAGTTTTTTTTTTCATACAGAACCTCAAAGGTGTACTCATAATTAACGATGCAGTCCTTATGATGCCTTTTTGTTCGAAATTACTTGAATTCAACAGATGCTTTCCTGGCAAATTCCATTTTTTCTGTGAAAGCCAATGTGCGGCCATCAGGCGTTCCAAAATGTTTTCGGTCAAATAAAATCAGAGGGTGAATTCTGTCAATATGAAAGGGTGTTGGATTTTTAACAAAACCACAGCAATTGGTTGAAGGGTGTCCCACATCAAAGTGCATCACGGTGAAAAACACTCTAGAAAATTACCTAGTTGACCGATCCTTTTTAAACTTTCAGATAATAAAATATAACCCATAAGCTTTTGGCGTATTTATTTCATTCAACGTCAATGCCATAACCGTAAGTTCGCACATTACGCTTAACTACACCGTGTCCAATATATTCTCATACACTTTTTCCAACTACTGCAACTACTCAACATGGTTCACGTACAATGTGTTGGTGTAGTTTTGCACTATGTTTATAAAAACGCTTTCAGGTTATGTCCGATTGTTTTCATTCCTCGGATTCCAAGTTTTCAAGAAACGTAAGGTTCACGGAGTTTCGAAACCTTCCAAGCAGAAACGACTCGAAAGAGCAAGTCTGCTTTTGTCGCGGCACGGTGGGGTAGAATTTATCTTTTCCGACGAAAAGTTATTCGTCTTGCAACAATCCCACAATGTTCAGAACGACAGATTGTGGGCTCTCTCTTCGAGAACTGTTTCAGAGAGTGATACGAATATTCCACAGTTCCAAAGTGCTACGACAGTGATGGTTTGGGGAGGAATTTGCAAGCGAGGCAAATTACCACTGTTTCTTCGGAAAATTCGTTAAAGTGAATGCCATATATTATAAAACAGAAGTTTTGGAGAAAGTTGTCAGGCCATATGTACAAGAGGTGTTTGGAGATGATCACTATGTGATTCAGCAGCACGGAGCGCCATCGCATACTACAAATCTCGTTCAGGGCTGGTGCCGAGAAAATTTCACAGACTTTTTGGACAAGAATGATTGGCCTCCCAGTTTGCCAGATCTGAATCCCTTGGATTAGTTCGTATAGTCATACATGCTGGCGAAGGTAAATGACCACAAATGACCAACTAAAACCGTAATTAAACGAATTTGGGACGAAATGCCGATAGAAGTCGTGCGTGCCGCTTGTGACAGTTTCGAAAAACGTCTGGAGCTGGTCGAGAAGGTTAAAGGCGGTGTTGTTCCAAAACATATGCTGTAGTTGATCAGTATTATATTGCTATATCATGGGTAAATTTATCAATAAAATCTGGATTATCGATTTGAAATAAATAGAGTTTAATTTTGTATGAGAATATATTGGACACGGTGTACACTTATTTGGTTCTGTACAAAATCTGGATGCAGCTTCTTCTGTACGGAATCCCACTTTTTTTTCATGTCTTCCTCAGATTTGACCTCCTCGTGATGCTTCCGTAGTGCCTGCTTCATAATAGCCCAGTATTTTTCGATGAACCTTAGTTCCTGTGTGTTGGGGGAAAGTTCATGCCCTTGGGTACGAAAATGACCCCGTTGACTTCGTTCCACTCCAGGACAAAATTTGAATAGTGGCATGAAGCTAGATCCTGCCAGAAGATCGTAGGGCGCTTGTGTTGCATCAACAGAGGAAGCAGACGCTTTTGTAGACACTCCTTGTGGTAGATCTCCCCGTTTACAGTCCCGGTAGTCACGAACGGCACACTCCGTTTGCCACATGAGCAGATCGCTTGCCAAATTATGTATTTCTTGGCAAACTATGAAAGTTTCTGCTTCCTTACTTCCTCCGGAACATCAAACATGCTTTGCGGTGAAGAACAGTAGCCCCGGAAATTTGCCTTGACGTTAGTGTCATCACCTATGATGAGACAATGAGGCTTCGTCAGCATCTTGGTGTTAAGTTTCCAGGCTCGTGACTTTATCAACGTATTTTGCCGTGGGCCTTCTGCACTTCATACGTATGCAGTCCCTCCCGGTCCTTGGCTCTCTGAACGAAAGACTTGGACAGATTCAACTTTTTGGCCACATCCCTGACCGAAGCATTGGGATTCCGCCTCAACGTTTTCACGACATCCATTCTGATCGCACTTCTCCTTCCGTTTGATGCTCAGAGCTTCGAAGTAACGTTTAATCACACGACTGACCGTTTACTGCAAGATTCCAAGTTGTTTTCGGATGTTCCGATGGGGAGAGTTGAGGATTTTCCAGGTGCTTGTGCAAAATCATTTCGCGATGCTGTTTTTCGGGTGACATTTTTTCCAATTTTTGAAAAAAACTGACAGCGATAAAAATACAACAAAAACACTCTAAACTACTTCTACCCAAATTGTCAAGAAAAAATACCCAATAGGTAATTTTGTACAGCGTTTTTTCCGTGATTCAATTTGATGTGGGGCACCCTTTATTCCACATTTAATCTAAATACACGGATACATTCAGTCCAATTTTGTATGGAAACTCGGATGAAAAACTGCATGTGATTTCAATTGAATCCAATTCCGATGTTTGCCAACCTTACTTAAGATTCGGAGTGGAAATTTTAAAACAATATTCTTTCATCTCAAAAGCGAATATCATGTTAGAATTCCTAGAATATTCTGCACATGACTATAAGAGAATCTAATTGGATCTAGCTCAGGACTCTCCATCTGCTTCACTCACTTGTTTTGAAAGCAGCTTTGATTACTGCTCTTCAACACATTCCAGGGATATATATTGACTGCTACGTTTGGAATTTTAAAACGAACCCCCTTTAATCAACCACTAGAGCCCATCAGATAGGGGAACTACGACTTGATACTCGCCATGAAGTTTGCTAAATCAAGTTCCCCTTCTCCCGGATACACGTGATCGGTTCAAACACCCAAAACGTCCCTAATTCCACTGCCCGCGTCACGGTTCTTAGTCTGGATTCACCGGACAACATTATTTGGCATTTTTCCTACACTTGCTTGATTTTTGATCTTACGGTTCTCCCAATGCGAGATGGTTTCGCTAAGACGGAAGCATCCGCAAGCACTGTCTAGGTAGGTAGGTATACAAAGAGTCATGGTCATGTTTTTTTTTCTCTTCTGCTGGTTGTTATACTTTGTTTTGTTTCTTTTTAACTCGCTCATTTCGACCTAGTCTGGTGAGTGGTCCATGCAAGGTTTGCAGATTGGCTGAGCGCGCGCGCGGTGTACGTGAGCAAGCCACAGCAACTCGCCACATGTGTTTGCTTCAAAGCGGAGTGGAGTTCCGAAGTGAGCTACTGTCCTCCTCGTCATCGTCGTCGTCGATTGTGGTCGTGGTTGTTGTACTGCGGAAAGGTCGCGATACAATTTAATCTTCTGCCAGCGGTTGTGGCGTGTCTGTTTGTTGATTGGCCCGTTCTTGAAAACAGAACGTTCATCTTGGCGTGGGATATTAAATACACGTTAAACTGGTTCGAGTGAACTTGGTTAATTGGTTCTACGTGAGTTGTGGTAGCTCACTGTCGGGAGCGTGAAATTATTGCTCTCGGAAGTTTGCTTGCCGTGATAAATCATATGTGCGTGTATTTGCCACCGTGCGGAAGCTTTAAACAAATAAAGCTGAACACATGGAAAATGTCCCCAAAATTCAGAGGGATCCTTAAAGGAAGCTGATTTAATGGAAAATAAAATTAACTAATAATAATACACATAGCGCAACTGGTTCGCGTTTTGTTCTAGAAACCATTATTGCCCGCCCATCGTGTTGGTCATGTCATGTCTGGTCAGTTTTTGCCTTGTTAGCTGTAATGCACTCCAACGCCGCGCCACGCTAGTAGCCGGTAGCCGCTATGGGTGAATGACTGTAAACATGTTTAAAATTCATCGGTCATCGTACGCCTTGGCAACCGACCTGCCCACCCCTCGCACCCGGCGCACTCACAACCTTGCTTTCCACCATCACAGAGCCTACCTAGGTCTTGGAAACGAAATCGAAGGCTCGCATATATTTCCTTCTTCTTGGCATGACGCAAACGATTTCGATCATTCGAGTTTTATTCGTAGGGCAGTTCGAAGTTGTCGCAGAATCAGACGCGTGTGTGCCATCCATTGCAAAAAGAATAACTCTGACTTTCTAATCCGACTTTGAGCTGCTAGGTACACAATGGTTTTTCATCGTTTTCGAGAAGAGTTGGTATCCCCACACACTCCTGTTCACCATTGTGGACTGTGGTGATTCACCAATGCAGGAAGATGACCGTTTGTTGAGATGGGGCTTGATGAACGGGGGTCAGCCGATACCAGTTCGTTGTTGTGCTGTGCCGTCGTTTGTGCGATGTGCGTTCACTCTTTATTTATTCTTTCCTAGAGCGAGAAAGAGAGCCGGCCCGGGTGGGATACGCAACACCGTCACCTTGAATGCGGACAAAGAAACTGCACTGCCAACAGTTCGCTGACATATTCAAAGAGAAAGAACGTTGCGGCGCGTTGCAGGTACTGCTCGGTACGTTAGCTCGGTCGAGCGGCGTTATTGCTTGAGTGAATGCTAATTTCTTTGTTTAGGTAAAAAATCATTAGAATAGTTCTAGTCTTTTGAAGAAGCTGCGCGGTTTGTGGGTGAAAATTTTCTTACAAATATTAAACGAGTAATGAAACATAGTTTCAGAAAGAAGCGATACTTTCAAAGGGTAGTAAAATTTTACATGGTAGTAATAGGAATGAAATCCCAATGAATATAATATTTCCAATTTAAAAAAAAAACGCGATAAAAGTACTCTTTGACATACAAGCCGATCAGTGAAATATTATTTCTTTTGTTTCTATTCGAATTCCACATTATAGAGTATCTCATCCCTGCAGCATTTTGTTTTCCTGTTTTGGGGACATGATACCACCGCGACCATTACTCTGATCTATTTTGGTGAATCCTACTACTAACGTTTGCATTAAAAAAAAATGAACAAAAATTTCCGATTTTTCATGCCTTTACCTTCACTCGCATTGACCGCACTGACGAAAATTGCCATGCAGCATCAATCATAGTAACCCATGAATCAGCAGACAAAATTTGACAGCTCTATCAGTCGAATTCTAACCGTGATGACAAAAACAGTGAAGCAAATTCGTTCAGAAGTGTGCGCGTTCAAAGAATGGCACCCCGCTGCGTCGAAAACAGACATCGTGCGGCACTTTGTGGCCGCCGGATACGCCCGTTCCGGCATCTACAACATCTTTGCACTATTAGACAACAATCAGAGCGTCGAAAAAAAGCCCGGTTCCGGACGGCCAACGACCCTGAGTGACAAGGATGCTGAAGAGGAAGACTGAGGGAAAAGTGGCTACATCGCTCACGAAGCGGAAGTCGCGCCCACTGATTTCGGAGCTGCAGGAAATGACGCAGCGGCAGCGGCTGAATAAGATGGTCAACTAGATTTTCTCGGTGAATCATGACGTGGCGGTGGTGATGAACGACGAGACCTATCTCATCCTGGTTGGTAATGACTGGCAGGGTACTTCGTATTTTACTTCCTCCACGAAGGAAGTGAGCTCCGAAGTGAAGTTCATTTCACACACCAAGTTCCCCAAGAAGGTGCTGCTGTGGCTGACAATCAGCGAGAAGGGGATGTCAAAGCCGCTCTTCTTTAGTTCCGCACTGGCCGTGAACAGGGAAATTTATAGAACGAAATGCTTGCCGGAAGTTGCGTCATTCATCAAAAAATACCATTAGGGCGAAGACGCGGTGTTTTGGCTGAATCTGGCGTCAGCTCACTACTCGAAGCAATCGTTGGAGGAGATGAAGCGGCTGAATATTGATGTGGTGCCCAAGTCAGCGAAATCGCCCAATTTCCTCCAGCTTCGAGAATTTCTGGGCCAACCTTAACCCTTATGTGTTCGACAAAATGAACACATTTAAGTGATCGACAGGGTACCAACCGAATTAAAATGGTTAGAACTCTGGCTATTATTGGCCGATTTTAAATCTTTTCGCACCGTTAGCGTCAAAAACTCATTGGCTTTTAGGACATAATCAGCAATGACCGTTTGAATTCATCTGGTTCCCGTAAATCTAGGTTATCGGGGCTGTGGTCCGGTACGGAGGCACTATTTGAAAACTTCTATTAAATTTCCGGTAATGGAAGCCAAAATCTTTGGTATAATTCCTAGAAACTACGCTCAAGTCTTTTTTTACGCGGTGTTTTTTTACATGGTTTTTTTACGACGATTTTTAAAATAACGCGGTTTTTTTTACGACGATTTACGAAACAACGCGGTTTTATTTTACGACGATTTTTGAAATAACGCGGTTGAAGACCCAAAAAAGCTTAAGTGTTTTCAAAGGATGTACATACAATGAAAAAGTTAAAAAAACGCGAAAAACATTATTGGATACTTGGTGTGTCATGAAGAAGATTAGTTTCTTCGGAGTTCAGTTAACCTACGCCTTCAATGGTGTGCTGTGGAGGGACTGTTCACATATTATGCCACGTCCGACACCATTGTGAAAAGCAAGATAGCGACTTCCAGTTTGTGAAAAGGGGCCGAATATTCTACAATATGGGTATATTTGGAACGGGGACAACGTGTAGAGGCCGGAAATCGATGTCCAACGCCATTTTGGAATCCAAGATGGCGACTTCCATTTTATGAAAAATTAGTCACATAGAAAAAAGTTCTGAAATTAAATGCACACGACTGTTATTGACAATAATGTAATCGTTTATCCTAACGCGACTGCAGACGAAATTCACGCTACTTGTGAAAGTCACTCGAAGCAAACACAAAATTTGGGGTTGCCAAAACATACAGACAAAATATCTCAGTTGGCCGTGTAACCAAATTAACTTTTATTCTCTCCACGCGTCTCTTAATAACATAGTCTCTGGTATATATGAGAGTCTCTTTATCTCGATATTCTCTCTATCTTGATGATTCTCTATGTCTATAGTCCCTTGAAAATATTAGTGAGCAAATTATCTTCCATATGTCGATGAAAAAACTGCGAAAAACCAAGTTCACCTGTGTTTGGAGCAAGCGATCGAGATTTGCTCTGGATAAGGAAACACAAAAAAAACTTTTGCAACGCGAAATGCTTCTAGGATCGTTCTAGCAGGCTAGTCAATTTCTGTTCTGAATGTCGATCTCTCCCTACCTCGATGGTCCCTTCAATATCGAGGCATGGAAAGTTGACAGTAAATACATAAATGCTGATAAAAACGGATAATTATCATCCTGTCTTAGTTATAAATTAATGATAACCATGAATTTTGTCTTCTAACGATGCAATATGCGTAGAAACTATGCATATGCTCTTTCACAGTTATTAGTTATAACAATGTTTTTCGATATGAGACGGTTTTTTACGATGATTTTTCAAATAAAACTGTTATTTTACGACGATTTTTGGAAAACTTGGTTAATTTTTTGTAACGATTTTTGAAATAGCGCGGTCTTTTTCACGACGATTTTTGAAATAACGCGGTTTTTTTTACGATGATTTTCGAAATAACGTGGTTTTTTTTACACGGTTTTTCAAACACGGTACGTATCCCCCGTGTAAAAAAAGACTTGAGTGTATTTTAATTCCATTGTGGGCCACATGCCGACATGTTCCTGCAACGGCCATTCTGTAACAGGTTCCTGTGGGGCCATGAACATATTTCAAAAGAAAACCTGGCAATATGAGTATCAAAATAGGATATTTCTCAACGTTTTGAAGCTATCTGATGATTTGTCATTGCTCCGGTCAATCCAGAACAGCTTCCCGTGGGGCCTCGAGTGGTCAAGAATAATTTCAGTAGAAACCCCTGGCAATATGGATACCAGAATTCATGAAATTTCTCCAATAAGATATTTCTTAACGTTTAGTGGCAATCTGATGCTTTGTCCTTGGACCTGTGAATCTGGAACACATTCTCGTGGGGCGTCGAGTGGCCAGAGACATTCAAATGGTCATTGCTGATTATGTCCCTGAAGCGAATGAGTTTTGGAACCTAACGGTGCCAAAAAAATGAAAATCGGTCAATAATAGCCAGAGTTATAACCATTTGAATTTGGTGGGTCCATCAAAGTCCCCCCTTTGCTACTATACGAAATGTTTTTATGCAAAAAGTTACCTTCCAACTATAATTAAGATGTCACTGAATTTCAGCTTCCTGGTTTAAAATAAACTATGAAAATACGTAATGTAAAATATGATGTCGATCACATAAGGGTTAAGCGTAAGATGTACTGCAACAGTTTTGTCGCGAAAATTGAGGAAGAATTCATAAATAAAACGAAGAAAGAACTGAAAAACATGCCTACACGCATGTTTTTGTCCGCCATGGCGAATGTTCCGGTTTACTGCCGGAAGGCCGGTCGCAGGGGCGTAGAATTTGTTTGAAGGTAAGCAAGTTATTGTTCCAGTTGTACCGTTCCGTTCTAGTTCTTAACATCAATGTCAAGAGCACAAGAAAATTAACCAAATAAAGGTTTAAGTTGCATAATTGCTTCTATTTATGCCAATTCGTCAGATTTTTCATGTTCATTGATTCCGCAATGGCCAGGATCCTAGTATAGGATAACCATTCTGCGACGGAACAAGTGTTGCAACAATTTTAAACACTTCCAAATAAGTTTTGACGTGCCATTTGAAAGCATTTATCGCTGCTTGCCTTTCTGAAGAAATGTAAACATTTCCATTCTTATCATTTCTTATAATACAGATTACTGCACATTCCAAGATGGCATATGTTTCTGCCTGATATACCGTGGACCATTTTCCCATAGGTACCAAAAAGTTAACTCCAGGGCCAGTTATTACAGTACCTACCATATTATTTTGTTCAAACTCGGAATTGATGGTTGGAGTAGTGTATTCTCTACATACAGTTTTTCATTCATCATTTTAATGGACTTAATTAAATCTCTTTATGATACTCAGGTGGCCAGTAAGATCTCCATCGAAGAAGTTCATAGAAAGTTTGATCCTTAGAGCGCTTTTCAATTTCGATTGAATAAATTGATATAGAGGAAGAATATTAAGTAGTGACTCTAGAGCTTAATATGAAGCGCTACAGTTATGGGAATAGTATCAAGCCTTTGTAATTTTTTGTTATTTATTTATTTTTCTTCGGCCTATTTCCTCACATGGTAACATTCAACGTTAACCTTTGTAACATGTTCAATTTGATTTGTATCGTTTTCTGTTTCGTCTGTTTGGTCACCAGATAACTGACGCGTAGATGATTTTGAATTTATTCGGATTCAGACTCCATTGTTTGCAAAATGCTCTTTTACAAATTCAAAGAGGTGACCATTTCCAAAAGGGCAAACACGAAATTATTGCAAAACAGTCAAATTTACTACGAAATCTCATGTATTTATTGGATAAAACTAACAGATACAGCCCCATTGGGGTGTTCAAATGATGACGTAGAACTATTCTACTAAATGTAAGCCGTTTGATTGTACCATGCAATATTTGATGGCTTTTTATGACAATGCATAACAAATATGAATTTTCTAACAGTGTGTGACACAAAATCAATTATAAGCTCTATCAGAATCGGTGTATGGAAAATTTCCAATCAATTGGTGCAAAAATTTTGAAAATCTTTCGAAAAAGGACTGAAATAATAACGCTCAATACCTGACCACTTTTCGTAATGGTCGCGATTTGAGTTTGTTTAAATTCTTCCCCAGTTTTAAAAAACAAAGCCCTAGTCCTACGTTGAAAAACAGGGCAGTTTATTAATGTATTAAGCTTAGTTGGATCAATTAAATGTTTTTTTATTATTATTATTTATTTTCCGTCGGCCTATTTCCTCACATGGTGACAATCACCGACGCCAGAGAGACGACTCCATCACCTGGACCGTACCTAACGACTCATGACTATGAGCCTGGGCCAACGGCTTTTCTTCCCTTCCGAAGGAAGACGTGACCAGGTTATTTCGCCTCAGAGAAACCACCGACGTTGACTGGGATTCGACTCAGACCCTCTGGGGTGTCAGTAGCAGTCACGCTTACCACTACACCACCGACGCCGGCCAATTAAAGGTTGTACGGAATCAAATTGCACTACTTGGCAAATGGCTGTGACTTTTTATCCGTTGGGTATTTTCTATTGAAATTTTGGGTGGAATTAGTTCAATGTGTTTTTGTTTACGCTGTGTAAGTTTCACTAGCAGATGAGCAATCGTTGCGAAGATGAAGTCGGAAGAAATTTTGCGCACGTATCTCGAAAATCCGGATCTTTCTAATCGTGCCATCAGCAGGAAGCTGGGAATGGTACATTCTTCGGTGTATCGTGTTTTAAATCGATACCACCAACGTTTGATCATCGATCGGAAAGAAAAAAGTGACAAAAATGGATCTCCGTATAATGTTAAGGATCACAAGCGGGTAGTTCAAGCTATCAAGAGGAATCCCAACAGTTCAGTTTGAGATGTGGTGAACAAACTGAATCTAACCAAAATTTTCGTTCAATAAATATGCGAAAATACGTTAAGGACTACACACGTATAAAGTCTAAAAGGTGCCTAATCACGATAAACGGCAGAATAAGGTAGGTAAAACACGTGCACGGAAGCTCTACACACAGATGTTGACGAAAACACATTGCCTAGTTATGGATGATGAAACGTATGTAAAAGCAGATTTCCTTCAGCTTTCGGGGCTCCAGTTTTTCACTGCTCATCATAAATTCGATGTCTTTGAGGATGTTAGAAAACAGAAGATGACAAAGTTTGCCAAAAAAAATATGATTTGGCAAGCGATTTGCTCGTGTGGAAAGCGGAGCACCCCATTTGTGACAACTGGAACGACCAATGGGCAGGTGTACCTAGAGGAATGCCTCAAAAAGCGTCTAGTTCCTCTTCTGGTGTCACACGATGGTCCTACAATTTTCTGGCCAGATTTAGACTCGTGCCATTACTCGAAAGAGGTTTTGGAGTGGTACAAGGCTAAGGACGTCAATTTCGTGCCGAAGCATCTACACCCCCAAGTTTAAAGATGATTGTTTGAACGGGAGAATTTGGCCGAATATTTGTGAGTGTCGCAATTGGATTCTGTACACCCTTTGTTTACATTAAAAAATCCAGGCAGTGCATGCACAAAATTTCGTTGTACCTTGAAACCCAGAATGGCACCAAAAATCAATAAAAACTGTTTCTCCGATAAAATAGGTTTTGGAAAAATATATAACGCCTGCATTAATATTTTAAATGCTGCCGACAGCCTGATTCAGATGGATACAATGAAGAAAATATATTTTGGATATTTATCATTTCGAATAAACATCCACTTTTACATCGAATTTCATATAAATGGTCTTTCGATCAAAATTTGGTCGGATGTGTGTGTAAGTCGTGTAATGTGTGTGAGTCAATCCAAGTTTTTATTAATAAGTCAATTTTTTTTTTCAAGTTCAGTTCAGGATACAGGAGAAATATTCAGCTAAGCTTCCTTTTAACGGATGCGAATTGCCGGGTCGTTCGTTTAACACCTGCCATAAGATTGTGTACAGTCTCCTTGTCCACTTTATTCGCCGCAGAGCGCCAGTTTGCCTTGAACTGTTTCTGGCTCACAACAGCTTTTTGAGTCTTCTTAAGGTTCCGCTAGCCGATGGACCAATATTGTTGCACTTGAACGTTGTTGACAGCATACCACTCCATTGCCCTTCTTCCGTAATGGCAAGATGCCAAATCCGGCCAAAATAGAACGGAACATTGTGTCGCTTCAGGAAAGGCAGTAGACGTTTTTGTAGGCACTCGCTCAGATAAATTTCCTGGTTGACGGTTCCGGTCGCAATGTAAATGTTACTTCATGCCACATATTTTTTCGCGAACTTTGACAGTTTAATGTGCTTGAAAGTTTCTGCCACCTTTTCCCGTCCAGTTGCCGTATACAATTCCTGTCCAGGAAGCTGTTTAAAGTCCGCCTTGACGTAAGTTTCATCGACCTGTACCACGCAATCAAACTTCGTCAGCATCGTCTTGTTCAACTCTCGCGATCGTTCTTTGGCCGACGTGTTTTGTTTATCCTCGTGATTTGGAGTCACCCCTTTCTTGCAAGTCGATAGTCCAGCTCGTTTTTTAGCTCTATTCAAGGTTGATGGCGTCACTCCCAGCTTCTTTGCGACATCTTGGACGGAGAGGTTGAGGTTTCGTTCAAAACAGCGGGCAACCCTTTTTGTCATCGCTGATGCCTCCGGCTTTCGATCTCCCCCCGATCCAGCGTTCCTAGCTGTCGACAAACGTTCACTGAACACTTTTAATACGTTGGTCACAGTTGATTTAGCCACATTCAACAGTTTCGCCAACTTGGCGTTAGAGTAGTTTGGATTTTCGCCATGCAGGTATAAAATTTTGATGTAGTGCTTCTCCTCCTTCGACGACATTTCGATAACTGAAGTGCTAATCTCAAAATCAAAATAGAGGCATGATGCTACACGCACACATTGCCAAAATAAGGGGTGTGCAACATTTTTTTATGCACGAAAAAAGGAATAGCGTTAAGTTTAAGTCGATAAAATTTTGATCGTAACACCCCACGTTTTGTTTCTAAACAGTCACAGATCTTCCAAGGGAGACGTGAATTTATAAAGGGTGTCCACGATGAAATTGCCACACTATGAAATTGCTCTAATTTTTTAACCGTTGGGTAGAATTTAATGAAAATTTGGGTTGATTTACTTCATAGTGCATTATTTACACGGTGTTCAATAAGTTCGAATACAAGTTTTCATCATTGCGTAGGTATTCGCCATGTACATATTCTGCATTGGTATTGGTGTCAGCTTTAGCTTCATTCATACGCTACCGAATGTGCGCGGTGTTGACATTCTGATAGTTGTTGTTCGTTTGTTACGCGCGATGAAAGAGTATCGGGACTTCGTAATTAAGCGTTTTTTGAACGGTGAGCGACCCGGCGATATATTCCGGCTGCTGAAATCGCATGGGGTCAAGCGGAACTTTGTCTACACGACCATCAGGCGATACCGGGAGACGTCCTCGACCAATGACCGTGCGAGATCCGGTCGGCCGCGTTCAGCGAGGACGCCACGGGTCATCAAGATCGTGAGGGAGCGAATTCGGCGCAAAAGAACCGCTCAATCCGGAAAACGGCTGCAGATCTCAACGTTTCCATTGGAACCGCTCACACCATACTCACCAAGCGACCTTGGTTTCAGGCCTTACAAAAAACGTAAGGTCCATGGCGTTTCGGAGGCTACCAGCAAAAGCGGTTGGATCGAGCTAAGAGGATCCCTCTCGGCACGCTGGTCAGGAGTTTGTTTTTCGGACGAGAAACTGTTCGTGCTGCAGCAGCCGCACAATGTGCAAAATGACCGGGTGTGGGCGCCATCGAGGGACAGCATTCCTGAATCCAATATAAGCATCCCTCGGTTCCAAAGTGCCGCGTCGGTGATGGTTTGGGGGGCAGTATGCAAACGTGGTAAGCTACCCTGGTGTTTATTGAAAAAACGTCAAAATCAACGCGGCGTACTACAAAACTGAGGTTTTGGAAAAGGTTGTTGCCCCCAGTTCCGAAGCCTCTACGGCGATGAGCACTACGTGTTCCAGCAGGGACGGTTGCACCAGCCCATACGGCAAATGTGGTTCAAGCCTGGTGTCGGGACAATTTAACGGACTTTCTGGACAAAACTTTGTGGCCTCCCAGCTCCCCGGACTTGAATCCTCTCGACTTTTTGTTTGGTCCTATATGATGGCGAAGCTGAACGAATACAAGGTCGGCACTTTGGATCATTTCAAGACGGTAATTCTCAAAATCTGGGACGAAATGCCCATGCAGTCCGTGCGTGCCGCCTGCGACGCGTTCGAGAAACGTTTGAAGCTCGTTAAGGAGTACAAAGGGGGGTCATTCCAAGAGAAATGTTGTAAACGTTCCTTGTAAACATAGCTTTCAATGACATAAATCCAAAAAATAAAAAAATATGTTTTCATTTTTTTTAACAAATTTTGAAAGTGTATCCGAACTTATTGAACACCGTGTACATCCTGCAAGTTTTAAAGTCCTGTGATCAAAACTCGCGGAAATGGAGTCGAAAGAACAGCTCGTGCGTGATAAAATCTTGCGCATTCATCACGAGAACAAGGATCTCTCGCATCGTTCCATCGCTAAAACGTTGGGAATCGCGAATTCCACGGTGTCGCGAGTGATTAAGCGGGTTCGAGGAACAGTTGACCACCGATCGGAAGCCCAGAGTGAAGGAAAAGTATTCCGTACAATACCAAAAATCACAACCGCGTAGTTGGGGCCTTCAACCGAAATCGAACGCCTCCGTTCGGGATGTGGCTAAAGCTGCACTAAATGCCAGGTTCTTATCAGAAGGCCAAAACTAGGCTGGGCTTCAAACGTTCAAGGTACAAATGGCCCCTAATCGCGACGAAGCGAACAAGTCGCCAAAACCCTTGCCAGGGAGTTGTACCTCAACATGCTGACGAGTAGAATGCTGCATCATGGACGACGAAACATATGTGAAGGCCGACTTCAAACAGATCCCCGGCAACCTGTTTTCACGGCCAAGGATAAGTTCAGCGTTCCGGAGCATGTCCGCACTCAGAAGATGTCCAAATTTGCGAAGAAATTCCTGGTTTGGCAAGCCATCTGCACGTGCGGAAGCGGAGTGCACCTTTCGTGACCCAGGACACGATAAACGGACAGGTGTATATAAAGAGTGCCTCCAGAAGCGGCTGCTTCCTCTCCTGAAGGCCCACAACGTCCCAACAATCTTCTGGCTGGATTTGGCCTCATGCCACTACTCCAAGGACGTGCTGAAGTGGTATGCGGACAATAAGGTCAATTTCGTGCCGAAAATATTCAACCCTCCCAACACTCCGGAGCTCCGCCCCATCGAGAAGTACTGGGCGATTATGAAGCAGCACCTTCTTAAACGACCTAAGGTAGTGAAGACAGTCGAGGAACTGAAGAAAGTATGGGTTTACATGCAAAAACGGTTGATTCACAGGTTGTGCAGAATCTTATGGCCGGGGTTAAGGCCAAGGTGCGGCATTTGCGTATGGACTGTAAAATAAAATACGAGTAAAATGGTAAAATGAAGTTTAATAGTTATTTCTCAATCCCTGAAAATTTGATGGCAATCGGATGAAAACTCGAATTTTGCGAATCAATTTTGTGTGTGGCAATTTCATCGTGGACCACCTTTAAATGAAATGAATAAAATTAACAAATATTCAAACCACCTACTGGAATACAACCGATCACTCTTACCACGAGACTTCATAGAAAATGCCCAACAGTTTGACAGTTAATAATGCTTCACCGGGCTTAGGTGACTCAGAGTTCGTTTTACGTTTTGTTCGATAAAGTGCTTACAGTATTCAGTGATTGTTTGTTTTTACCGTATGATTTTTTTTTACCAAATATGGTAGATAATATACAATTAAAAAATTACGTTCAACTTATTTATATTTACCGAAAATCGGTAATATTTTATGTTTACCGAAATATTTCGTCAAACAGCAAAATCGCTCTCCAAATCACACTTTTCAAAGCAAACTGCAAACAATATAGCCCATCTTCTCAGTCACTTTCTTTGCGATTTGAAAGGACTTGAGAGTGTTCAGTAAGTTGTATAACGCACATCACACGGTTCATCGCCTTGTGATAAATAAGCCAAATAACAAAAAAAGTGGCATAAATGTGCAGCCTCTCAACCCCCGCTGAATTTTAGTGAGAATTAAACTCCACGCTGCTCTGTTGCCACAAATTTGAATTTCAGTAACGGAATAGCAAAACGTTTGAACTGCCACGAAAACACGGAATGCTGTTCCGCAAAATCAAAGACGACTTTTAAGAATGATTTTCCGTTCGCAACAATGCATCATTGCTGGCTCGTTATGCTGTATTTTTGTCATTTTAGGTCTTATAGTTTCCCTGATTTAAATAAATTGTATACGAAAAGCTCAAAGGACAACAAAATACAATGATCGCTTGGTCGATATATTCGCAACTCCAAGATTTTCGGTATAGGTCCACACCAAACTAAAATTGATTAACTTCACCTATGAAGTTGCCTCCCTCTAATGCCATCATTTTCACTATTTCAAACCGATGGTGCATACTTTTCACGCATACTTGCCGCCATCCACAGATTCCATGCCAATACTTTTCGCCTGTTCATTGTGACAATATACTTTACACGGCACGAGGTGTTGTCTTTGAATGGGTGAAATGCTAGTGTCTACATCCGGTACCGCTGCGGTATCGCACCCCCCATTAGCCATGAACGAAGCATCCGTTTTCACTTTCATCGTCATTGGGATGACGAAAAACTGAAACCGTCCTCTACGCTTCTGAGGACGACGCAAAACAGTCATGTTTCAAGGCCAGTAGCCGCATTCGTTAGGATGTGCTGGTGGAGCTGTGTAATAACGGTAGGTGCCTGTTACTGATCCCGGAAGGAAGGGAGCATTTACTCCCTTCTGGTGTGCCATGCAGCAGTTAGGGCAATATGTAGCTTGCTGAGCTGAGGGAGGTTTGAAGGAACACGCGATGGTGCTCCTTTGGTTTTTAGGGATAACTTTTTCCATCACTACACCACACTCACAGCGCCGGTGTCCTGGCAGTTGAGAAGGAGATATTAGAAAAGTTTTTCAAATATGCATAAAGGGATAAAGTGTTTTGATGTTTTCACACCTTATTCACAAGGGGGATAAGGACGTCATTTAAAACCTGTTGCTTTAGTAATACTTTAGAACACGCCAGCTGAAATTTAAATATAGCCTTGAAAACATTATCACGAAAGACAATACATAAATTGAGTCCAATTTCCATTTCCATTTATTGTACAAAGTTCAACCCAATTCCAATCGATTGTGTAATATAAAACATTTTGCAGCTTACTCTATATTCATAAATTCTGGCATGAATCCCGATCGACTGCGACATCGACAATCGAATTCCAGCCAATCAAATGGCATTGTGCGTGGAACTCCTCTCACTTTGTATGTCAATACTTTTTGCTCTCCCGCCACTCAACGGAGCCTAACTTCGCGTGACATTTTGATAAAATGGTTTATGATTTGTAAGAGACACGCGAAGAGACGTTGTACCAACCAAGTGCCACCCCGTATCGCAGTAAAGTTCTTCAACCTTTCAACTTGTTCTCATGTACATAGAATGAAAACAGAAATCGTAACCTTGTACTTGCCATGCACTGCTGACAGGTAAAAGTACCGGCGAAGTTTGGGGCCAGGGGTGGTCTATAAATAAGGTTACGCTTGAACGGCTTTTACATATACCTCATTTGCTGCAACTTTTGAAACACCCCTTCAAGTGCAACGTGATTTATGGATGCAACCTTAACAGCAACAACGGACACATCGCAGTCTGTAGCTTTAACTATATGTTTTATCACTTTGACGAGCGTAGCGCGCGTCGTATAAATACACGTGTGATATTGGATCGTACGCACGCGGTTATGAATATTGTATTTTCTTATTACTTTACTTCACCCCATGCTGCTCGTGATGCCTTCCTGTGTGGCTTGATAAACATCAAATAAGGGATCCGTTCAAGCAGAAGACTAGTGAAAAAAAAACAGTGGCTCTTGGCTTCGATCACGAGACTAACATTGCCCACGGATGAGTCGAAGGCAATGTCGTAAAATTGGTTTAAATTTTTGATTTTTTGAGTCTTTGGTGAATGTCAATGGAGCTGATTGATATATATTGACGGTAACGCAGCATTTCGTGGAGTTGTGTTTGATTTAAACACGTTATTATTTTTACCATATCTGGTGTCATTTCAAACCCTTGCGCTGAACTGGCCGGCTTAACATGCCGCAAGGGCTTATTAGGGATTCTTGGCCAAGGCCCGCAGCTTAAAGTCAGTTCCATTGTGGTAATATCACCTGAATAAGATTTTCCATTGTATTTATCTACTCAATTTCTTGTATAACTACCGTAAAGGGTGTGCGGAATCAAATGGCGACACACACAAATATTCGGCAAAATTTGCCCGTTTAACCAATCATCTTCAAACTTTCAGTGAGTAATATAAAACATGTTGAAATTTTTTTCCCATTTCTGATTGTTACTTTTTGTACTCTCCCATGCGCGGAAGTATCGATCTTTGATGAAGATTGCAGAAGCAGATAATAGAAGATAGCGCTTCGCATGGAGATGAGAAATTATCTTCTGCGTTTTTTCCATGTTTGTTTTATTCAATTTCAATTCCATATCCAAATGCACGAACCTTCTTCTTTACACTACCCATAAGGTCCTGTACAACAGTTGGACCAACTTTTTTTGCGTGGCAATCCATTTTTTCTTCATATCTTCCTCCAATTTCACTTCCCTAGGATGCTTCCAAAGTGCCTGCTTCATGATGGCCCAGTACTTTTCAATTGTCTGCAGTTCCGGTGCGTTCGGGGGGTTGAGATGCTTCGGCATGAAATTGACCTCCTTAGCCTTGTATTCTGGCGTTCATCGCGATTAGGCTCCTTTTGGACTTTGTACGTGTGAAGCCAAATCTGGAACTGTTGTTCCTCTTGAAAGCTCGAACTACCCGCTGGTGATCTTTAACACTATACGGAGATCCATTTTTGCCACTTTTTTCCGATCGATGATCAAACGTTCGTGATATCGATTCAAAACACGAGACACCGTAGAATGTTTCATTCCCAGCTTCCTGCTAATGGCACGATGAGAAAGATCCGGATTTCCGAGGTACGTACGTAAAATTTCTTTACGCCGCTGCGGTTCTTCCGACTCCATCTTCGCAACGATTGCGTATCTGCTAGTGAAACTTACTTAGTGTAAACGAATACACATTGAACTAATGCCACCCAAAATTTCCATAGAAAATACCAAACGAGTAAAAAGTTACAGCTATTTAAACTGGTGCAATTTGATTCCGTACAACCTTTAGTAACGAATGGAATTCAAATGGCTTATTTCATTAATTTAAATAACCTTAGAACCTACAGCTTCACCACGAATGATTATTGCGAGGAAAGGAAACTGAGCATGTTAAACAAAAACATTATTCTTTACACGATATATTAATTTAGATCATCCATGGGTCCATTGTATAATTGTATAATTCAATTGTATTTTTTTTTTCTCAACGCCGTCTACAATTGCAGCTCACACTTAGAAATTATGAATTTTACACGAGACCTAGTCCATATATGTAAATAGTCGGGGAACGTAAAGAAAGATTTCGTGTGAAATTATGTCTTCTGAAACTGACAAATACGCAATTCAACAAAAGATGCGTTCGGTTGAATTTATTTTCTCATCTCTTTCAACACGTTCTTCTGCGCTAAAGGACGCTTGCATGTGTTGGTCTTAGGGACAGAAATTTACATGAGATTTTGGTAGTGTGCAGGATCAAAACCTGCAGACATGTAATGAAAAAAAGAATTATTATTATCATCTTATATTTTAACACCCCTTTACTATATTTTATATACTATTTTATATGACATTATCAGTTTCGCATTTATGCATCTT
Organism: Aedes japonicus; assembly: GCA_034211315.2. Classification (NCBI taxonomy): domain Eukaryota; kingdom Metazoa; phylum Arthropoda; class Insecta; order Diptera; family Culicidae; genus Aedes; species Aedes japonicus. The sequence goes on from JASCZW010005337.1 coordinate 39,672, forward strand.
TGTAGGTTTTAGCTAACCTAACATAACCTAGCACAGGACTGAGAAGCGTGATAACTGGCCTTGGTATTAAAGATCTCAGATTAAGAGGTAAAATACCTGAAGATAAGACCACAAAATTGTTCCCACAATGTTATGCGAATACCAAATTGATGTAAGACAATACCAAAATAGTACCCCTAAGGTATTTCCAGGTATCCAAAATAACTAGTTTTGTTATTCGAGAGATATTTTGCTTGCAATTCTCAGGTAGTTTGCTTAGGTATTTTACCTCTTAATCTGAGGTCTTGAACACCAAGGCCAGTTATCAAGATCAAAATTAGGTATTCATATGTTGCTGTCTCCTGTTCGGGCAGTGGTTGGCAGCACCCTCTCAGATTCAAATGAAACTTTATGGACGTATAGACTATATCTTTGCAAGCTACTTTGCATAGTTTGTTTTTATAAAAAAATTCTAAACTACCATTTGAAAACGGATTAAGTTTTTTAATCGATTTTTTAAAAATCAGCAGAACTCAAAGAGTACAAAGCTTACAAAAAAGTGATGTGTGGGCGACTTTTAGAAAATTGTCTAAAACTCTTTGAAAAAAATAGTAAAAACTATAAAATCGATGCCTACACGCTAAAAAAAATATTTTAAAAATTAAAGTCGATTCGCAAAAGGTGTCTCTCTTAGAATTGGACGCATTTTTTTTATTAAAGGCAGTATAATCGCCTTAAAGTTCATCAGACATTGCAAGAAGGGAACTTTTAAGGATAATTTTTTTTCTGTCAACAGCTTTTTCATGTCCTATTTTTACCGTGCATCACACCAGCTCGTCTTATAATTTGTTCCTAACAACCTCACAGAGGCCAATTTAATTTAATAAAAATGACAATTTAGATTCTTAAGGGTCTTAGAATGTATGAAAAATCAAGACTATAATTTGGAAAGGGCTTATTTCTCAATTTTTTTGTAAATTTAGTGATAATACAATTAAATCAGGTGCTTGATCAAGTTTATTACAAAAAGCTTCAAACACAAGTTAATGAACAACTCTGGCAATTTTTATTATTTCCTACCTAAAATAACCATTGTGTTACCTGTGGTACAGTATATTTGATCAGTTGGGTGATATTAGATATTGGTTTGAATGAAATACATTATTTCTTCCCACATTATTTAAGCAAGGCTTCATAATAACAGTGATAATAGTGACATGATTAGTTGTGAACGGAGCTTATCATTATGGAACAGAGAGTTTTAAGTATCAGAATTAAATCTGGTGAACGTATCAATAATCCCTGATGGAGCCACAAGAAACACATCATACGCTATTATAGAAAAAAAGGCACTCCTGACCACAAGTTGGATGAAACAATGCGTATTTGTGAGTCATGCCGTGTAGTTTTGACGCACAATAGGAATCCCACCACTAAAAAGAGGCGTTCTGATGGAAACGAAGCAGATTGTGATTTCATTTAACAAAATTCAATACATTGCTCAAAAATGATTTTCATATCAGATGGAGCAGCGGCCCATTATAAGAATAAAAAGAACCTTGCCAGCTTGTACAATTTCAAGTACAAGCAGAATTGCACATGTTTACAACGTCTTGTGGGAAAGGTCTATGTGATGCTATTGGTGGTACTCTCCAGCGAATGGCAAAGAGAGCAAGCCTTGCTCAAGATTATGGAAACACAATCAAAACTCCTCCGGAACTATAAGACTGAGCAGCTGAACAGACAAATAAAAATATTACGAAACTGAATCTCTGCTTCATATCTGCTGAACAGTATGCAAAAATGTCAGAAGAACTATGTTAATTACCAATACGTGAAAATGAACTTGTTGGCGAATTTGTCCACTTTCTTCTTCCTTAGCTCCTCAGGAACGACCAACCGTGATGTAGCAACGTTGAACTCCTGCACCAGCAATTGTTTGGTATCCGCTGTCTGCGGAGAGACCGTAGGTTGCCTTCTACTCATTGGTTCACCCTGCTCGTTGCGTGCCTCTTCTTTTTGTACCCGTCGGTTCGTGTTCGAGAATCATTTTAACAGGGCTGTCGTAGTCAACCTATTTTAGCCCATCGTAGTCGACCTATTATAGCTGAGAGGTTTTCCCAGCAACTTATGCAATTCGTGGTTCATACGCCTCCTCCACGTTCCATCTTCCGTCTGCACTCTACCATAAATAATACGTAGCTCCTTCAGTTAAAAGACGCCAAGAGCGCGTTGGTCCTCCACTTGCAATGTCCATGTTTCGAGGTCGTAGAAAACTACCGGTCTAATTAATGTCTTGTAGATGGTCAACTTTGTAGTTCGGCGAAATTTGTTCGATCTTAATGTTCTTCGGAGTCCAAGGTAGGAACGATTGCCAGCCATAATGCGCATTTGTATCTCTCCGCTGGTGTCGTTATCGGTGGTCACCAATGAGCCCAGATACACGAATTCGTCTACTACCTCGATTTCATCAGCGTCGATCTGAACTCGTGGTAGGAGGCCAACATTGTCTTCTCGTGAGCCTCTTCCCTTCATACATTTTGTTTACAGCGCATAAATCAGAAGCCCAACCGACCAGCTTCGGCCTTAGGTCTGATGTACGTTCCCGCCATCGTCTCAAAGTTACGTGCTACGATATCAACGTCGTCCGCGAAGCCAAATAGTTGGACTGAATCCCTGAAGATCGTGCCACTCGTGTCTATCCCAGCTCTTCGAATCAAACTCCCCAATGCAATGTTAAGCAACAAAAACAGGTGTTTCTATCACCCTTATTTTAATCGCATACACAATTTTGATGTGTATATTTGCTATCCAGCTTCTTACAGACTCATACTTTAAGAAAAAGTGAACGCGACATTGTGGATTACTCCGAGAGTAAAATTGACTAGTGTCACTTAAAATAAAAAAAGTCACGTAGCATCATTCACTGCGTCATGACGAGACTTTTCTCCCTACAATAGCGACAAAAGTCACTGCGATCCTGTGAATAACTACCAATAACAACGACTGCGAAAAACAAAGATCATTCCGTAAAATGTTTTCAAAAGTCAAAGATTTGCAAAAGAGCTGGGCGTTGTGATACTTCCTGTCACAAGATACACAGAGAAGTTTGGTTGAGCTTACTGGTAATATTTTTTTAAATTACACAGACGAATGAATTTGACTACAATGTTTTCGTTTGCTAATATGTTTGCTTGGATCGGTAGTTTCTTCCGGTTTCTATTTATGTATAGATCATTTATCTTCAAAGACGGCGTATCCTGTCAGTTTGTGCATAAATTTAGATTAACTTCTTGTGCATCATGTATCACTGAAAGTATTTCCAGCATCCCTAAGAAGGGGTTCAAACTTCTATGCTACATGCTGCCTACCCGAGAAATACATATTTTGTGTTTTAGTTGCTTGGATAACTCTCATGTTTGGTTCAAGTCGCTGTCTCTTTTGTTTGAGAGAGCCCCCTCAAACTTTTACATGTTTGAAAACGAGCGGAAGGCATTGAACGGTAGTATCCGATGCCCTCCTCTCGTTTTCAAACTTGTATCTTTCAATTTCAAAGCCTGCCGTTGCCCTATACGGAACTATCAATACACTTTCTCTTCATGTCTATTCGTTCTAGCAATAAATTACCGTCCACTCCTAGCGCTTCGCATGGAGATGAGAAATTATCTGCTTCTGACAAACTTCATCAATTTCTTGCCTTCTAAAACCTCCACATGGCAAATTTGGTTTCATTTACTTGATTAGTGGTCCAGTTATGCGAAAAAAAAATCTGTTTCATTTGTATGAAAGCCATCCACTTCTGATAGGGGAGGTGTCTCGAACCACCATAGAAGCAATTCTTGTTTCCAAAAATTCCCACATACCAAATTTGGTTCCATTTGTTTGATTAATTCTCGAGTTATGCTGAAATTTGTGTTCATTTATATGGGAGCCCCCTCTTCCAGAAGGGGGAGGGATCTTGAACTATCATAAAATCCTTTCCCGGCCTCAAAAATCACTGCATACAAATTTGAATAGATGTAGCTGTTCTCAGATTTGGTTGAAATTTGTGTTACGTTAATATGGGAGTAAAAAACATCATAAAAAGCATTTCTCACCTTCAAAAACTCGCCCTTGGCAAATTTGGTTCCATTTGTTTGATTAGTTCTCGAGTTATGCAAAAATAAAATCGATTTCGTTTGTATGAGAGCCATCCCTTCCTGATAAGGGAATCACCATAGAAACATTTCTTACCTCCAAAAACCCCCACGTGCCAAATTTGGTTCCATTTGCTTAATTAATTCTCGAATTATGTTGGAATTTGTTTTTCATTTGCATGGGATGCTCCCTTTGTAGAGGCGGGAGGGGCCTCGAATCATTATGAAAACATTTTCGGCTTCAAAAACCTCCACATACCGAATTTGGTTCCATTTTCTTAATTAGCTCTCGACTTATGCAGAAAATTGTGTTTCATTTGTACGGAAGCCCCCTCTTCCTCCCTTCCAGAAGGCGAGAAAGTTTCAAACCATAAAAACACTTCTCTCCTTCAAAAACCCCAATACGCCAAATTTGATTCCATTTGCTTGATAAGTTTTCGAGTTATGCAGAAATGTGTGTTTCACTTGTATGAAAGCCCACCCCCCCCCCCCCCCGTTCTAGAAAAAAAGGGGTCTTAAGTCACCTCAGAAACATATTTTAGGTTCATGAACCTCCACCTGCTAAATTTGCTTCCGTTTGCTTAATTGGTTCTCAAGTTATGAAGAGATTTGTATCTTATTTGTATGGGAGCCCACCTCTTCCAAAGAGAGGAGGAGTCTCAAACCACAATAGAAACATGTTTTGTCTTAAAAAAAAAACCTCCACCTACTAAATTTGGTTCCCTGTGCTTATTTTTTTCTAGAATTATGCATAAATTTAAAATTCATTTGTATGGAAGCTCCCCCTCCCCTTCCTTTCAGAGGACGGAGAGGTTTCAAACCACCATTGAATCATTTCATGCTTTCATTTGCTGGGGTTCCATTCGCTTAATTAGTTCTCGAGTTATGCAGAAATTTGTGTTTCATTCATATGAGAGCCCCCACTCCTCAGAAAGGGGAGGGGTCTTAAGTCACATAACAAATATTTCTTGCCTTCAGAAACCTCAACCTGCCAAATTTGATTCCATTTGCTTGAATACAGCTCGAGTTATGCAGAAATTTGTGTTTCACTTGTATAAGAGCCCCTTCCCCTCTTCAGAAAGGGGAGGGGTCTCAAATGAGCATTGAAACAGTATTTATCTTCAAAAACCTCCACTTAAAATTTGGTTTCTTTTGCTTGATTAGTTCTCGAGTTATACAAAATACTGTATTTCATTTGTATGGGAGCCTCCCTTTTCAGGACGGGAGGGATCTGAAACCATCATAGAAACCTTTCTTGACTTGCTCACACATGCTAAATTTGGTTTCTTTTGCTTGATTAGTTCTCGAGTTCTGTAGAAATAAGTGTTTCGTTTGTATGGGAGCACCCCTTTCCAGAGAATGGAGGGGTCTTTAACTATCATAAAAACCTTCCCCGGCTCCAAAAATCCTTGCATACAAAATTTCTCGCCATTCGGTTCGGTAGTTTTCGAGTCTATTAGGTTCAAACAGACAGACAGACAGAAATCCATTTTTATATAAATAGATTGGGTTTTTTTTGTAATTTTATTTTACAGAATGCTTCGTAAAAGACGTGCAGTTCGACAGTATATCCATTCGTATAAGTATTCCAAATCCTGCAATTTTGAATTAACAATTGTTGAAATTTATTACAGAAATATTTTGTCTGCAGTCTACTATCTATAGAGTATGGAGGAATCCAAGTAACGTTACAGTGAAGGTGATCCTGGTTAAACATCGTTTTATCTAAAACTGAAATTGATGATATCATTCTGTCTATTTTTTTAAATCTGTGGAATTGGTCAGTATCGTCATTACCGATAATTTTCTGCTCTTTTTACCATCAATTTCTTTGCTGAGATAGCTTTTCCAAGAGCGCCATCTAAATTTGACGTTTAACCTAGCTTTTGCGTTACACATGCATCACAGAAACATAATTTCGCTTCGGAGTGCAACTGAATCGCTCCTCGGAATTCAGGTTAGTCCACAAGGGTCTGCTGGGGCTAGAATCGAAAAAAGAATGCAATAGTTACTGCTTCATATATTGGGACATAAATTAACTATTTATTGAAAGATTAATAAGGAAAATACTTACGTTTTCGCTTAGAAAACGAAAACTTCTATTAATCGAAAATGAACATTACCCAAATATCACAAAAAATTTCTGTTCACTATCGTTAAATTTTACCGATACTTTGGGTATTGTCAACAATTCCTAATTTTAGTATTCTCATTTTCGCGTGTAGTATATCTAAGACCGAAAACACTGTAAATTTAGTTCTGGTGTGAAATAAGTTAACCCTCTGTCGGACGTCCGTAATTTGTTCGTGATACCAGCGCACCTGGTCCTTCTTTAGCTCAGTCGTTAAAGCCGCAGCTGCAATGTAATACCATGGTGACTGGGTACGATTCCCGGTCTGATCTTGACATAGAGTATGATCAACAATCAATATGCAACTAGCGATTTGAAATTGGTTCAATGTTGTAGAACCCCTAGGTCCGAAGTACACCTTGAAGTCTACACCTTGCAATAGTTCTTGCGCTCTTCGGTACCTTTCGGTACAAGTATCTTTGTTGTTGTTTTGATTCGCTTTGTTATTTTGCCACAATATTTGAGAGTGTATTCGTGTGAGTAACGTTATTAGGGGCGAATCATTAAGCTTGGGACCGGTGTACTAGTACTTCCTGAGCCAAAAACTATATTCATTTTCTTCATGACTATCCGCCCGCTGGTACAAGCTAAGACGATTTGAGATATCGGTATCTTTTGACGTTGCAGTACTATTTCTAAGCGTACCAATCGTTTATGGTTCACAAAGCTTTTGTCGACATTTAGAGCACACTCGTGCGCCACACCATTACGTACAGGGTGCGGCAGAAAATAATGCGAAAATTTGGTCTATTTCTTTCAAATCCCATTTTCAACTAATTCAAGAAATAATTTCAACATTTTCGAGTGCAGTTATCTTTATAAAGTTCTTTTATACAAATGTTTTCAATGTGTCTTCCATTTTTATTAATAACATCCCTGAGCCGACGCCGGAAGCCAGAGCATGCCTTTCGAACGTAGTCCTCCGACATTGACTGCCATGTGCGTGTTATGGTTGACATCAGCGTTTTCACACTAGGATGTGATGTTTTGCAGGCTCGTGCTTCAACATATGCCCAAATCGAATAATCCAACGGATTAAGATCTGGACTGCTAGGGGGCCACAAACCCTTCGGCCAAAACTTCATGTTATCGTTCAACCTTTGTTGGGTTCGATTGGACGTGTGACACGGCGCTCCATCCTGCTGTAGGACAACGTTTTGGACCTCGTTGGCCTTCACCCAGGTAAGCACTTGGTCCTTTAAAATACCAATATACACTTCGGTATTGATTTTAACTCCAGCATCAATGAAAACAGGTGGCATTTTCAAACCGTTGGACGCCACCAAGCCAAACATCATGACACCAGCCGGATGTTTGGTTTGAAATTTGAACTTTCACTTTTTCCGGAACGTTGTCCATTTTCTGCGGTGCAATGAACCGGTCCGTGCAGCTGTTGGCCACAGCATCGATGCTGAAAAGCTTTTTGTCGGAGAACAGGATCATTTTTTCCGTCTTCAACAAGGAAAGCAATCTCTTGGAACGAGTCACTCGTAGTTCCTTGACCCGGTCCGTAATCAAGTGGCGTTTCACTCTGGCTCTGGAAGATGCATGCAGGTCTTATGTTTTCTTATGGAACGCACCGGGTTGCGAGCAATTTTTGCACGGACCGATTTGATCACGTTCGGCGTGCGTGCAAAGCTCGAACGTCCGCTTCCCGCTGCTTAGGACCTGCAGGGACTTTTTTATGCGGTAAACTGTTGCCAAATGGCACCCAACGACCTTGGCAATCTCTTTCGGCTTCTTCTGGGCGAGCAACAAACTGGTGATCACTTCTTTCGCGAACATTTTGAAAAATTTGCAATAAAACAAATAGAATGTTTGGGTGCAGCACTTGAAAGTAAACATAAACAGATACACTTTCGGCAGAAATTAGTCACTAGCTACACGAATTATCCCAATACTCAAGTTTGAACATTTCCGCATTATTTTCTGCCGCACCCTGTACATCATTGCACGGTATGTATTAACCTCACTTTTTTGACAATTCAGGGAGCTTGTTTACAAGGTGTTTGATTTCGAACCGCTCAACCGAAATATTTCATTGGCTTGTTCCGGATTCTGTACGGTTAGACTCAGGAAATAATGTTAAAATAAACCCTGGCGTCTGCTTTCCGGATGTTTTGCTTCAATCGTAATTAATTTACAGCACAAAATCTCAAACCGAGCTTATCGAAAATATTCTAAGTTCCAAGCGCATATCCAAGCTCCCTGAACTGTCAAAACTGCATTGATGACGCCATCGTGCAATAATCTATTGAGGCGTAACCTTTTGTGGATGAGGTTTGCATTAACCAGATTTTGTGGGCACTTAGCGGGAAATTCTATCAGCAAACGATTGCTCTTAGTACGGGAAGCAAACTTTCACCCCTATTGATGAATCTCTTCATGAGCGAGTTCGAGATAGATGCTGAGAAGAAAACATTTCTCCCTTCGAGTAAAGTGTTTAAAAGTTTAGTCATCAAACAGTCGACTGCCCGTCTTACCCACGTTTCCCCTCTTTAACGTTTATAGTCCATAAAATGCCATAAACGCTGGCAAAAGACGCCGTTTGCATATAAACATGAAACTTCCCGCAATAAGATCCGTAGTCAGCGCGCCCCCTGGAACGATTTTAATTTATCGTTTCAAGGTGAATGCATTATTTATTCGTCACTTGGCTCGGTATAATCAAACGATACATGCTGCCCGGGGTAATCGGACTCCGGGGTAGAGTGCGAGCATCAGATTTATGCTCTGACGCTTCAGTGGCGGTGGCTGCCGACTGCCGGAGTGAAAACGGATGTTCCACTCGCGCTAGGATCATCCGCCGTACGAATTATCATTTTCACCTTCATTAGAGGTGCGCTCTCTACCGGCCGAACCGACAACGGCATGTGCAGGTGAAAAACACTCAATTATGTGTTCTGCGACCGAATACGGCGGTGGTGCGATGTTGGCGGATCCGATTTTGGCTTATTTTTTGTGTGTGTGCTAGCGTGGATGTATGGATTTCAGCATTTGACCCGACCTCGGCTCTGGCGGTTGAACCCCATGTCCGAACGGGGGCTTTTGGGGATTGAAAATGAGGACCCCGAAGCGATGATGAACCACCACTCGAACGTATGCAAATTTTAGATCTCTGGAACTGGGTGAGCCGTCGCTAGTCGGTCGGGTAGCGGTCTTCAGGATGTGGGTCCAGAATCAATATTGTTGGCATTGCTTCAAGCATATTTGGGGGTGTGTCAATCAAATGGCTCGAGTTGGTGCAGTTCATTATGATGCGGTAGATAAAGGGGAGGCAGAGAGACAAATCGTTTCACGTTCGGTGGGGCATAATCGGAACAAGAAAATAAACACGAGTTAATTGAGATTGATCGAAAGGGTCGTCTGTCATGGCGTTTGGCTGGTTGTTGTGGTTTTTGAATATTTCATTTTTTTGGTCTTCGATTTGACGTTCAAGGTAAAGTGAAAAAGCCATTCGCCAGTTCAATTTAAGGTCGATTGAAATTAGAAATTTAATGGAGAAAAATCTTTTCCTCTCACAATACGCATTAAGCCTAAGGTCACCTTCATGCCGACTCTAAAGAAAACAACTTAAAAAGTCATCAGCTCACCTTTCACGCACCATTAACAGCATATCTGCTCTTCTGTCTTGAAAAGCCATCATCCATTAAATTGAGAATGGCAACATGTGTAACGCCTTTGGCTGTACCGAAATGAAAACATTTCTAGGCCAAATGTAGCAATTAAATTGCTTCTACGACGCCTCGGTGACTGCTATCGATATGATTCGAAGTTCAACCCCCACGAAACTTTCCCCACCGAAAATTTTGGAGAAGACCTTCAAAACCTACATGTGCCACAAACGTAACCTCAACTATCTGTTTTAGCAATTGAACTTCATTTGACCGGTTCAACCTCCCAAAAATCTCCTTTTTTCATACTCATATAGAAAAAATGAAATATTTCACTAATCATAAAAATGCACCGACAACGCGCACACATGGGACGTAATAAATCATTATTTGCAAGCATTTTTTTTCTTCTCTCATTTATAGCTCCCACTCGTAAAATCAGTCTATTGGATGTCGATCGAGTGCATTTATTGCCATAACCATCATTGAGGTGCTCGAAATTAAATTCATTTATCCGAGCTCTCGACAAGCACTCAATGCCTGCCTCCCGTCGAGGGTGGATTTCAAAAATTAGAGAAAATGCTGCCCTGCCTTTTTTTGCCCTGCATTGCATTCATTCGTTTCTCTCCCACCCAGATGCAATTATCACCATAGCCACAAAGCCACTGCGCACCACCACCACCGTCTGCTGCCGCCCGCATCTGGCAGTTGCCTTTTGTTGGGGTGGTTTGGTTTATTTAGATTATTTTTGTATGAATTTTATCGGATGATAAAACATGCCTGGGACGGAAATCGATAAAACCATCGAACGATATGTGCTCGGACAGGGCGCAGTGTTTTTGGTCGAAACGAGTGCATAACGATCGTTAAAGTGTGTATTGGATGATAAGGTTTGGAAAGGAATTACTTTTCTGTCGGTCGTATAGTGATACAATAAATTAGAACGAAGCTATGGTTATACGAGTCGTTAATATAATCTAAGAATCTGGGAGTTATTTTACTTCGTGGATAGTGATGTGTGTAGCATCATTGTTTAAATATATTGCTCCAATAGTCAAATTCTTTACTCCACGCACGGAGAATAGAAGACATAACAATTAGAGCAAGTAAATTTCCCTTCAAACTCTCATCAGCAAAAATGGTATTGATATTACTAAACTTTACAAATGTAACTATCTTTACAATAGAGGGACAATCTTCTCTGGTGAATCAATGCTTTATTCATAATGATTCAATACGGAGCTAGAATAAGGATGAATCACACTTCATTTACTTCCCGTCTTTTACAGCAAGGTAAAAAGTAGGTTTTGCCACATTTTTGATCGAACATGTTCATCCAGCGATGGAAACTTTCACCGTGAGATGAATAAGGAGTGTATCGAATATAAGCTATCCACATACATTTGCGTTGAACGCATGTATTTGTGATGGTTTTTTATGCTCTGAACACTGCATGCTGTGCGTTTGACTGTCAGCTTTCTTTTGTTTACTTGTTTGTGCGGTTCAAATTCTGCGTTTTCAAAATGTCACGTATTGAAAAGGAAGTGAAAATTAAGGTTCTGGACACATGGCTTAGTGAGAAGGGTATTACTATGCGAAAATTGGCGAAGCGGTTTGGAATTCATCATGCGAGTGTTAAAACCATCATTAATAAGTTTGGGGAACACTATTCTTTGGATGAGCTACCAGGAAGAGGCAGAAAACCCGGTTCTTCCAACCCGAAACTGGAGCAGAAAGTGGTATCTCTAATCATGAAGAACAAATCAATGTCAATACATGATTTGGCCAAAAAAGCAGGAATGAGTGTCAGAATGTCGGAATGAACCACCTGAAGATCTACAAGAAGCAGAAAATCTCGAAACAAAGTGCAGAACAGAAGAAGCGAGCAGCAACAAGGGCCCGGAAATTGTATTCGCGTCTTTTGCAGCGTCTGGATGCATGCGTTTTGATAGACGATGAGAACTATGTAAAGGCCCAAGCAACACAGGTTGTAATAAACAAGTTGAAAGAACTGTTAAATGACTAATAGGGAACGTCCATTAATTACGTCACGCAAAAAAACTTTTTATAACCCCCCCCCCCCCCCCCCTTGTCACGTTTTTTGTATGGACCTCCAAATTTTTTGTATGGATCGTCACGTTTTCTCAAACCCCCCTTCCCCCCTTACTGCGTGATATAATTAATGGACATTCCCATACAGGTAATTAATATAAGTGTATAATACTTTATTTCATACTAAGAGACGAACTAGCCCAGGAGGCTAAAAGTCTCTTTAATAAAGAAAAAAAAAAATTTATTTCATACTTTAATATGACGTCAAAAGCGCAAAAAGTAAAGCCTTATAAAACATAAAATGGAAAAAAGTCATTCTCTTACAAAAATATAACAACGTCATCCATGGGATTCAAACACCGATCCTTGGCGTGAAAGGTTTGTAACTTCTATGCTAAGCCAACTCCGATTGTTGAAAGGTGAGCGCTGAGTATCTATGATATGCTTCCCGTTGGTAGTAAAACCACAAACTTGTACAACAAATTCATCGTTATGAGAAAAAAGAACACGTTTTGCAAAACATGGATGGTTTAATGTTAATTCAACGGTATTTAGAACTACCAATTAAATCTTGTCTTGTTCATGTTTTATAAATGTATGGAAAAATGTTTTCAAAAACAATGATAATGTATAACTCACTTCCAGCAAAGAGATAATTATTTTAAACACAATCGTTAATCAGATTGATGTATTGAATACGAGAGATCCAGACTGATCTTAACTAGACATGTTTTGCAATACATTTATAAAACATTTATAGAACAAGCAATTATTAATAAATCAATAATGATGTTTTGTGTGTTGCTTTGGGGAGGACTCAAAAACCCTTCCAGGTCCACAATACTTTACTGCCGTCGTTGGGGAGGATGTGAGCGATGCGGACAGATCGATTCAAGTGGAGAAATTCGGTCGAAAGGTACTGGTATTGCAAGCAATATGTTCCTGTGGTTTGAAGTCAACCATTTTTTACACTACCGGAACTATAAATGCGGAAATCTATCGATCTGAGTGTCTCCAGAAGAGATTGTTGCATTTATATAAGAAGCATAGTACACCTCCACTGTTTTGGCCGGATTCAGCGTCGGCTCACTATGCCAAAACCACTCTTAATTGGCTTGCGGAAAAGGGTATAGATTTCGTTGAGAAAAATATCAATCCACCAAATTGCCCTCAGCTTCGACCCATCGAACGTTACTGGGCAATCGTGAAGAGGGTCTTCAAGAAGACTGGTAAGGCAGCTGGGAACATGCAGGAGTTCAAAAAAATTTGGGCTCAAGCGTCCAAAAAATGCGATGCAACACCTGTCCGGAACTTGATGAAAAGCATTCGATCCAAAGTTTGAAAACTCCTGAAGGAATAACTTGAATTTCATCCGGTCTTCATCATCTTCAAGTTTAATCTCGTACAATAAAGGAACAATTTTTTGTATGAATAAAATATCGGTTTTCAACATAATTTGAAAGAAAGTTTGTGGATAGCTTATTTTCGATACACTCCTTAATGCGGCCATACTTGTTTCTTGTCACCTTGTCTTGAAACATGTAAAATCTGTGAAGTCTGGTTCGTTGTGTATGGAACTTTTTATATTCATGGAACCGACTGATGAATAACTAAAATTACATATCACAGAAATAGACAAGTTATTGAATAACATCAAAATTTCTAAAAACTCTGAACTGCTGAGGTAATTGCCGATACAAAATCAAGTTCAATAATCCCAGACATGCTGAAAATATAATTAACTCCAAAGAACTAACAAAAACTTTAAAGTACTAAATCTATACTCCAAAATCTTCTAAGAAAATAGGTGACATTTTTTGGGGATGGGTTGGACAGAGGAACATGGAAATAGGTTCCTGTAGTCTCTTCAGATAGTTGTCGCCAGCACAATAACTTGGTGCGAAATGGTCAAGACTCCATTTTTGTGTGCGGCCGGTTGTGGTTACCACTGGGCAACGATGAGACTTCTCAAAATGTTGGAAAAAATTAAACACAAACTAGTAAATGAAGAAAAACAAAAACACAATCAGATGAACTTGTTATAATAGACATTTGAAGAAACACATAAATCAATTGCATATATGTAGCACAGATCACGAGATCCCAACACATCTTTTATAGGTACATAAGGTTGTCTTCCTTGGGCTTCTAGGGTATTCAAAAGTTATATTCTGGCGCTATAATTATCCGTGCATGCCATCATAACCAATTCCACACCGGCAAAGATTGCTGTCCACGAGTTACAGTCGTCCTAGAGTTCCGGTGTCCCAATCGGTTTGCCAACTCGGAAGCGTACTCATTTAGTACATTAAATGGCAAAATTCATGTAAAATTCGTCTATCATACAAATCGTCTTTCTGGGCGCCCACCTTTACGAGAGAGTGCGCTTTCTCATTACACAAAGGTGATCAAATTTGATCTTTAAACCAGCTCATTCATCTGCTCCCTTTAGTTTTGAAAGGAAACAAGATAAGTGTTTACTAGGTTTCATCCACCGAAGGGCCTCAATTTCATTGAAGACACCGAAGCCAGTGGATCCATTGAGGCGTGACCCATCAGTAAAAAAACCTTTTTTTCAGAATTGATGTGTTGACACTTTTCCGTGAAAATTCGCGGATATATGACAATCTCGAAAGCAAAATAATTAGAAATATCAAAAATTGACAAGTTGGCCGTTCACAAAACTCAAAATCAAACAAATAAAACGATAATATATACAACTCGACTCTCACAATAATCAGTTCACAAGCATCCAACAACAAACCATAACAGAAAATTGCATTACAAAAACTGAATGAGAACAAATAATGAATAAGCTTATAACATGAATCGTTAAACAACTCAACTCGAACAAAATCAGAAATAAAATTAAAGGAGTTCAGTCTGAAATTCAAGATAATGTTTCAAACACATCAGAAATCAAAACAAAAGATCAATTTTTTTTATTCCTTTATTATCGAGATTTTCAGCCATGGGCTGGTTCATCTCCCGTCGTAGGCTTTGAAATACCTTTTTGGGTATTTTTCGTAACTTGTTTGGCGGTGAGATTCGAACTCGTGACATTGGCGTGAGAGGTATGGATGTTAACCACTACGCCGGGGTCACCTCCAGATTAGAATTTGTCTCTCATTAACATTATTAAACAGTTAAACCATTAAAATAACTTGGAAAACCACAACCAAAACCACCTTACAATTAATAAAAAATGGATACAATTCGAAAATAATTTTACTGCAAAATAACATAAACAGTTTTAGGTCATCATACAAATATTTCTCCTTCTGCAATAGATCTAACACTAATTTCTACACCTGTAGCTCAAAGATCTGAATGGTCCGTATTGGATAAAGAAATCTGTGGAGACCACAGAATCAATATACTAAAAGTAATCAACCAAGCCCAAAAAATCCATTATAACTCAACATTGGTAAATAAGAAAAAAGCTGTTTAAAGCATTAATAAATTAAATCCAATCATAATCATATCACCTGAAAAATACCAGTACATGAAAAATACATGAACACACCAATATTCTTATTTCTAGAATTAATTTAACCAAATTTACACCAAATAGCCAACTTCATCCTAAGCCCTGGTGGGATTCAATCGTTCAACAACTTTTCAATGAAAAAAATAAAACATTCAGAAATAATCTAAACAATTTAACCATGAAAAACTAAATAATTTTCAAAACAACAAGAGCACATGTAAAAACAGAAATAAATAAATAAGCGAAAAGGAAATGTTTTGAAGATCTCACGAACATAACCATCCTAATGTATATAAAGGTTCAGCAACTATGGACTACTGTAGAAATAATAAGTAGAAGATTTCCTCAAAAAAATAACCAACAATTATAAAACCACTAAGAATAAGCTACAAAATTCATGAACCTAAATTTTAGAAATATAATCAACGAAATAGAATACAAAGTTAATGACGGTTCAAGTCAATTCAAATGATCGACAACTGATATTACCAATACTCTTGAATCAGAAAAGAGATAGTTTGTCTTCTGGTCCTGATAACCCTTATAATATATAAATTATAATCTACTTGAAGTAATAGCAAACATGTTCAATGAAGCACTAAGTAATCACAAAATTCCAAATAATGGTTAGAAATCAAAATATTTGTAATCCTCAAACCAGGAAATTTTTTTCATAAATTATAAGGACTTATTCGCTTAATACCCACAGTTCTAAAGATATTCGATAATAAAATCAAACCATAAATGGTTCCCTTTATTCAAACAAATAACAAAATTTTCCATTTTTTTATTTCATTTTTGGTTTCAAGAGTAAAACTTCTTCAATAAACGTGATTACCTGATTCCCGAAATAGAAAACGCAAAAAAATGAAAAATTGCATAATGGTACATTTTTAGACTTAGAAAGCCTCTGATAACGTCGATATGCCCATATTATCATCTATCCTTAAAGATAAAGGTTTCCCATACTGGACCTATTTTTATTTAAAAAGCAGAAGAACTGTTTTAACTTTAAATGACGGAACCACAATAGAAAGGACTACAAATAAAGGATGACCCCGAGTGATGCCCAATTCCAGCTGTTCTCTTCAACATTTATACAGCCGACAAATACCATGAAACAACAGAAGACGGAACTCCTAATGCAATTTTGCCGGATGATCTCGCGGTTGTTGTAAAAGGATCAGAATATAATAGGAGAAAATCTCCCGAAATGAACACAGCCCTGAGTCACATTGGCTGAAAATTTATAGTAGAATCAGGAATGCAAATTAAATCCAGATTAGTCGGCTAGTCAGTAGCTTTCATGAATTATATTCCAGATAATATTGGAAATTAAAATCAACAATAGAAACATTAGACGTTAAACTAGAACATACATGTTTTAGAAATTCGGTTGGACTCTTAAATTTAAACCTTAAAGTACACATCACATGCCCACAGTCAATAAAGCTTAACAAAAAAATAAAACATACTAAAAATGCTGAGAAGGATAAAAGGTGGTTCGAAGATTAATTACTCCATAATATGGAGTAATAATTTTAACCACCTTTTAATTTTTCAGTATTTTGCATGTTTATTTTTATTTAAAAGCAGAAGAACTGTTTTAACTTTAAATGACGGAACCACAATAGAAAGGACTACAAATAAAGGATGACCCCAAGGATGCCCAATTTCAGCTGTTCTCTACAACATTTATACAGCCAAATACCATGAAACAACAGAAGACGGAACTCTAATGCAATTTGCGGATGATCTCGCGGTTGTTGTAAAAGGATCAGATATAATAGAAAAATCTCCCAAAATGAACACAGCCCTTAGTCACATTGGCTGAAATTTATAGAACTTAGGAATGCAAATTAATCCAGATTAGTCGGCTACAGTAGCTTTCATGAATTATATTCCAGATAATATTGAAATTAAAATCAACAATAGAACATTAGACGTTAAACTAGAACATACATGTTTAGAAATTCGGTTGGACCTTAAATTAAACCTTAAAGTACACATCACATACACAGTCAATAAAGCTAACAAAAAAATAAACATACTAAAAATGCTGAGAAGGATAAAAGGTGGTTAAGATTAATTACTCCATAGTATGGAACTTTTCGTTAAAGAAAATTTCTCGACTCCCTGGGCATAGCGTATGATTGTACTTGCCACACTATCATACTAATGCAAAAATGGTACCTGGCATCGAAAGCTCTCAATTGATAACTGTGGAAGTGCATCTAGAACACTAAGTTGAGAGCAAGCAATAAGCTAATTGTGAAAGCAATAAGCTTGAAATGCTAAAGAAGAAGAAGAAGAAGAAGAAGAAGGTCTCAACTGGCTATGGCTATGGCTTAACAGTATATGCAAACGCAAGTAAGACAGATAAATCCAAAGTAGAGAGAGTTCATAATCTACCAATCCGCACATCATGTCGTTATTTTCAATCTACCCCTAATCATATACTTTACATCGAATTAAGTCGAATTAGCATCCCCAAAAATATAGGTCCCAATAACTTACCAATGAAGGAATTCTCGAAACCATCTATTACAAAATAAGTCCAATTAATAATCATTTATTAGATTTTATAAATACAGATACTTTCATAAAAGAAACGACTGCAACGAAAGATAAATTATATAAGTGGGATTTAATAAGAACAGAGAAAAGCAAAACCTGTAGAGTGCAAAAAAATGTAATACATATTTTATAGCTTGATTAGAAATAAATATCCTGTGTTGGCCGACAAATCCCAATTCACTTACATCCTAAAAAATAAAAACATTGATCAATACCTTCAATTGGCTTTTTTTTACTAAGGATATAGGAATCAACAACTACCGTGGTTTTATTCTTACGTTTCAGTTTTTCATTAATGTTAGCATCATTTCACAAAATAATACCTATCCTGAAGAATTCTGATGGATATTAATCAAAACGATAATAAACGTACTCGTTAAATGACAACATCATCTATCGCTTGATATGCCTGGCACTATGGTCCAAAGTGGACAGTAATGTTTGCTAGAATGAAAGATATGAAGAGAAAGTGCTGAAAGATCCGTCAGTGTACGGTAGGTTGGAAATAGAACAGATGTATTGAACATTGAGCGAAAGGGCATGGGTAAAGTACCCAAGGGATGTTAGGCAAAGGGTGCTGCACCTTCTTAGGGCACTTGGTGTGTGAAATGAACCTCACCTCAAATGCGAAGTGCCCTGCCAGTTGTTGCTATCCAGGTGGACGCGACTTCCGCTTACTGGTATATGTGTTCATGTTCGCCAGGTACTTTTTCACTGGTTGGCCGGTTAAACCGACCTCCCAGCCAAGCACACGCAGCGATGTAGACACTATTCCCTAGGTCTTCCTCTTCAGCATCCTTTGGAGCTTCTTGCCGCTCAGGGCCGTCGGCCGTCCGAAATCGGGCTTTCTTTCGATGCTCTGATTGTTGTCTAATAGTGCCAAGATGTTGTATATTCCGGAACGGGCGTACCCAGCGTCCACAAAGTGCCGCACGATGTCTGTTTTCGACCCAGTGGGGTGCCGTTCTTTGAACGCGCACACTTCTAAACGGAGTTGAGTCATTGTTTTTGCCATCACGGTTAGAGTTCAAATTATGGAGCTGTCAAATTTTGTCTGCTGAATCATGTGTTACTATGGTTGATGGTGCATAGGTAGTTTTGTCAGTGCGAGGAAGGTAAACCCAAGAAAAATCGGCCATTTTTGTCCATTTTTTTATTGCAAACGTTAGGAAATAGGATAGTGATATTTTTGTAGTTATTCGTTGACTTCGCCAGGTCCCCCGCTTCATAATAATCCTCATTAGGCTTTGGGCAACTTTTCCATCGATGCCTTTGCTCACACTTACCCAGTTCGTTTTAAATTTACTAACGGCGATTTGAAAGATTTACAAACTTGACTTCGTTTTCATGATACTAGTCGATTATGGAACGCATGGTATAATGTACAACTACGCCAAAACAGTAACTATTCCGATCCATTATATCACATAACATTGCAATTGGTTGACAAAAAGCACAATAGACAATAAAAAGCCACTATTACACTTTGTTAGTGGCCTCAACAGCATCCTTGTTATTTCAGAGGAGGTAGCTCATCGAATTTTCAGAACACGCAACAAACAAGACGAGAAACAAATGGAAAAAGTATACTGCATAAGAATAAGTAAAATTCTGCTGAGTCTACAACACGGATATTAAATTGAAGTGAAATCAAAAAAGGTTTGAAACAATCCTTAAAGACAGAATGTTAATCACAAAAATGAAAAAAAAAAACATAATCAAAATAAACCTTGAATTGTGTGATCAACGTCATACCGAAACCGAAAAGGAAATATTTTATCTGGATTTATAAATTGAAATGGTCTCACGCAAGTAGTCCGTGCATGACTATTATCAGGCGTTTCTTTTTTATTTGTGACAAAATATTCGTTCCTCTTGGTGTTGTTTTCGTACAATGCACGGATGTTCTTTCTGTGTCAACAATTGCTTCGTGTTTTTGATAATTGAGCGTGTGCCATTAATTACGAAGGTATCTTCATAAAAGCAACAAACTAGTTTCGTTTGTAGAAAACATCGAAAACAGTTGTTAGTTCTACCTTCGATTTCAGAATATAAACTAAAATTAATTTTCAGTGTATAGATCAACGTAAGATGACATGCTTGTAACATAAAACCAACTTATTTGAAAATAATCGGCATCTTCCATAGGGTGTCCAACCCACTCCGAACTACCCTACCGGAAAATTGCCATCACCATTTCACACGACCAGAAATAAAAACATGGCGCATAAGTATCACGCGCGAAAATTGCCCTTTGACATCAGCCAGCCAGACAGCACCGCACATGCCGCATTGACGCACAGGATCTTTTCGGAGAAAATTCGACCGGATAAAAAAGGTATAATAAAAGCGAACAAAAAAGCAAAAAACCACCTTCTGTTTCTTGCCCGAGGATATCAAGCAACCATCCGGAGTTGGTATCTACCATCCCGAAAAAAAATTGATATCATTAAATAAAACGATAATTGACCTTGTTTCTCTCGTGTTGAAAACCCCCCAAAAAAAAAGGAGCTTGGGTGGATGCGGTGAGCGCAGTAAACTGAAAATGATGTTCTTTTTGTCTTGTTTTTTTTTACGATGGCTTTAAAAATGAGGGATCTGAAAATGATGTAAGCAATGTTGATTCTCGGGGATTTTGATGATTTCCTGAGCGATAATGAAACACTGGAAAAGCCCGGTGGTGATTCGGTAAAGAAGTCTCATGGTAGATTTTAAACGATTTAGCAAAAGACGACGACGCCATTTGCGGCTTGAGGATTATTTCTGGAAGAGGAAGTTCCTTCCAATTGGAATATAAATTGTTTTTATTGCATTTTAGAGTCTTCCCTATTGCAAAGGATTCTATAGATGTGTAGTAGATATTCTATGAGACCAAACAATTTATAGCTTCTGTTTCCGATTTCTACATTACCTGAATGACTAAGCTTCGTGACCTGACAGTGGCAGTGCAGTGTGTTGCTAGATAATCCTGTTAGATGCCAGACTGAAGCTGCATGAGCGGAACGAACAGATTAGCATCTCCTTCATTCTGATTACACTGGCACTGTTCTCGTAGTTTGGGATAGCTGGATATGTCTGTTATTCTAATAATCGCCCGGACATTCCAATTTATTCCAGTTTATGTACCGGTTATGGTTTATAGCAGGACATGTTTGTGCACTTTTTGCATCCTTTCATGTAAATTGCCGTCCCTCCCGGTGACGCCTCCCGTGCCGCCCAATCTGCCAACGATCTGCCTTGGTCTGTTTTCCTTGCCGAACGAATGTGAACGATGGTGCACAGATAGTCAGCGTCGTAGTTGGGATATTGTGCAGTTAAGAGTGTTTTCAAATACCCATCCCAAGTAACATTGCCAAAACCATCCTGCTTTATTAAGTTTTATTATGGGTTTATAAAAGCCACTAGAAATCAATTTGGTTTTATTATGACACCAAGAGGTGCCCATAGGTTTCAAATTTTAGTCATGTTTATGAGAACCTACACAGCTTGCTTAAAACGTTAACAAAACCTCATTTTCTCAAATTCCTTTTACTCCTATCAAATGTTTTATTTTGACCTCATGAACTCACAAAATTCTGTTTTAAAATGCCGTTTTAGGACCCATTCATATTATCTTATTATGGTCAGTTGAAAAATCAATTTGAAACCATTTTGCCTGCAGTAATTGCATTAAATGGTAAATTGGCATTGAGGGAAGTCACCAAATAACCAAATACTTTTAAAGTAGTCATTGCGAAAATAATGTGGCTTCATGGCATAAATGTGATTTTTTTTCCAATCGCCATATTGAAATATAACACATAATTGAAATGAGGAAAACTAAATGCATCAAATCTTAAATACACTGCAAATGAACTGTAGATCGGAGACCTATTTCGGCATTTGCCAAGATAAACTCGCATAGTTACCGAGACGCATTAATTTTAGATCTTATTGTGCCAATATTCACCACAAAATTAAATGCGTATATGATTTGGAGCATAATACGCTGAAAAAAAAACTCAATTTGTTTCGGATATTTTAATATCAAACAAAATTACCGGCAACACCAGAACTTTTTACTGAAATACTATTTACTGCTAAATAAATCAGAAGAGCAGCGAATCGAAAAGAGCAGAGCAACAAAAACCAACCGCTATATCACAGTGAAGTTTGGCAGCTGTGGCCATTTGGGCGTTAACTGGTTTTCATGGCAGCCAATAGGTTTTATGAAGGTTTTCAAGTGGTTCTATCACTAGAAAATTTTCAAAAGCATAATAGTCTCATTGAGGTTTTATTGAATTGTTTCCACAACCATCTATAGAGTGGGTCAATGGACCATTTTATACAAATTTTGGCTTAAGAGAAGCATAGAGAAACTGTTGGTAGGTATATTTACTTGGGATAAAGCCACACACGAAGCAAAGTGGTTTTTGTTTTGAATTGTGTTTCCTACAGTATTTTATTCGTATCTTCTAATGATGTATCAATAACAACTTAACATTGAACTTAGTCCTTAGTTATTTCATGCTAAGCGAGTATCCAGTATCAAACTTAATACTTAATTAAATGCGTCCAGAACTATGCAAACCAACGAATTGAATAAATTATATTCATACTATTTTCGTACGACTATTAGATTGATTTAATAATTTCGAGACTCAGTACAATTTCAATATGTTCATCTTCTTGCGATTGAGTGGAGAAAAAATTCAAGGCGAATTCAGTAACCCAGAGACGAAAAGGTTGGATTAGAGGTAACGTATTCACCAAAGACTAAGACTTGGTATGTTCAGGATCCAGCAATTGAAGTGCTACATTGAAACAAACAGATAAATTGAACAAAACAAACATATTTTATACCAAATTCATTCAACTTCACTTGAAAACAAATCACGGTTTAAAAATTTACTGATCAAGTTCAACTTGAGCTTACTACTCGCCGCAAACGATCGAGGAACATCGTACAAGACCTGCATGCTCTTGTAGCATTTTATCCCAGGCTGCCGCCAGATGTCGCTTCAGGGCTTCATGTTTTAGAGCATACGTTGGTCTCTAACATACTCCAGACGGCGAAGTCCTCGCTTGAAATGAACCCTGGAAAATGAGTTGGATTTTCTTCGCTTTGGGAACCGGGGGCAGAGTCCTGATGGAAAATCCAATCCCTGGAACCAAAATGACGACGTGCCCACGGTTTGATGACGTCCTGTAGAACTAGTTCCCGATATATATTTCAGTCGATCTTCACTCCTTCAGGGACGAAAACCTGCGGAGTTCAGCCATCACGGGTGATTCCGGCCCAAACCCTCACTGATACTGGTTTGTGTCGCTTGGTGGGTGTCAGAACATTGGCTTGGGCTCATGATTTTCTGTGCAACCGAACTCTGTAGTTCTGTTCCATACACGAACTGCTGTACGGTGGTGAGTTTCTCGTCGGTAAACACGATATTCTCCAAACTTCCTCACGCGGGTCTCTTCAGGATAGAGGTGGGCAAAATGGCTCACAATAGCGAGTGGCTCCGAACAGTTCCGCTCATTGAACATTGAAGTGAGCTAGTTCTTCAGAAACGTTCATTTGCTCTTTATCATTTGTTCACTTAGCTGATTCGGATAAGCGTATTAAGATTTTTGAAAGAAAATGTGTTTTTAACAGTAATTACAATTTCCGAAATATGTTTCGCGGTTAGTCTACTACGTTTCTCACAAACCAGTTCTGCTTTGGCAAAGATCTGTTCACAATGTACATCGTTACAGGAATGCACAACCTTTTCATCATTATCTGATGCCGATGCCGATTGGGGTTCAACTTGCTGATTTTCATACGAAGTATCAATAATCTTCCGCATTTTGTACACGGGACCTTGGTACGTCGCGTTTTAAATCTCCACATCTCCAAAACTATGCTTCTTAAACCGCAGATCGAGAAAGATGACTTGAGTGATCAGTTCATTCGCTTCTCTTTCCACGAACTTCTTGGTGCGACGATCTTCCTGTTTATCTAGCAACTTTTCGATATTTGGAGGAAGAGAATCGTTTGCATGCAGTTTGATACGTTCCCTCATGATTTGGGTACTGAGCTTTAGGTAAGGGAACAGATTTTTCTGACGAAATTTCAATCGAAACCTCATTGAAAAGGCCGAGAAGTGGGTCCAATCCAATCAAAGTAGCCAAGTATTATAACCAACCCGGTAACAACTTGACAGCTCCAGAGTATAGTCAATGTACCCTGATAATTTTGGCTCACTGGTTCTGTCAAATCGAATGAATCCTAGAACAAATTATTGATTGAACGTATTTACATCGACTGTTATTTGCAAAGCTGTGGAGCTCATATTCGTACCTGATGAATATAATTTGATGATATTTTGTAGCTTTTCCTTAATGATAAACGGTGGATATTTTTACCCTTCTCACAGAGAATAAATAGAAGCATTGGCACACTCAAGGACAATTAACAAAATATTGAATAATTTAAACAGCGTAATTATAAGAACACTCCGAAATTTTCAGCACTTGAAAAATATCCGGAAGCAAGATGAGAATAAAATAGCAGCCTACACGACAAGATGAAAATACCTAAAATTAGGTATTAATTTGATCTAAAAATAGGTATTTTTGACAATACCTAGTACCCAATACCCAGTTAAATGAAACGATGATAAACAGTAATTTTTACTGAACTGTGAGTAATGGTCATTTTTCCATATAGGACGTTATTATTTCCTTTAATTATTATAAATTGATGGTCACTGAAGCAACGCGGTCGCCATATTTTTCTAAGCGAAAACTTTCTTAGTTTTCTTATTAATCTTTTAATAAATAGTTTGCTCATGTCCAATATATGAATTCCTCCAACTTAATTGATATTTTATTTTTAATGAATAAAAATATATCAAATTTTTTCAACATATGAACATTTGTTTCATCTCTTTGTTTGACTTTCTCTCAATCCCGTTCTCAAGTAATGATGATTTATGTTCAATAAAATTGAAATCAAATTTATGGTTAGAAAGCCATTTATTCATTACGCCTCAATACAAATTTGTTTTTGCACTGGTTTGAACATCCACAAAAAAGGAAACGAAAACATGTATTCCTAAGCTAAAAAGCGGTAGTATCAAGAATGGATGACCCTTTTGTTTATGCACGGTAGAGACATCTACAATTAGTAGATGGGTACGTGAAACTAAGCTCATCTGTCAAGATGCTCGGGGGTTGATTATAACTTACTGCATCTTTGTTCAATAAGAATCGTTCTAACATTTCGAACGTGGAGTTCTATCTCGTCAGAACATTCTGCTTTAGCTAAGGAGGATTTTTTCCTAATTTAATCATACACAGAGAATCATTGAAAACCAATGTTGAACTTTTATCAGATGATGGGCCGTTGTATCTCGTTCCCGCTCTCGCTCACTCAGTACAACTAGCTTAAGAAGTCGATCAGTAGCTCAGGAGTCGCATATCAATAGGCGCTCTCGCTCAGTAAAATAGCTCTAGCTCCCCTATCACGTGGTGCAGTTCGTGAGCTACACGCTCAAAACACCCTCTCTTTCTTTCATATATTTGTCCTTTCTTTTCACACGGTAAAGTTACTCAATTTTTGTAAAAAGTGGATCTACTCAATTTTTGAGTAGATCCACTTTTTAGGAAAATTGAGTAACTTTTTCGTGTGAAAAAAGGGACAGTAATATGAAAGAAAGAGAGGGTGTTTTGAGCGTGTATATTGAATGGGTGCTGCCATACGCGCTCTCGCTCGCTTGTCAAATTGCAAACAGAAATAGCTCCCGTTCACGCTCCCGCTCACATATTAGTTTTTTTTGAGCTGATCAGCCGTTCATCTTAGTGAACTAGTTCTTTAGCTCAATTCATGAGCGCATTGCCCACCTCTACTTCGAAGCGCCTTCGCTCTTTTTACCCGTTCTTGTTTCTGATCACCGTGTGCTCAGTACCTGGACAGTCCAAGCAACCGTTGGGTTTTTTTTAACTGTTAACAACTTTCCAGTATGGGTGAGACAATACCCCAGAATGCCACAACGTTTTTGGCCACAGTTGGAAATCTGCTGTCAAGTGTTCTATTTTTTTCACTAGTCATTGAAATAACACCCCCTCTCCCTCTCACGATGAAAGTCTCATCAAGTTTGCCCTTCTTGGTCTTCACACGTTTTATGAAATAAACGAAGCAATGCAAATGTGTGTGAGCGACATTTGCTTCACTGCTTCACCGCTGAGTGCCTCGACAATCGAAGCAACTATAGGGCTTTCACTCCATTATGGCTTGTTTGCGACAAAATCTGGACACCACTAAATACGTATATGTCTGGAAATACTTCATCAACGCGTGAAATATTTCGAAGACTGGTGAGCGTATGTCAGTTGAATTTATAAAATTAATTTTTGGTGCTACTACAAGCTTTTAGATCGAAGATGGCGTCGCAAGAAGAGCAAGTGCAATTGTGTGCGGTTACAATGCACAGTGGTCCAGAATGCGAATGTAACTGGAAAAATACTCTAAGTTTGAAGTTTTGGAACAAAGTTGTCTTGCACAAAGTTTTTTCTTATAACAAAGCGCTTTTTTTGGTGTGAATGAAAACAAGGGTTGTCCGTATTTTAAGAGAAATCGAAAATTCAACTTTTTTATTTGCAGAAATCAAGGCATACATTATTCAGAAAAGTCGTAGAATAAATAACTTCAAGCAACTTTGATGGCAGAAATTTTTCTGTACCTTTTGATATGACCGAATTAGAGCATTTTTTTCCTACGTAGCTTAGGGTGTCCCTATAAAAATCAGTTATTTTGCTGTAATTTTTTTTACTTCAAATTTGCCAGCATTATTGTCTTGCCAGTGATTCTAGAACAATAAACGTTACAAATTTTGGCAATATTGTCTCTATCGTATGGTTTTTGTAAACAAAATAGGCCTTTTTCAAATGTTGGTTTTTCTAGTTGGGGCAAACCAAAAATTTATTTCTTAGAAGCATTTGTAAGAATTTGGAAGATAGATTTGTTTTTTAAATTGAATAAAGCACATATTAAAAGGGCGTAAGTTTATAAGAAAATCGTTTATTACTCGCTAACGATAAGAGGCATCGGTAAGATTTACACTTTAAAACTATTATCTTTTTAAATAATACAAATCATCTCAAGGCAACGTTGTTGGCAAATTTGGAATAAAAAAGTTACAGCAAAAAACTGATTTTTCGGTTGAGACACCGGAACAAATGCTTTTATTCGGTCGTCTCAAAAGATACAAAAACAAATTATACCATCAAAGTTGCTCGATTTTTTTTATTCTACAAATTTTTCTGCAAAAATATATAAGTTAGATTTTCAATTTCTCTGAAAGAATGGACCATGCTAGTTCTCATTCACACCCAAAGAAGCGTCTTGTTATTAAAAACAACTTTGTGGAAGACAAACTTCAAACCTCGGCTGAAAATGTATCTTTCCAGCTAAATTCACATTCTTGACCACTGTGCAATAAAAATCCGGATCTGTCAGTAAGAAAACATGCAAAAAAGCTAGGTTTTCCTGCAAGCACTGTTAGTAACGTTCTTAAATTTTTCGATACACGTTTGACAACAGCCATGAAGGCTGGGAGCGGAACAAAAACGGATCCCAGGAACCACCAGAAGGACGCGAAGGAGAAGCAAATATTGCAGAAGAGACCAGATCTTTCGGTACGTACTGTGGCTAGAAAAATAAAAATGTCCCCAACTTTCGTGCAAACTTCCAAGTACCGGCAAGGTATGAAGTCGTTCAAGGTGAAATTTGTACCGAACCGTAATGATAAACAGAATGTTATGGCTAAACCCGGGCTCGCAAGTTGTATCGCGAATATTTGGCGAAGTTTTCCTGCATGATAATGGACGATAAAACTTTTGTGCTGGAAGACTTAAAGCAGATTCCCGGAATGTCTCATTATACTGCCATGCAACGGAACGTAATAGAGGAGCATTTCAGGATGAATAAAAAGGCCAAGTTTCCCAAAAAATATTTGGGTTGGCAGGCAATATGCAGCTGTGGTGGAGCAAGCCAAAGCCACATCCCTAGCGAACGGTACACAAGAAAATATACCGTGAAGAATGCCTAAAGAAGCGATTGTTACCATTCCTACGCATCCATGACGCTTGCTCACTGACCTGACCTGATTTGGCATCTTGTCACTACGCCAAAGATGTTTTGGAATGGTTTAACGCGAATGGAGTCCATGTTGTACCGAAAGGGGCGATTCCACCTAACTGCCCGGAGTGGTGACCTATCGAGCGGTATTGGGCTCTCGTGAACTCTTTCAATATAAACAACAAGCTACAACTATACAAAAATTTAGAAAATCTTGGACAAAAGCAGCTAAATTGGTTGCAGAGAAGTCTGCACAGACCTTAATGGCTGAAGTAATCTCAAAAGTTCGTAGTTTCTTCATGCAGCCTAATTAAGTAATTGTAATTAGTTTTAAGATGACTGATAATGCACAATTAAATTGATAAAAATGCACCTTGGATTGAACTAACAGCAAGTTTGATTAATTCTAAATTTAATCTGACCAGATTTTGTTGCGAACAAGACTTACAATGAACATGTTAAAGTCGCTGAATGGTTACTGTGTAAAGCCGACACGCTGACGATCGCAGTTAGAATCTCAATTACAGATCGAGATCTACTTTTTTTGTGAGCCATTGAACTTTCGGACTCCAATCTCACACTCAACCAATTAAAAAAAATGCACAACCTCACGCACATATTGAATTTTCTAAACGAATTGATGTATTGCTTTTTTGCCCACGACCAATGTTCCATTTTCTCCAAGTTAGGATCCATTACGAAAAATGAAACAAAGTCATGCAAAATTGCATTGCAATCTTACTTTTTTAGAAGAAACCTTTACGGACGACCCCAAAACCGTCTCAGTTATTACGAGCAAACTATCAAACTAAAGGGTGTCCCACATTAAATTGCATCACGGAAAAAACTCTGTAGAAAATAACCCATTGGGTATTTTCTCTTGAAAATTTGAGTAGAAGTAGTTTAGAGTGTTTTTTGTTGTTTTATTTTAACTGTCATTTTTTTTTAAATTGAAAAAAAAAAATAGCATCACCCGACAAGCAACGTTGCAAATTGATTTTGCGCAAGCACCTTGAAAATCCTGGGACCATATTTTGAATCTCGAAACGGACGACTTTTTGTACGAACGCTAGTGAAGAAAAGTTCTTCGTTTTGAGATCCAAAATACGGCCCCTGAAATCTTTCATTGGGACATCCTCATGGGTAATCCTCATGAAATTGTGTTCAGAGAAATCACGACAATGTATGGACCTCCTTTGAATTCCATCCTCATGCTCATGAACTATTCAATCAGCGCTGCACAACTGAACATATGTACAAGCAGCAAACCCAGCCTGCCATAGCCTAACCACGCTGCTGATGCCAAATAATAGCTATCCAATCCGCCACTGAATGCCACAGCTTGTTTCCTGGAATCCATTCCCGAGTGTGTACCCCTTGTCGTAACCAACTGAAAATCAGGATATCGGCAAGTGGTACCATTTTCTGAACCAGGAAAATTGCCACGTCACAATTGCTCTCGCCCTCGCTCGGTCGTCATCGTCTTCGTCATCGGGCAGCAAACTGCCAACGCAACTAATGTTCATACGTGTGGGTTACGGCCTTTCACGAGTTTGCCGGTGCTGTTAGAGCCCGGCGATATCGATGCAATCAGAACTCAAGTACAATAATAAAACTAATTGGAAAATCGGAAAACCCATTTCGATCATGCCTACGGCTTGGGCGGATACTTGGAATCGGAACAATGTGTGTACGCCGGGTTCGATATGAAAAATTTAGAAAAACTGTTAGTTGATAGAGGGAACCTTAAGGGTGGTAAGACACGTTGTAATAATATAACCCAACTCAATTGAACAAAGCTCAAAAGAATAACAAGTTGCCGAGTTGTTGCCTGTTTTCATATCACGCAAGTAGATACTAAAATAGAACGACGTTATTAGCTGTAATCAATTGTGTTTAGAAACCTACCTACTACTCAACTCCTTCCAGCTTCTTCCGAAGGTCACCGCGATTGGAACAGTATGTCATGCATTTCTACAAAAGTGTAGTTTGTACCTAGACCGCAAATTACCACTTTCTCCTCCGCCACAATAACACATTTGACGTCACCATTCCAAAAGGCGGTTAAGTAAAGGACACAGGCAGTGCTGCGGAAGGGTGGGAACCGTTAATCACGAGAAAAATGCTTAAGCTAATTTGCATTTGCTCGGGTGTCCCTTCGTCCGTTCCCAGAGTCGAATCGACCAACCTAAAGTGCTCCGAGGGAAGTCATTATTTACGTTTATGTTTCACCGTAAAGTGATTAGGTGGGGTGAGCGAACTTCTAAACTGAGGGGGGTATTTTTCCACGCCGCTGTTTATTGGCTCCTGGCAACGAAGTTCACTGCCAAGGTTTTATAGTCTCGTTTTCTCCGGTGACGCGGGGGAGCGTGGAAGCTTTACATTGCACTTGAACTTTGTCGGTTCTTGCACTGCGGAGGAGTGTGTTGGGAATTTGAGTGTTTCTGAGAGATTCATATATCTGTATTCGTGTTCATTTATGACTGCTGAATATGTAGATTATCCATTGAGTGGTACTTTCATGGATTAGAGTCATCAGTGTGGAGTTCCTCAATATTTCTTTAAACAACGTGACGAAAATTCAAAAATTTTAGGTGTCAGAAATAATTTATTTTTATTTGGTATATTCCTCAGAGGAATTGAAATTTTTTTTCATCACGTTGTTGTAATGTAATTGGGCGAAATTTACGATTATCCTAACTTTGTAGCCTAACTTATTCACTGGTTTAGTAGATATTTTCCTCATGGTCAACAAAATCCATTGAAGTACACCATAGATGTGCAGAAAATAGTCCCGAGGAGCCAGATTTAGAATTCTAACGACAGAAATAGTAATTTTGTAAGAAAACCGTAGACCAACTGTAGGAATATAAAGCATGTCCACGTTATATTTCGGATACTTTTCTTTCAGTGTAGATTTTGAATTTCTCGGATGACGCCAGGGACTCTACGTCGCTGTCAACCATATATAGATGCACCATAATTCAAATGATTTTGACAATTTCGGACATTTGTCAACTGAAATCGACAAAGATTTTTCATTAGAACCTAACTGACAAACGAAAACCTTCTTCTTCCTTGAATTTGACGATTTTGGCAACTTGCCTCATTAATTTACCACAGCCATTTCGAGAGCAAGAGTCCTAATTGATAAAATTGGAAGCTTAGGCCGATTCCAACGCTGTTCTACTTTTTATGGGCTGTTTTAGTTTACAACTAGAACTGAAACAAGCCATTCACAATGCTGTGTTTGGCCGTTCCCAACGCTGAGTTTCATGTTTGTTGCAAACTGCTAGCCAGTTTTAAATTTTGGAACTGTCAAAATTAAAACAAAAACACGTTAATCGCAATGCCATGTTTAAAAAATATTGGTGGATCTTAATTTCGCGTTAAAAAAATCACTTGCAAAACAAACTAAAACCCGCTAATTTGACAGTCATCAGTCATAACAGCTGCCACAACTACAAAGAAACCCAGTTTAAAACAATGTTGCATCCGTGCTTCAAATCGCGTTGAAAATAAAACAGAGCTGTCGAGCAGTTGTAAATCTGTTGCAAAAATTTGCTCGAAAAGTAGAACTGCAACACATCATTGGGAATGGCTTGTTTCAGTTCTAGTTGTAAACTAAAACAGCCCATACAAAGCAGAACAGCGTTGGGAACGGCCTTATTTTAAATTGGTTTTCTTTGTAGTTAGCCTGGTGACTTTAAAATTAGCGTTTTTTTTTTTGGTTTTGCAAATGATTTTATAACCGGGAAATTATAAGCAACCAATAGTTTTAAAACATCGCATTGCATTTAACGTGTTTTAGTTTTATGTTTGACAGTTCCAAATTGTAAAACTGACAAGCAGTTTGCCACAAACATGACGCTCAGTGTTGGAATCGGCCTTACATGGGTAGATTTTGCATCATTAGAAGTTTACGGAGAAGTCATTGTTTACATTTGTCAGTTAGGCCCTAATGAAAAATCTTTCTCGAAGTATTTCCCACCAAAACAAATTGATCAGTGTCAAACACTCCCGTTTCATTCTACTCAATTTTTGAATACAATTGTATACCACCTCTTTTTATCCCACTCAATTTTCGTAAAAAGTGGATCTACTCAAAAATTCAGCTGGTCCGCTTTTCAACGAAAATTGAGTAACATTTCCATCTGAGAAAAACAAAGCTTGATGTATGATGTATGATATGTACTGCCACCCATTGTAGCACGGAAACTAAGTCCGACAGCAGTGAGCTCTCCTCGCTGTTAGACTTGATCAAGCTTTAATAACCACTGATTATCCTAATCATGCCATTGTATGAAGGGCCACACACGGCTTGGGTGGATCGATAGGCAACATCACTTATACGTATCCACAGGGATATAAAGAATCTCCTTCCAACAACAAGATTGAACAATTGGTCAAAAGAGAAAGCTATCTAACATGAGGATGCCCCAATGGGCGGGGAGAAGAGCCCGCCCTTTATTCAAAAAATGTTAGCAATGGGAAGTTGGAATTTCCACTCTCCCCATCCAGAGTGCTTCAATCGGGTGCCCTGATGGTCCCTCCCGTTCCCATGAATTATTTATATAATAGTGTATATATTTATGTAAATGAAAAATACTACAAGCATTCGTATCTATTATAATTATATGATCTACATTCGGTTGATCCTGAAATGTAAGAAATGTTGTAAAGTGTTAAAGTGTAGAGTTCTGTGGTTTCGCGCTTATGCACGTTTTCGTTTGTTTTCAGCGATAGCAGCAATTTCCCAAAATCTTGATTTGAGGTATCCTAAAAAAGTTTGTTAAATTGTGATGTGATGTGTAATAAGAACCCACCATCAGTGCAAGGATTACCTATGGCTGTAGGACTATTCTCAGCAGGTTGTTCTGAGAGAATAGCCTACGTAATGGCTTCTTGTAGCAGGGTCAGCCGATCTCAGTGAGGACCTTCGGAAGACTACGGTCAGAAGGCCGCGTGTCTTCGCATGACAAGGGACTGGCGACTCCACGAACCCTTGTCCAGCCAACAAATCCTTCGACTGACTTAGGCTACCCCCCCCCCCCCCAGGGAATCCCCGTTATATAGTTGTTAAAGGAACAGTAGACATTTTTAGCATAAATGATTTATAAAAAGTTAAGACAAAATGAAAATTTCACGGCTATACTGAACTTTGGATTCAATTAACACATTTATTTTTGTTTTTATTTGCACTAGTAAATGTACTGGGATATTGCAAATTTCTACTGTTCCTTATAAAATAGTTGTGGGCAATAAAATGAGGAAAAATCTCGCAAAATAAAGACTACTTACATTTTTCGTGGTAGGGTAAGACTTCAGCATGCTATCTTACCGCGCTGCCTACATTGCGTTGGTGGAACTGCGTACTAAGGTATAGCTGACGAGATACAGCGTTTCTTACTCAGCCGCTGTTTGAGCCGCACCTTCTTGGTGGACAGACGCTCGGCACGCACCTCCTCAATCTAGCTGAAGTCAGAAGGACAACAGTGCCCAGGCTGCATTACCAGCTAAGTACGCAACCCTTAGCTGGCGGTCTTTGTCATCTGTTGACCCGTGGAAGCATGAGGTAGGAACTTGTGAGGACCAGAGCTATGTTGCGGGGACGCACGTCCCATCACAGTTGTCGACTCACCATTTTGCAGCCCCCTAAAAAAGTTTGTTAAATTATTCAAAAAAAACATTTAAACATTTTAATTTACTGTTGTCATGGTCGCTATTTGCTGCTTGATGTTGATTTTAAAACAGCAATACGTTTTTATTTTTGCTGGCCTAATAATTATTGCACCTGTGTAAGGGAGTTAAAGACAAATGGACTTAAAAAAACAACAAGCAATTTTTAAAATCATCTAAGAAGTTAAATCAATAAAACAATATCATCAAATATAATAATATTGTGAGTTATGATACAGTACTGTCAAAAATTGAACTATAACATCAGACACTATCCGAATGGCAAACAGCTCAGATTTGGAAAAAGGTCCATTTGCAAACCGGAATTGAAAAAAAAAAACATTAGGTTATAAGTGCAAAAGCCTACCATAGATTCCGTTGCAGCTTCTTTTATTCAATTAGATACTTCTAAATCCTAATGATAATTGGACATACATGACATAATAATTAAAAGTATATATAACCTGTTAGGAGAAATTATATTAAAAAAAACGTTGAAATATAAATCCCGAAGACACCAGTAATGATAAAAACGATAATGATGATGATAGAGAACATTGATAATGATTATGAATAAAAAAGGGCCTATATGATAATATATAGTCAAGGGATATTATAATATGAACTGAAAATTACATGTGTGCCGACTGCTGTTTTGTTGCAATTGTAGACAAACTTGCGCATCCATTATGAATCAGAAAATTTAGGCAATGTATGACCGCCATGAAAAAAAAGAATTTTAAATTTTAAATTATTTTATAATACCTGATGACCTGGAAGACCTGGAAGATATGAGAACGGAAAATAATGATATGATTTACAGGTCGCACCCCCTCACTTCGCTATTGTCAGATTTACAAAATTGCCCAGGCTACCCCAACCAGCGTCTCCATGTTTCAGCTGGCAGTCTTTTGTGATCATATAACTCGTGAAGGCGTGAGGTAGGAACTTGTGAGGGCCAGAAGTCGGTTGCACACTCCTTCAAAGTTGTCAACTCACCATTTGAAGCCCTTTCCATCTGAGAAAAACAAAGATAGAAAAACTCAAAAATTGAGTAAAATGAAACGAGAGTGAAGCACGACAGGCATGACAGAACAAATCAACTCTAGACAAAATCGTCAAAAGGTCGAAAGTAACATTTGTAAACAATGATTAAAAACGTAAATTTCCTGGAAATGCCAGGTTGCTAACTTCTACATCAACTATCAACGGGAAGGTAATTACTCCTTGAATCTATTTCTGGTGCTATTTGGTTCAGGGGAGCAAGCAGATCCCAGAAAAATACGCTGGAAGTCTTTGTTTACAAATGTTACTTTCGACCTTTTGACTATTTTGTCTAGAACTAGTTCTTTCACACTCACTTCGTATCCTACACGGTAGGAATCAAAAACTCATTAATGGGTAACATTTCACCCATTTCTCAAACCTGTATGCAGCTATCAAAAAATTGGTAAATAAAGAGACACGAAAATGAGCAGAATATTACCCATTTGGATAATTCGTTTTTGAAGAAAATATGGGTATTTCTTTACCCATAACTGGGTAGTAAAAATATTTCAACTTTTCCTTTGTTTGATTCTGCCATCCACCATCCATCCTATCTCTCATCAGTTTTCCAGAAGTGATTTTCTACGGATTGATCTCTTTCTTGCACGCTATTTATAAACAGTCCAAAATTGAGTACGATTGATACAAATTCATCAGAAGTATGGCTACTCAAAAGTTAGTAAAAATACAGGGTACGGCAGAAAATAATGCGAAAATTTGTTCTATTTCTTTCAAATCCCATTTTCAACTAATTCAAGCAATAGTATCAACATTTTCGAGTGCAGTTATCTTATTAAAGTCCTTCAATGTATCCTCCATTTTTATTAATTACATCCTCGAGCCGACGCCGGAAGCCAAAGCATGCCTTTCGGACGTAATTCTCCGACATTGACTGCCATGTGCGTGTTATGGTTGACTTTAGGGTTTTCAGACTAGAGTATGATGTTTCGCAGGCTCGTGCTTCAACATATGCTCAACTCGAATAATCCTAATAATCCTGGACTGCTAGGGGGCCACAAATCCTTCGGCCAAAACTTCATGTTATCGTTCAACCATTGTTGGGTTCGATTGGACGTGTGACACGGTGCTCCACCCTGCTGTAGGACAACGTTTTGGTCCTCGGAGCAGTTGGCCTTCACCCAGGAAAGCACTTGGTCCTATAAAATACCAATATACACTTCGGTATTGATTTTAACTCCAGCATCAATGAAAACAGGCGGTATTTTCAAACCGTTGGACGCCACCAAACCAAACATCATGATTGCCGGATGATTGGTTTGAAATTTGAATTTCATTTATACCGGAACGTTTTCCATTTTCTGCGGTGAAATGAACCGGTCCGTGCGGCTGTTGGCCACAGCATCGATGCTGAAAAGCTTTTCGTCGGAGAACAGGATTATCATTTTTTTGCTTCTTCAACAAGGAAAGCAATCTCTTGGATCGAGTCACTCGTAGTTCCTTGAACCAGTCCGCAATCAAGTGGCGTTTCTGGCTCTGGAAGATGCAAGCAGGTCTTGATGATTCTCCACATGGAGTTTACTTATGGAACGCACCACGTTGCGAGCAATTTTTGCACGGACCGATTTGATCACGTCCAGACTTCCGCTGCTTAGGACCATCCTGCAGGGACTTTTTTATGCGGTAAACTGTTGCCAAATGGCACCCTACCAGCTTGGCAATCTCTTTTGGCTTCTTCTGGGCGAACAACAAACTGGTGATCACTTCTTTCGCGAACATTTTGACGATTTTGCAATAAACCAAATAGAATGTTTGGATGCAGCACTTGAAAGTAAACATAAACAAATACACTTTCGACAGAAATTAGTCACTAGCTACACGAATTAACCCAATACTCAAGTTTGAACATGTTCGCATTATTTTCTGCCGCACCCTGTAGTTCGTAGTGATAAGATGACAAACAGTCAACATCGGCTTAAATCTGATCGATGTTTACTAATTGTTAATGTTTAACCCCTAACCATCTTTACTCACTTTTGAGTATCAAATTTGGGTTGTTTAGAAATAGCGTGTGTCCCGATTCAGTTAAAAGTTCCACAATGGATGAACTCAATAATAAGCTGGACAATGCATCGCTCGATAGGCTGCAGGGTATGTAGGACTAGGTGTTGTAAATATGCACGGTATAAGAGTAATTCTTTATATTGCAGGTCAGAAATGTCCAGTGTCCGGCAACGATCCAAGGGTACGCTGGTGAGCTCAAAACTCATGTTAAACCATAACTTTAAAACGGGCCGTAAGAATCCGGCTCAACTTTTTTGACTTTATGATGAGAAATAAAGTTTAAGTTTCATAAAATTGTTGTTTGCGTTTTTTCTTTGATCCTTTAGGTATCAAAAACTCATTAATGGGTAAAATTTTACCCATCTAACAAAAAAGAGAGTATCCATAACCTCGATCAACCCATTATTGAGTATATCGCGCAAATGACAGATTATGGGTATTTTTCAGGGATAGGTAAAAATACCCATTTCCTGACATTTATTCCATATACTCTTAAATGGGTAGGACGAGTTTACCCGCTTAATGGATTGACTCTCTTTTTGGGGAAATGAGTGAAATTTCATAAATTAATGGGTTTTATATTCTTACCGTGTATAATGACGGGACGATGCGCACATATGAAAGTGATGGATGCTAAAAAGAACAGATCGACACATTTATTCTAACCATATAATCGTCACATTGATACTGAAATCCATGATTTGTAGTATGAATGTGATGAATATATGGTTAGAATGAATGTGTTAATATGTGAGCTACAGCGAAATCCTTAATGATTGCCCTCCTGATAAAAATACAACAAAAAACACTCTAAACAATTTCTACCCAAATTTTCAAGAGAAAATAACCAATGGGTAATTTTCTACGGTGATTTTTACGTAAGGCAATTTGATGTGGTACACCTTTATTACCAATAGTTTTTTAAGTTCTAACAATATATGTTCACACTACCCAAAGCATTAGTAAAAGAATTTTTCCTCAAAGATAATTCTTGTTTCGTTGCCTCATCGTGGCCAACAACCAATGCCCAATGACTTCACCACATACGAGAACCACCCTCTTTAACAGTAACTTTCCGCTCTAACCTCTTCTTTTAATTTTCTTTACAGGTTTGTCAAGAACATTGAATTCATCTTTAAAATGGCTCCAAATTTCAATCTTCCTACTCAATGGAATCCTCAAACAGAGGTTTCCAATGCCAACAAATCAGACCCACCACTTTAGGTAACTCTTTAAACCAGAAATGAATCACCGTTTGTTTATCATTATAATGGGAAGCGTTTAGGCTACCAGCACTATTAATCATTCTATCAAAAGCGAATGAATCTCTGCCCTAACATCTGAATACGTATTTTACCTAAAAAAAAAATATAAACACCATTTGATTTTGATGACAACGTGTTTAATTAACCAGAAACAATCGACTTGATTGATGATTCTTCCTCAACCTCCTTCCCTAATAACAATTTTTTTCTATGCAAAATTTAAGAAAAAAAATCCGTTATTCCCATACAAGATCATAGTCTCACGGATGACCGTGATTGCTCGGCAAAATTTATAACCACACCCTTATCACAGCTCGAATAAATCTCGTGCTATTTATGTTTCGGAGATAAATTTATGATTTTCTTTCCGTTGCCATTATAATGCTGCTGCTTCACAATATACAAACATAGTTCACCATCAGCCCGGCCGGCAGAAGACCTTTTTTTTTGTCTTCGACGCTTGTATCGCTACAATCTGCGTCCCACAACGGTCGTCAGCCTTCCTCAGCAAATATCCTTTCTTTTTCTCTCTCTCGAAAGAAAAGACCAGCATCAGGCAGTCATCTGGCAGCGCCCGGAATAAAAACTACCTAAGTCTAATCAGCTATTTCGATCTCGATTGTTGACTAAAACACATGGGTTATGCTCATAAAAGAATTTCCTTTCCGTTTCCTCCGCCTACTGCCCGAGAGCGGAGAAAAGAAAATCCATTCACGCGAGAAATAAATCCTTTTCCTTTTGTTTGAGACCTAGTAGCTGTGTTCGTTCGTAGGCAATTTAGAATTCCTTTTGTTTTCGTCGGAAAGCTTATCTGGTGTATATTCGAAAAGTCACGAACGATCTCCAGAGGACTTGCTTTAGAAAATGCGTCTCTGCCCGTCTTTAATGTCCTTGGCAGGAAAATTGTCCCCAAGAGGCGTTTGGGATAGCATCTTATTTGCATGCTATTGGGCAACGGTCGATACGGGTCGGGTTTTTCTTTGTCAATAAATATCTTCATTCGAAGAATTCAAAATCTGGCATGGCAAGGAGTGCTTCTTGATCAAACGAACTAACGCTTCGTCGGATGCTAGCCTAAGTGATAGCCACCGCAGTTCTCATTATTATTTCAAACCTTTAACCGACCATAACAATGATACTCATTGAATCTTTATGGTTCGTTATCAAAGTGTAATTTGCTCCGGGTTGTAATCCTTTGAATCCACCCCACTAAAACTCGGAAGGCGGGAGGAAACAATGTAGCGATACAACATGCCAACCAAATTCCCACGTGGAGCAGAAGGCTACCAACGTGCATTTGAAGCGATTCGGGTTTGTTCAAATGAATATTTTACCCGAAGTGGGGAATTAATTATGCATATCATGTTCTGTGTGCTTGTACCGTAAGGGATTTTTTTTTTCTGCTAGCGAAACAAGAAAAAAGACCTGTCGTACACGAGTGGGTTATGAAATATACCGTCACGCTCAGGTACTGGACGGTGGTGATGATCCTGAGAGATGGTTGGGGTGGATTCACTGGGTTCAGGTCGAATGCAGGATGCTGAGCAAACAAGTTTTTCCAACTTACGCGCCAGATTTCACGGTGCTGCTGGTGGTTAGATACTAGAACCTAATGGACGTGACATGAGCCAGGTTTAAATTTTGGGCATCGTTCTGCCATTTGGGACGACATGATAAAAACATATGCAAATTAGGGGATTTGTTTTTCCAACGAAAAATAATGTTACGTTTAAGTAGGCCTTCGTAAAACCAGGTCTAGTTCTGAAATGCAAAATTTTATGAACATAATGTTAAAAAAAAGCGGGTGGTAGCACCGACACCAGATGAACTGTTTTTAACAGCCTTTTTTTATTATTGCAGATTAGCTTCCCACTGATCCCATGACTCTTATGAGAGGTTGTACCTCTGCGTGTCAATCAAGTGTTAAGCTAACATCTCTTAACGGCGAACACGAACTTGTTGCAACGCTTACAACTGGCAGTAACTTTCTCACACTGAACAAAAATTAACCAAATTTGACACAGATCCTCTTTGACGTGCCTTCCTGGCTTTTTACATCCTATGAATTACGACGTCGTGCGGTTTGTGCGGCTTAGATGGATGTTAGTTAACTGGAGATGCGTGACAAAATTTCCTACGTTCACATCAATAATCTGAAGCTGTCCGTAATTGATCCGTCTTATAAGTACTGTTTAAAGCTGAGAATATTAATATGTGGCTTATAAATTACTAAAATGAATTACAAAAATCTTCCTAAAATATATTTCATCGTAGGGTAAAAAAATGCAACGCTTATCATTATTCTTTGTGTCCCTTTTTTGTTCGCTCACTGACACATACATAAGAGAATTATTAGGTGATAATAATACGCATTAACCTCAGTGTATTGATGATGCTAACTTTCCGGTTTTGATGGTTACCGCTGTCACTTCCAAGGTGAATTTAACATTTTAGGTGGTCTATTTTCTTCAGTTGATGGGAACGACGGGTGGAGTAGCGGGGTATCAAATGAGATTTAGCAGTTGAGCGAAAGATTAAGGAACACTCAATAGTGTATTACGCACATAATGACAGATGTTTATTGCAGTTGTACTTAAGAGTGTAGAGTTCTAAATGAATGTAAATGGTTTGGGCTAAACGTATTGTTTACAAACATTAGCACGTGCGCTTTCCCCAAAAAAAATATTGGTAAACAAACCGTGCAGCCTGACGCATCATATCCCATGGCATAGAACACAGGCCTGGCAGTGTGAAACTATTCATCTCCTTTACTCGTTTGATTTCAAATGGAACTGCGAGTTTGTCATTACTGGCACTATTGCGTAGGTGTACAGGAGACAGCTTCAGTATGCCAGACCAGTATTTTACTTGATATGGATTGTATTAGTATGCGTTTAAACATGGCTGAAATTCTCACACAGAAAAAAATAATTAATTTTAATAAGCGCGTAAAATTTCCCCTCGTTGAATTCTAAGTCAAAGTAGGCGTAAACAACGAAATTTTTTGCAATTTTTCCTGCGCCATACAACAATGCTAACATTCTTCCATAAAACAGGCTAGATTCAGGCGTTATCTGGCTCTGATTAACACGAATTATCCCTTTATTTTCTGCCAAATCTAGCATTCCCTTTATGTGCATTAGATAACGCAGAAAATTCAATGTTTCTTCTTATCTGTGCATATACAGTATTGAGACCACCTGAGATATTAAATTCACCTTGGTCACTTCTATGCCGACTGAATTTTGTTTGCTGCAATGAATGAAGTCGGCTCGAAGTGCGGGTCAAAAATCTGCTGTCACTATTGTTTTGATCAGTGCTGAGCTCCATCACGGTACTGGCAGCGTGAGAATTGACAAATAAGATTCTTGCAATTAACGAATCCGGGTTGAAAAAAGAAGAAGACGCTGAGTGGTGATCAATCTGACAGCTCCCATGTTAAAGTATCGCACAAACATTTTAAAAAGCTTCTGAAAAATTCAAATGAAATTCTAATTAAAAGCGGTTTAACATCATATAACGTATGAAAAATCCAGAACTGTACAGTAGGGGCATAATTTTTAATTCATTTTTGTTTTCCTGAAAATGTCTTTATTGACTATTTTTGGGATTTTTCTTCCATCATACAAAAAAACCGCTTTTAATTGCAATTTAATTTGAATATTTTAGAAACATTTTAAAATGTTCGTCCTATACTTAAACATGGCAGCTGTCAGATTTACCACCACTCGGTGTCTTCTTCTTTTTTCAACCTGGATTCTTCAATTGACAATCAAAGCAATAGAAGAGCCTCTCACTCTCCGAAACTTATCATCAACATGAAATATATACCGAGAGATATTTCTCTCTCGCGTTTCTCACTCATTTTCTATATCTTGTACAAGTGTTAAGGCTTCACCAAACTGCAGCGTTTTTTGCCGCCGCCGCAGCGAAATTGCAACGAAAAAATTGCCGCGGTGAGATTACATGGCGGCTTATGGGAGCGTACAAACTAACGCGATTTAAAATCGCATCAATAGTTTATATTCGACCTGCAACAATTTTGGGCATGAAGAATCATTAAGCCATCGAAATCATGATTTTGGTGCATAACGGATTTTTCCGGAGGACATTTCGAAGGGGCTTGACCATGAAAAATCATAAAGATTAAGCCGTCATAAATCTAGCATATAACCTGGAAAGTCACAGGTTAACATCAGTAATCTTTGTTATCACTGTGTAATCAGAGTAACTTTGGAGGAAACTGTTGGAAACCTCTTGATATATAGTGTCTGAAACTTGGTCTGTAATAGTGTACTGTATAGCGCGTCAGATGCGGTATATAGCGCATTACATCCGACATTCTATATAATTTATAGAACAAGAGTAAAATCGAAAGTCATTTAATTTAATTTTCAACTGTTTACTGGTTTGCTTATCATTGATTATTTATGATTACATATGATTACTTATGAATACTAATGATTGCTACGATTTCTCCTGATTATTGTGATTGACTATGATTACTTTGCGGAAATAAAAGGAATCTCTGATTGATTAGCACTTCAAAACTTGTTGGAAGCCCCTTGCTCTTCATCGAGAGAATAGATACTAGCAATGTTGAGTTGAGAAAATACCCTGGACTGGGCTGACTTGCATATTTTCCGATCCCGATGGGTAATTAATATTCATTGTGGTTATATGAATTTCGGTTCAGACATTTTGAAATAAAATCTGAAAGTTAACCTGTTTACATAAATGAATATTAAGTATATTGAAAATCTAACGTTCAGTCTTCTGGTTACGTATGTTGTCACGAGTTATCATTTGATTTTCGCATGAAACTTACAGATGGTCCACGCATTTCAACCTAACGAGCATGACTTTTATCAAGACTGGTTGCAATACTAAAAAGAATTCTGCCAACATACGATGGGACGGTGGAAAATTCCTTACTTTTGGTAAATTCGTCGTTAATAGAAATGCGCGAGTGTGTCACAAACAGTGGTGGTAAATGTATTGTATTTTGATATTTACATTTTGATATTTGACCAAATTGAACACACGCAAAAGTGAACCGTCGTGGGAGAAAGCTCATATGACATTTCTTTACCGTTTTCTCCAGGCTACGAAACATTTTTGTTGCCTCCAGCCGATGGTTTAAAAA
This sequence comes from Aedes japonicus, assembly GCA_034211315.2. NCBI lineage: Eukaryota > Metazoa > Arthropoda > Insecta > Diptera > Culicidae > Aedes > Aedes japonicus. The sequence continues at coordinate 82,909 of JASCZW010005337.1, forward strand.
ATGTTGCGACATAGATTTATGTCACCCAAAATTTCGTTGATTGTTGGCTTCTTACTGCATACATATGATGTTTATTATAAGTTATAATCGAATATATCCAAATAAATGCGGTTTTAATCAAGCTACCAAAAACAGTCACAAACCATTTCTTAACTGTTTGAAACTGTCGGCAGAAATAGGGAGAAATGTATCTTTTTCTATTTTCTATCCCCGCGTTCGCTTGAACTGTACACACAAACTGTTGGTGGTGTGCGGGCCTCAAATTTTGCAGCGGGCGAAATGTTTGTAAAAAAATGTAGATTTACCACCTCTGGTCACAAACAAGTACTTAATAGGATCTACAACCGGTTGACTTTGGATCACATGACCGCGGAGCAGGAAAGAAGCTAGAAACAGCTCGGAGGGAAAGGTTAAGGGTAATTTCCTTGGAAATCCCACCATTTCAACACGTGATGTTGCAAAGAGGTCGGCGTTTCGCAAATTTACATTCGAAAGGTCAAGGTAGAAGCTAGATTACATGTATACAAGGTTCAAAGCTTCCCTAACCACGATGAATAGCAGCAAACTGATGCCAAATCATGTACTAGGAAGCTCTACACAGATATCTTGACCACATACATTTGCTTTGTGAGGGGTGACGAAAAGTACGTGAAAGCTGACCTCCAACAAATGCCAGGACAGGAGTTTAACACCGGAAAAGATAAATTTAAAGTAGATGATCGTTTCAAAATTTGAATAGAGCAGAGCAGCGAAAACACAATCCACTATTTCGGCCGGATAAAGCTCAAGCCACTATTCTAAAAGCGTTCTGAAATGGTATGAGCCTAATTTCATGTATTTTGTCCCCAAAAACATACATTCACCGAACTGGCCCAAACTACGTCCAATCGAAACTTGTTGGGCTATGATAGAGCGGGAATTCAGAATTATTAAGGGGAAATTCATTTCTTACCGAACCATTCCCTTTGTACGGACGCGCTTTTGTAACGCTCTTGTATTAAATTTTAGTAATTTCACTTTTTTTTATAAACACATCATAGTCGACCCGTGAGCAAACCCTTGCTAGAAACAAAAAACAGTTATAAGATACGTTCGCTTGGATAGCAATCGATTCAAGCTAATTAACGACAATTAAAGATATGTTTGATTGAATTTATTTTCTCATCTCTTTCAAATTATACTTATGTTTAAAGGACGCTTGCATGTGACGGTCTTAGGGGACACAAATTTACATGACATTTTGGTAGTGTCTACACACTTTATTTGAATCATCTTTAATTTCTATTGATTCGAGGTGCGAAATTTCACGATAATCATCGAAGATTTGTCAGCGCGCCACATAACTATCGCTAGCTACTGAGCACGGTAAATACCTGGCGACAAGTACCAGCAAACAATCAGCGCTATTATGTTGAAAAGTTAAAACTATGAAAGCTCCCGCCTCCAGCTTGTACTTGCCACATCATCAAAAAGATAAATTGAGTTTTCTCTGTTTGCCTTCCGGCTTGGAAGAAATTGAATATGACAAACTTTAATTGAAACTAATGATAACAGGCACCGCACCAGTCCCTGCGGAACGTTATCCTTGAGGAAGACTCTTTTCTATGAAAAACGGAAAATGCTTCGATGCACAAAGCGAGCAGAAAATAAGGTGTATAATGCTTGATGTTTTTAGAACCCTGTAGCAGCTTAGTTGGTGTTGCCACCATCCACCGCAATGTCAGAGCTGCCGTCCATCAGTTTCTGTTGATGATAAGTTAATGATTAACCCAAAAAATAAGTTCAACTCTACTAGGTACTTTCAGCGTTATTTCAATAAATTTAAAACTGGCATATCAGGATTCGAATGTCAATCATCAACGTCACTTAATAACACAATCCTAATCATTTGATTTACATTAAAGTACTATGGGTCTGGATTCATCTTATTTCTTCCATGCATTTTAAACAGTTTGTTAAAACAGTAATTATCGCATGCCAAAGTAGCTACTAGTGCAACCCTAAATTGGCCTATAATTGGCCTTGCTATTTAAGAGCATTGCATATAAGGTCAATGTTATGCGAATACCAAATTGAGGTAAAACAATACCAAAATAGTACCTGTAAGGTATTCCCAGATATCCCAAATAACAAGTTTTGTTATTCGAAAGATATTTTGCTGGTAATTCTTAATGAAGATCGAAGTAAGCTTTGGGCGAGAGCGGACGTGTTAAATTTTCGGTGTCAGATTTTTTCCATCTTTCCCTTCAATTTTTAACAGTTTAGAAATTTCAAGGTTTCCCTTGCGAGGAATGCATTCTGTAGTGGTTTCGTGCGTTGGTTTTTCGGGATGGGACCTGTGGGTTCTTGAAAAGAGTGAAAAAAAAAATAGCTTCGATGAGAAAAGCTTGGTTCGAGTAGTCTCCCCGGACCATTATGGCTGCCCCCAAACGATAAGAAGAGTGTGGAAGCCAGGAAAGATTCGGAAGGACAGAACAAAATTGCCAACGAAGGTGCGGCAGCACCGGTGACTTACTCGTTGCATCAATGCCAATGGATATCTTGCGAACTCAGCTAAGTACCCATTATTTTTTTCAAAATCGAACAATTCAAGCTCCCATTTTGTCACAAAGCGCTGTTGGCCCGTCACCTTTCTTTTTAATGTGAAGCGGTACGATATATTTCTGTTAGTTTTGTCTTAGTTAGTTAGTTGTTTGGGGGTCACACTGTGAATTTCATTGTTAGTATACCGACAGTACGTCACATCATTTCACTTCAAATCGCAATAGTATAAAAACTACTGATTGTATCTATAATCTTATATAACCGAAAGAAAGAACAGCATTCTGCTCTTTCTTTTAGTTGTATTAGATTTCAGATCAATCTGTAGTTTTTATACAAATGCGATTTGAAGCGAGGAAGTTGATGTACGTACTATCGAGGTATACCTGTATTCACATTGGGTTCATTCGTTGTTGTAGAATGGTTTAAGACTTTAAATTAATTTTTTCTCATGGTTGTCATATTGTCTGGGTTTTCTGCTTCATGGTGGATACGCGGGTAGGGCTTCAAATGGTGAGTTGACAACTTGGCAGGAGGGTGCGACCGACCTCTGGTCCTCACAAGTTCCTACCTCACGCCTCCACGTGTCATATGATCACAAAAGACTGCCAGCTGAAACATGGAGACGCTGGTTGGCGTAGCCTGGGCAATGTTGTCAATCCGACAATAGCGAAGTGAGGGGGTGCGACCGGTACATCATATCATAATTTTCCATTCTCATATCTTTCAGGTCTTCCAGGTCGTCAGGTATTACAAAATAATTTAAAATTTAAAATTCTTTTTTTTCATGGCGGTCATACATTGCCTAAATTTTCTGGTTCATAATGGATGCGCAAGTTTGTCTACAATTGCAACAAAACAGCAGTCGGCACACATGTAATTTTCAATTCATATTACAATATACCCTCACTATATATTTTATCTTATAGGGCATTGTTTATTCATAGCCTAATTCTGTATATTTCATTACATGTATTACGCCAGAAAGGTAAATTTCTCTCAGGTACCATACAGTTTAGGAGAGGAGGTCTTGCGGTTATAGGATGATCATCTTCTGGTAGAAGCAGCAGTAAGAATGGGGATCAATTTTCAGCTGTATCTAGCACCGTCGGAGTGGCCTTCTCGAAAGTAGCAATGGATGTATATATAGATGTGTAGATACTAGTATGTGTTATTATATGATGCATGTTTTTTACAAGCTCTAGCATATTTTCATTAATAGAAATGTTGACTCTCTCGACCGCTCAACCTTTAATTCCTTCATTATATTTTCCATTAAATGGCGTAATATGACCCTAACATTTCAGTACACGATCATCATATACTATTTGAGCGGTTCAGAGGAACACAGCTGTTCATCATTATTAATTGCATATCATAAATATAATATTATGGAAGAAGTAATAAAATAATTAATAAAATTTTAATTGCTTCAGATTGGTGATCCGGCCGGTATAATTATTGTATTACATTATATCAAATAATAATTAAAATTAATAAATGCTCTTCATTCCAGAAGGTTACATATCTATATGTCATGATTAAATACGTAATAATATAATATTATGGTTTTATATACAATTGAATGCTTTATTGATATTTATACCTCAATGAATCAGTAATACAAAGTGGTACGAAGCTGCATATTATTATTACTGCCTTAATATTATTATTTCAGCAGGTTAATTAATTTAGTTTAACATGGTTATCATAGGCTCGTGAACTCCAACTATTACATAATTTAACTAAATATCCATATATAATTTTTGCTCTACTATATATTCATATATAACATATTATTATTACATTACATCTATATTTATATAAATATAATAAATACTGGGTTGGGAGGGAGCACCAGGGTATCATTCAAGCTGAAACTGGACGATGGTTTGATTGACTGCCTGAGTCTAGGAGGGAACAAACAGTATCATTTCTTATCCTACCGATTCGAGTGTGGTGCTGCGAGTTCTACTCCAACAGTTTCAGGGAGAGTGACGCGCCCTTCTTAACAAGCCATCCTGTAGAAAGCTTAATGAGTATTGCGAATTGTGTTATTCGATTTGTTGGATCATATCGTTGGAAGGAGATTCTTAATTTCCCGTGGATTTCGTGTAAGTGTCTCTGCTTACGGGTCCACCCTCCGTTTTTGGCCCTTCATACAGCGATAGGTGCGAATTCAGATCGGTGGCCCAATTTGATCTTGCTGTTAAGTGGAGCTGCATCCAAGCCAAGGGCTAGAGGGGATGGTGGCTACCATACATACATACATGGTGGATACGCGGATTTGCGGTTGCAGAAAGACAGCGGTCAACAGACAAGGAATTTTGAGTTTAGATTGTAATATCCTTTCACTGCATAGGCATCATGTTCCAAAGAGTACACATCGACGTTTCGCGCGATAGCCCGTCCACGAAGCTTCGCCAGTTGCCGCGCTTCTTGGCCTTGATGAGGATCTTAAGTTCACGTTCGAGAGCCGTGTACACTTCAAAGTGCTCAGGTGTTTCACGTCTACGAAAAACTTTAACAGGTAGAACTTTTTACGGTAAACCTCGGTGCATTGCTGACCGAGGACCGTGTCCAAGGAAGAAAGGTGTCGGGTCGCGAGTTAACTGTGTTTTTTTTGCTGATTATGGAACATTCAAAATGAAGTTCGAGTGTGTTGGGTGCAGAGCACCTTTTGTGGTCACGGAATGTGTGTGGGATGAGAGATAAATCGTGTTTTAATACGTTTTGTTGCAATTTTGTTAATTCCACTCTGGCCTATATCGGTTTCGTTGTGAGGTTGCTATGTTTTTTCTTCGATTCCAGAAACAGCAGTGCGATGCGTGTCGCGTAAAGAGAATATCACACATATAGGGTAAGGGGATGTAATGTTAGCCTACACACTACCAAAATCTCGTGTAAATTTCTGTCCCTGAGACCGACACATGCAAGCGTCCTTTAGCGCATAAGAATGCGTTGAAAGAGATGAGAAAATAAATTCAACTGAACACATCTTTTGTCGAATTGCGTATGTTTCAGTTTCAGGAGACATAATTTCACACGAAATGTTTCTTTACGTTCCCCGACTATTACATTCCCCGACTTTACGTTCCCGGACTATTTACAAACATGGATTAGGTCTCGTGTAAAATTCATAATTTCTAAGTTTGTAGCTTCTTCATTCGGCCTATGTACCAAATGTGTTAATGACGTTTAGGGATAATTAACAAAATCATGTTGCAATTAGGATGATAGATGTAATCCGAAGCAATTGAGACAATATTAATCATCTTATTGTTGTTCATGATTTCACTGGTTATGCTGAACAATTGATCTACACGATTTCAAGTGATCTAACTTTTGCTTAATTGAATCGATACTGCAAGTAATGCAGTCTGGATGTGCCGAAAATACACGCTTCAAACTAACTGTTCACATAGCTAAAATAACAATGATTTTACAAGAAAATCGTAGACCCAATGTTGGGTACATATTTTTTTGTATGTTCCCAACTATGGCCTGTTGTATCAATAACGTAGTGAAAATGTTGTTATTGGTTAAATTTCAAGTGGAAATGTATAAATTTACGGTTGTTTACATTCAAGTGGCTCATCTAAACACAAATCGAAGAGACAAAATCATTGTATAGTGAATAATAATGTTTTCATTATTGAATGGCTGATGAATCATATATGAACATCATTTAAATGTTTCGAGGCAGTTTTACTTTAGTTCGTGTTGTGAAATGTTGTATACAGTAAATCCAGTACAACTTACAATGCCTTAATTCATAAAATTAGAAAAAAAAAACCCGTACGAAGACTGCATTTTGTAATAAATCCATCGAATGGGACGAAGTTGCATCCACAAATAGACCCAATTTGGTGCTTATAGACCGACATTAAATCTACACCTCTCGAAAGTTTATGGCATTGTAAAAATAGTTGTGTAACTTTTAGTGATACATGCTACCTAATGTCTTATCAAACTTATCTTTGCAAGTGTTTAACTAGTTGAATCTCGTATGCAGCTTAAAAACATTATGAGTTATAATGAAAAACGTGATCGCTGGTTGCATAATAGGCTGAGTCAAGGGACACATACCCTATGTGTGTGAATTGTCACGTGCTGATGGCGGTTTTTTGTAAATATCTCTCTCAGCGATATGTCGATACGTACCATCAATACAATATCATTAATATGTTCTGTCAAGGTCACTATTGGTGTGTCCTCTAATTTTCGGTGTCTGGTGTGCTGGTGGGCCCTATAATCCCTCTCTTCAGTCAACGGTTGCTAGTAATATGCTATCAAAAATAAAACTTGTCATGATGTAAGATAAACGAGGTACATCAGCTCTTCCGGAGAGGGATGAAGATGAGTCGTAGATACAAATCGTCTGTTTTTAGACAATCCAATGTACCGGCTCGAGACACTTCGGCTTCACACGATCGGGAGCCCGTGAAGCTCACCTGTGCGCTTCCAGCCGGCATCAGCCCCAGACTGTAATCCATCTGCATGTCCAGCTTCAGCCTTCCCCTATCTGTGTTTGTGTCCTTCTTTCCTTCTCAAAAGTGTTGACCAGACAATTCGGAAGTCGGAACGGATGCGTCGTGCGAGCCATACTTGGACAAGAAAATTTAGACCATGTATGACAGCCATGAGACAAATAATGAATTATGAATTTTAAATTATTTTACAATGCCTGATGACCTGGAAGACCTAAAATACATGATGCAAAAGACAGTAGATCCCAAATTTCGATAAATTGAAACCAATTTATATGCTACAAGCCGAACCAGGTGCGGGCTTTGCTACGCTTGCAACTGAATGAATTTAAATTTAAAAGAACTGGTGCATTAATGGTTGTTTTTCGGAATAAGTTCTGTTAAAATATTTTTGTTAGTTAATGTGTGACTTCGATCATAGAGTTTTATGTTTTTTTTTATTTTGTTTTTGTCTTTAGTTTAGTTTACTTAGCAGCGTTGCATCAGTTTATCGAACTTAACGTTTCCGTTCTTAGAATGTTATTTCTTCAGTTATTTTTCAATATTACCTACACTGAAACAAAAAATATTCGGTAGTTCCTTCTATTTTGGCTCACTATGCCAGTTTTTGAAACTAACAATGGTAATCTGTTTACATACCAGTGTATTATCATAGTAAAACTAAAGGAAATCATTTTCTACAAAAAAAACGTAAGTGTGAGTATGTTTTTAATTTAACTCTCGGATCGATAGTTTCTACCTTGGCTTTTCTTTCTGTGTAGAAGCATTTCATAAACAAAATTTGTTCCGCTACGTTGAAAACTGTCGCTGAAAGAAGAGGCAGAACCGTTTGCTGTTGGGAGTCCTCTCTCAAGATGAAATGAAGCGAGCCGAATAACTTCTATGGAAGATCTATCAGATGGAATTTTTCCCAGAAGAATTGCCCATCCTCTTTGAATCGCAAGAACCGCCACCGCATCGTTCACAAATCGAGTCACATCTACATTCACGTGGCCATTCATGGACAATCATGGAATCCTGAGAATGCGAGGAAGAATCGGTGCTGCCCCCTACGCGCCCACTGAAGCTAAGTTTCCTGCAATCTTGCAGAGAAACCACTAAGTAACATTTCTGCTTGTAGACTAGTTCCATCGCCTATTCCTCAACACCAACAGAGAGACTATCGTCGATGAGATTCGCCAGAGATTCAAAATTTCGAAGCTGAGATCGTCGAACGAGAAGCTAACGAATAAATGTGTCTGGTGTTGTGTCGTAAAAGCTATTCCAAAACCTCCAGCCATGGCTCCACTGCCCGAGATGCACATCGCTCTCTTCAGTCGACCATTTACATTTGTCGAGCTCGACTACTTCGAACCAGTTTTTGTTACGGTTGGCAGAAGCCTCGTCAAACGGTGCACAGTGGGAAAAATGGGACCCAAAATCACAACTAATTAATGGCCGCTGGATAAGTGCCCTGTAAAATAGCTTATCTTATGTAAAAAATGCGAGGAATCGAATGGCGATGGTTTCATCTTGGGCAGCCCCCGGGAAGTGGCTCATTTTGCCCGATTTTCCCCTCACTTCGGAAGAAAAATTGAATAATCACACGTTTATCATATTAGCTCTGATAATATTGCATTCATTTGTGCTGTACTATTGTAAAAATGTCTGAAGAATCCAATGGAGGTAATATTGTCTTGTAAAACCGTCAAGAACTGTCCATTTTGCCTGATATTCCCCACATACTGAAAGTACTAGATATGTCATGTGGTTTTGGAAATTTGGGCGAATTACAATCTATAAAAATGCAATACACAATTGTGGAACTGTCCGGGGAACTGAATGGAGAGTATGCCGTCTTGTGTAAACATCAGTTATTGACCATTTTACCCACTTTTCCCTACATACTGAAAGAATCAATAGATAAAATGCATCATAAAATCAAATCAAATGCACTACAATATTATGAAAATGTCTGGAAAATCGAATGAAGTGAATGTAGACCTATGCAAACTTAGGGAAGTGGCTCGTTTTGCCCGATTTTCCCTTAATTATGAAAAAATAATTGGACAATCCTACACAATATTGAATAATATTGAACCCATATGGGATCTACTATTGTGAAAATGTCTGGAGAATCCAATGAAAACAATTTCGTCTTGTAAAAACCTCATGAACTGTCCATTTTGCCCGATATTCCCCACATATTGAAAATATTAGATATGTCATGTGGTTTTCGAAATTTCCGCGAATTAGAATTTATAAGGATACAATGCACTATTGTGAAACTGTCTGGGAATAAGAATGGAGGGGATTTCGACTTGTGTAGACATCAGTTATTGTCCATTTTATCTGCTTTTCCCTGCATACTGGAAGAATCAGTATATATAATGCGGTTTTTGAAATAGCCGTGCGCTACAATACAATCAAATGCACGGCAATATTATGAAAATGTCTGAAAAACTGAATGAAGGGGATGTCGTCTTGTGCAAACCTCGGAAGTGACTCATTTTGCACCTTATTTTTGAAGAAAAATTAAATAATCCTGCATTTATCATATTAGCTTTGATAATACTGAGCCCATTTGTGCTTTAGTATTGTGAAAACATCTGAAGAACGTAATGGAGGCTATATCGTCTTGTGAAAAGGACAGGAACTGTCCATTTTGACCGATTTTCCCCACATATTAGAAATACTAGATATGTCATGTTGTTTTCGAAATTTCACCTAATTAGAATGTATAAAAATGCAATGCACTAGGAGTGGCACATGAGCATGTTTGATTGTATTCGCAAACAATACTATGAAACATTTCCGGAGATGAAAAGTGACGACGGCACAAGAACTAGTTCTCTGAACAAAATTCGTGATTTTTTCATCCGCTCGGGTGCCACGAAACTGCACTACCATTCGTTTAGTTGGTCGTGCTCACAAAAACACTCGCAAGAGGTACTGCTTCACCTATAGATATGTTTACGGTGTTTTGACATACGAATACAACTTCATTTGACAAAATGCGTCACCTCTCACCGTTCATCATTGAGTTCTCCCACTTCTATTTTTGTATTCGCGAGAAAAAAAATGACAGCAGTGTCCATTTTGAACAGTTGATTCATTTTTTAATTAATTTCATTCAAGAGTTTATAGTTTCAGAAAGAATGCTTTCAAATAGAGATATTGCGACATTGTATATTGAGTCTGGTCGAAGCAAAAAGCACATAATATCATTATGTGCTTGCGAATTTACATGAAAATGAGAAGAAGATAGATCAAGAAGTTAAAAAGTGGATCAAACAATTTCGTCGTCGTTGGGCTGTTACGCATAGTAGATTAAAGTGTTTGAGAACCATAACCCTAGTAGCACACTTGTTGCCATTCTGTTGAGATAACATAAATATGACTTGCTTAGTCATAATCAAGTTACTATAACTAATTATGGCCGTAGTGTGCTACTTGGGAACGAATGGTTGGATTCATCATTTGAAGTAAGTATTTGCAATAGTTTGCTTACACAAAAAATTTGAAAATAGGGATGTTCGATCCCAAACGGCACACAGCGTGCTTGCTGTTGGTTGAATAGCACCAAACACGCGTCCCCCCCATGAGCGTGTATTGTTTCCACCCATTTAGTAGCAGCTAGCAGGCAAACAGCCTGACGCTATTATTGTGGCTCGAGTGGGCAGCGTGGAGCAACACCGTCGGCGCGACGCATCTATGTACTATTGTATGATGCGGTGCGCACGGCACTAATTATCCGTACTTCGTGTCCCCTATAAAAGGGATACATTGCCTAATATAGTTTAGTGGTGTTTTAGTGTTGTATCGTTACCCACCGAGCTGGCACGCTGCCTCTCGGTGGTAATAAATTATCATCAAGAAAGTAGTCCGTTGTCTTCATTTGCCATCGTCGTCTCAGTAAAATTAAATCACAACGTAGGGCCTGGTCAAGCTCTGGACGAAACAAGGGGAAAGTCAGGGAAATTAGAGGAATATCGGGTTAAATGAGCCATTTCTCGAGGTCTGCAAAAGACGACAATCCCTCCATTCAATTTGCTACAAATTTTTAGATCATTGCAGTGCATTTAATTTTTATTGTAATTCGCGGCTACTCAAAAAACCACATAAAATATTGGTTCTTCCAGTATGCAGAGAAATGCGGGTAAAATGGACAAATACCGATGTCATTTAATTAGCAGACAGTTCCAAAAAAAGAGCATTTTCTTTTTGTACATAATAATTTGTGAAACTTTCGAGAACCACTTGTTATATCTAGTTTTTCCAATATGTGGTGAAAATCGTGCAAAATGGACGGTTCCTGACGTTTTTACATGACGATATTTCCTCCATTTGTTTCTCCAGATATTTTCGCAATACTATATCACAAATGAGCTCAATATTAGCAAAGATAATATGATAAATGCAGGATTATTTAATTTTTCTTCAAAAATAAAGGGAAAATCGGCCAAAATGAGCTACTTCGATTTTCATAATATTGCCGTGCATTTGATTGTATTGTAGTGCACGGCTATTTCAAAAAACGCATTATATATATATATATATATATATATATATATATATATATATATATATATATATATATATATATATATATATATATATATATATATATATATATATATATATATATATATATATATATATATATATATATATATATATATATATATATATATATATATATATTGATTCTTCCAGTATGCAGGGAAAAACAGATAAAATGGACAATAACTAACGTCTACACAAGTCGAAATCCCCTCCATTCAATTCCCCAGACAGTTTCACAATAGTGCATTGCATTTTTATACATTCTAATTCGCTGAAATTTCGAAAACCACATGGAATATCTAGTATTTTAAATATATGAGCAAAATGGACAGTTCATCTGGTTTTTACAAGACGATATCGCCTTCATTGGATTCTCCAGACATTTTTCAATAGTTGATCCCAAATGGGTTCAATATTTTTAGTGAAAATATGCTAAATGTAGGATTATTCAATTATTGTTTCAAAATTAAGGGAAAATCGGGCAAAACGAGCCACTTCTCTGTTTTGGACGCTGCGAGTAGTAGCAAACTTTTACAATAGCATTCAAAGTTCCAGATGATAACCAAGGTTTAGCGGGCGGGGGTAGCGACGGACCCCTTGTTGTGATGGCGCCGACCGTACGCAACGCTTCATAGGCGTCATCGCTCACCACTTTACGATGGTGATGACGAAGCATGTCATCGTTGGGATTTAAAAATAGGATCAAAACAAGAACAGTAGTAAGGGAACAAAACTGTGTGTGGCCGTTTTCTCTACAGCTAAATCTAAAGTTAAATAGTCAATCGCCTGAATTAAACTAGTTATTATACCTAAATTAAATTAGAATTGTAGTACGGTAGAGCAAGTGTTGTTACAACAGTAAACGAAAGTTAAATTGCTTAAGCTATCTTAAATCTAGTAAACTTATCATATCTAACCTATATTTTGCCTGCACAATTTAAATGGGGAGCCCGATGATACACCTCGTTAATTAAATATCAATCGGTTCACCAAATTTGTAAGTAGCTATAATGATACAAGAAAAGTAAATAAATTATCATTGAATTTACAGCTTGAAGCTGACAACAGACAACATTTCGCGTTTGCTCTCAAGAGTTGGAGAACCCCTACCGTACAACCTTTGTGGCCCAGGCACTAGGTTCAATCACCAATAAAATCGTTATTGAATTTTCTGGTCAGATCATTCAATAACAACGGCATAACTGGACCTATTGTTATTAAAACGACTAGTGAGAACCATTCGGAGGCACTACTCTACGTGACTACACAGACCGTTACCTCAAACCACCTTCTCCTGCCGCCGTTGGTTTGCATTGGAAATTTATGGTTTTTTAAAAGTGTCACATTTTACATCCGGCAGCCACCCCAATTCTGTCAGGAAAACGTGAATATCATATTATTGTTTCTCCCTCTGCTTTGCGTTAACCTTTTACTCCTACGCACATACGTATGTCCACAGCTTTATAACACAGCAAAAAAAATAACAATGTAAATCGCTGCAAAGACACACATGCACTTCATTCACCGCTGTTCCTAGAAACGAATGTAGACGAAATAAGTGCATCAACGTAAAATTTTCGATCATGATTGTATGAATTCCGTTTGTTCCGTTCATGATTTCCAAGAATTGTTTCGTTGTGTATAGCAGCATCTGGTCATTTTCCTCACTAGAGGGCTTTAGGGTGGAAGCTCTGATATGTACCATCATTGAGGTCATGCATCACGAAAATTATAAAAATAATGGTTATTCCGTCTCAGTAATGCAATAATGCAAAAAAAAAAACTATTTTCAAATGATATTTGTTGTTTACTCACATTTTGGCACATTTACCCTGGTTCTTAAGGCTATTTAGTCTTTTCATCAGGCATTAGAAAAACTTCCCCTAGATTTTCGAACTCTTGATCCAAATCAATACCACACAGATTGATAATGTTCTGCGTTATCTAATGAAAATAAGGGGAATGCTAGATTTGGCAGAAATCAATGGGATATTTCATGTAAATTTACGACAGATAACGCCCGAATCTAGACTGTTGCGTGAAAGATTGCAAACAATTTCGTTGTAATCGCCTCTTTGGCGTGGAATAAATCGAAGGGAAATTTTACGCGCCTATTAAAACGGCTTATTTTTTTTCTGTGCATGATTTTAACTTACTTTCATAAAAACACGTGAACTACGAATGTTAAGAAAATCAACCGATTGGAGTTTTCCAAAAATGTTAACATTCAATTGAGGTTTGCGTTTTGGCCTACCATACCCTACACATTTTGAAAGAAACATTTACTTTTCTGCATTACCTTATGCTTAAAAAGAGAATACAATTCATGGGATATTTCATGTAAATTTAAGTCAGATATCGCTGAAAGCGGGTCTGTTGTATGAAAAATTGCAAAAAAAAATTGTCATTCACCCTTACTTTGACTAGCGATTGAACGAGGGCAAATTTTACGCATCTATTAAAATACATTATTTTTTTCTGTGTAGGCCATAAATCGCGGAAATGGCACATTTATAGGCACTCCCATGGGAAATCCCACGCGCAAAGTACAAAAGGCAGCTACGAAAATGAAATAAAAACCATCTCAGGTCGACGGATCTCACTTTTGTAAACCACATACCGCTGTATACGAACAACACTGCTTTCGTGGCTGCCGTAAAAAAGGGCATTTTGAAGCCTTCATATTCGTTCGTCGGCGGGTGATTAATAAAATATAGCATTTCAATTTTTTCGAAGAATAAAATACTCCAACATTGGCGTGTTTCCACCTTCTACACGTGCCAACGACGGAAATTGAGGGGGAAATTGAGCGCACGAGAATTGTTTTCATTGACGTGTTCGAAACCGTACGAGCCGCCAAATCGATATCGAAAATGTTGAGTTGCTGTTTTATTTCCATCTCAGTACATAAGATAAATTTGCTGATAATCGTTGATTATTTTTGAACCTCTACGCTAGTATTGATACGTCAGCTCACAACCTGTACGTTCGTTCTGGTGGGGGAGGTTAAAGGTATTCCCAATGTTAACCACAACAATTCCAGCTTGTCCGCCGTGGGGCAGATATTCATCTGGAATGAATTTCAGTGGTCTCTTGGGGATGCCACTGGCGGGTGGTGGACGGAATGGAATTGAAGCGCTTCCACCAATGATAATGGTATCTCATTTATAATGCTATCACATATCTCTCGCGCGTTCTAGCACTACTCGGAGGAACGACGCTCGATTTCGATGAAATATTGGCGAACGTTATGTGATACATATTTCATCCCGTGAGTGTTCGGTGTATGCAGTCTCATCAGTTGGTGAAAGGGGTGGGGAGCGATGAGTGGGGTAGTTTACTCAGGGGCTGTATCCTTGGACTCGGATCATTACGATTTGCCTTGGTTGTTCGCTGCTTGTTTGATTGGGAATGAGTCTGTTTTACTTGATCAAATATCATCTTGATTGGTAGTAATGTAATTGCTACATCGAATAGCCTGATTAATTCTGCTAACATTTGCGGCTCACACACAACAAGCTTTTTTTACCCTTCTTACATCAATAGAAGGGTATTAAGATCGCTTGAAAACTCGACTTTTTATCCGAGGCCCACAGGGCCGAGTGACATATACCATTCGACTCAGCTCGACGAACTGAGCACATGTCTGTGTGTGTGTGTGTGTGTGTGTGTGTGTGTGTGTGTGTGTGTGTGTGTGTGTGTGTGTGTGTGTGTGTGTGTGTGTGTGTGTGTGTGTGTGTGTGTGTGTGTGTGTGTGTGTGTGTGTGTGCGTGTGTGTGTGTGTGTGTGTGTGTGTGCGCGCGCGTGTGTGTGCGTGTGTGTGTGTGTGTTACAAATAATGTCACATCGGTTTCTCAGTCATTTGTGAACCGATTTCAGTTCTGTTGACGGTAAATGAAAGCTACAACATTCCCATAGAACGCTGTTGATTTTTTTCATTCGGACATTTCGTTACGAAGATATGAACGAAACAGTACTTTGAGTTATTCTTTTTTTTTTTAAATTAAAAACGTTCAATTAAAAAATTGTAATTTGAAGTTCTAGATATAAGAAAACCATTGTTCCTTATGCTTTGTTCAAAATTTCCACCCCAATTTTCCCATCCTTAAAATTGTTATTCCTATTAACCTCGAGACGACCGCGAGTAATCGGTTCTATCCCCTTAACCTTAGTTCTAAGATAACTGATGTATATAAACATGAAAACTTGGCTCTGTAAAGTTGATTCGATTGAGCCTGTACAAATAAATGAATTCGTAAAAAAAAAAGAAACAGTACTTGACGGCCTATTATAATAGTAATCAAACAGTTTAGTCTCCGATTACATGCTGAGCTATTTGTGTAGCGATTTTAGTTTTGTTGGTGACAAATCAAAGAAATCTCCTAATAACTGGTCAAAAGTTCATTATGATTGGATAATCCTTCATGGATATATGACCAAAACAATACCTGAGAGCACATAATTGTGAGATGAAAATATACTCGTTGCAGTGCAAAACCGCACATGACCAATCACACCAATCGATGCCGCTTGCATTCTATTGTGTCGCATCTGGTGCGTTGTATAGCACATACAGCGGACTAGCCACACTATGCGAACCTATAGAATTAGAGCAGCATCGATTGGCTCGAGTGGTCTGGTTTTGAACTGCAACGAGTATATTCGATTTACATAAAGTCTCCATTTACTATTTTCAACGAACATGGACTTTTTAAGCATCTTGAATCCATATCTATAATCAAAAATGACGCTCAGAATTGTCTTATAATTCGTTCTATGGACTGATTATATGAAGTTTCTAATATTTATGTAATTTCCCCTTTATTTTTCTAACTAACATAAACAGGTCGCTAAGCACTATTAATGGCAATATTTTAATCACATCGATGAACAATGCTTTCAGGATTCTCAAATAGTTCATTTTATAAACAGAAATTCCTGGAAGATCCAGGAATATTCGATATGTCATATTTTCATTATTCCTGGATTTTCCTGGAATTTCTGATGAAAACATGTATCCAGTACCATACTGGCCACATTTGAGTTCGTAATTCTGGTGAAGTATAAGAAGGGTTCAGTCTCACCATCGGTGGATTAATTCGGGTTTTTTTTTTCAAATATACACAGGTACACACACTAAGAATTATATGCCGAGTCACACAACCGACCTCTAGGTTTCGATCTCGGCTTTTCTATGTCAACCGATAATTTCGGTTTGGGTTAAACTGAAAACTCGTATAGTTAGCAGGGAATCGCGGCGTGACCAAACAGATAAAGGGCGATACGGTCAAAATTTGGTCAATATCAACTTGACGTATTTCTTTCAATTTTGCATTTAAAAAACCTGAACACCCCTCATTTTGAAGGTGTGTGTGTGTAAAATGTTGCTCCTATTTTGATTTTGGAATTCACTCTTCAGTTGTCAAAATGCCGTCCAAGCAAGAAGAGCAGCGTATCAAAATTTTGCTCGTGCATCGCGAAAATCCGAGCTACTCGCACGCAAAGTTAGCAAAATCGCTAAAAGTTGCCAAATCAACCGTTACAAATGTAATTAAAGTGTTTGGGGAACGTTTGTCGACAGCCAGGAAGTCTGGATCGGGGGGAAATCGAAAACCGGAAGCCGCTGAGACGACAAAGAGAGTTGCCGGTAGTTTCAAGCGAAACCCTAACCTATCTCTCCGAAATGCCGCAAATAAGCTGGGTGTATCGTCTACAACCGTGCATCGAGCCAAAAAACGAGCCGGACTATCGACTTACAAGAAGGTAGTGACTCCAAATCGCGATGATAAACAAAATACGACTCCCGGAGGCTGTACACGACGATGCTGACGAAGTTTGACTGCGTGGTAATGGACGACGAAACCTACGTCAAAGCCGACTACAAGCAGCTTCCGGGACAGGAGTTTTATACGGCAAAAGGAAGGGGAAAGGTAGCAGATATTTT
Source organism: Aedes japonicus (assembly GCA_034211315.2). Taxonomy (NCBI): domain Eukaryota; kingdom Metazoa; phylum Arthropoda; class Insecta; order Diptera; family Culicidae; genus Aedes; species Aedes japonicus. The sequence goes on from JASCZW010005337.1 coordinate 100,429, forward strand.
CAAGCACACGAAACTGCCAAAGTTCGCAAAGAAATATCTGGTTTGGCAAGCCATCTGTACCTGTGGCTTGAAAAGCAGCATTTTCATAGCTTCCGGGACTGTCAACCAAGAAATTTACGTGAAAGAGTGTTTGAATAAACGTCTGCTGCCTTTCCTGAAGAAACACGGTTGTTCCGTACTGTTTTGGCCGGATTTGGCATCTTGCCATTACGGTAAAAAGGCCATGGAGTGGTACGCCGCCAACAACGTGCAGGTGGTTCCCAAGGACAAGAACCCTCCCAACACGCCAGAGCTCCGCCCAATTGAGAAATACTGGGCTATTGTCAAGCGGAACCTAAAGAAGACCAAAAAAACGGCTAAGGACGAGCAGCAGTTCAAAGCAAACTGGCTTTCTGCAGCGAAGAAGGTGGACAAGGTGGCTGTACAAAATCTGATGGCAGGGGTCAAGCGTAAGGCCCGGCAATTCGGATTTGGAAAAGCGGAAGCCTAACTGAATATTTTTCCTGAATTTTATACTAATTGAACGTGAAAAAGAAATTTAATTTGATTTTTTAAATAAACGATTTCACCGATTTACATGCGTTTTTCCTTGACCAAATTTTGACCGTATCACCCTTTATATCGGTTAAAATAAGAAACAAACAGAAATGAGGTTAACCGAGATTTCAATTAAATTGTGTGTAAATATTTGAAATTTTGAATAAGATTTTCATCGAAATATTGAATATTTCATACCTATAGGCAATAACCTGCAGAGATGGTGTTTGCGTCGAATCCGGCTGTTACAAGAAGCCATGGAACACAGCGAGTTATTTCAAGCTAAAATGGAAGAAATAAGTAAATTAATTTGTACCTACTAAGCCCGTTTTTTAAGCATCGGGTTCGAGAAACAACATTCGACTAACTCCACGTGCGAATGGAAACAATATGGAGCATGGCGATTGACTGATAAAAAGCCGAGCCTCGGCTTACAACACTACTAAGCCGAGATTTCGCCATGATAGGCAGCTGAGGTCGGTTGATGTTTGGTTAACGTTTATGCTCGGCTCATAAAATTGCCGAGAATCGGTTTAATTATGAAGTTACCCGATATATCAGTTTCAAGTGATGCTGAGGGGTTTGATTTTTAGGAAAATGCCGATTGAATTCAGCTGTTTAACCGAGACTGTGAATAATGTTTTAGTGTGCAGGATTGTTTTCAGCAGTTTATTCAGACCTTGGGATAATTGATGAATCTGAATGTAATCTATATTTAGAACTGCCAATATTCAGACGTTAATCCCTCTGCTTACTTCTGATCTATCGGAACATACCTTCAGAAACGAACATTAGACTCATAAAACTTCATAGCCATGGAATAAAGTTGCCAATCGCAAGTACTTATTGAAAGCATGCGGGTTGCTTTCCAATCATGAAAATGTTTTCTTCAGCTCCGCAGTCCGTACACAAACTAACAATCTGTATAAGTGCAATTCCGTACTTGTGTGGAAAGGAAATATGAAGTTCATAATTCACTACTAACGTCAATTTTCTCAGCCTGCTTATTCGTTTTACCCATCAGCTCTCGAAAACAATCAACCAAAACATGTCGATTGCTATGATCACAAACTCGCCGATTATGAGACAGACGTACACAATCAAACTTTAAGTTTGTCATTGATCTTTAGATTGGCAATGTGTATTTCTTATTTCATTTACTCTCAAGGAAATGTTAGACAAAGCGACTGTGACGACAAACGTGATGTTTCGTTTAAAAACAAGCAAATGTAAGGGATAGCAAGCTTCCCGTTGCAATACCGGTGCGCTATATTCATGGTTAACAAAGAAGAGAGGCAGCATTGGCTCTCTCAAAAGCAACAGTGATACCATAGCTGCCGCTCAACAGCGAAGCATTATTTATCGTTGAGAACTATTGGACAGCTCAAAAACATTTTTTTTTTATTGCATATGACAGTGCCAGATGCTGGACAATGTAATCATAAGCATTGACAATTGACGCATTCCGAACAATCAATACTGGTTGAGTATGGCTGAAAATGGCTCAATTCCGAAATTTAAATTCAAAAGTGAAAAAGACATCAATAAATTACACAGCCATGCTTATTAATTGATGTTATTGCTCTCACCGAGACTTGGCTTGACTCCCGCACGCTTTCCAATCATGTGTTCGGCTCCGAATACGATGTTTTTCGATGTGATCGTAGCTCTGTTAACAGCCGAAAATTGACGGGAGGTGGTGTCCTCTTGGCAGTCGGTTCCGGATTGAAATCCAGAGCAATTGAGAATGATTTGTGGAGCACCGTAGAACACGTCTGGATAGCTGTTGAATTGGCCGACCATACATTGTTTATATGTGTAGTATATATGCCTCCGAACGTGTACGTGACATTGATTTTATTAACACTCATTGCCGCTCCATCCAAGCTATCTTGGAAAGTGCAGCCACTATCGACGAGATCATCATTTTTGGCGACTACAATCTACCAGGTATTTCGTAGCAACCGTCCCACAGTGGTTTCCTTTATCCGGATCCTGTATGTTCTGCGTTTCATTCTGGAGCTATCACCCTTCTTGGCAGCTACAGTACTTGTACTTTATCGCAATTCAATCACATGAGAAATGAGAACAACCGTAGCTTGGACCTTTGCTTCGTTAGCGCTCTGGACGTTTCTCCGTCAATCTTCTGTGCACCTGCTCCACTATTGAAGCAGACTCCTCATCACCCTCCTTTGGCTGTGGCTATGGAGAGCAAGTTGCTTTATGACTTTGCCATTACATCGGACGTTGTTTCCTACGATTTTTGAAATGCAGATTACCGTGCCATTTCTGACCTGCTTTCCAGAATCGACTCGGGAACCATCCTCATACATAATTATAATGTCGAAGTTGCGGCAAGTACGTTGTCACATGTTTTGGCGTACACCATCGACAGATACGTACCGAAAATCATCCACCAGAAAGAAAAGCAACATCCATGGCAGACTATGGAGCTCCGTAGATTGAAGTCTACCAAAAGAGCAGTACTAAAAAAAATTCACGAAGTACCGAACAGTTCAACTAAAATGCCATTACGTTCGACATAACCACCAATACCGATATCAACATAGGATTCAGCGCAGAATGAAATCGAATCCTAAATCGTTTTTGAACTATGTAAACGAGCAGTGAAAGTAGTTCGGTCTCCCATCGTCCATGGTGTTTAATGGTGAAGTTGCTTCATCGATCTGCCGACTCTTCTCTCAGAAATTCTCCAAAATATTCACCGATGAGAGCCTAACCGAAGAACACGTTAACCTCGCAGCAAGCACCGTCCCTATGCACGATGACACTTTGGGCGATATAGACTTCAACGATACGGCTATTTCAAAAGCCGCTTCCAAACTGAAATCTTTCTGTCGTCCCGGATCCGATGGAATCCCGTCTATCTTTCTCATGAAAAATATCGACTCCTTAGTGACACCGCTCGGCCATGTGTTCCAATTGTCAGTTCGCAGTAGTACTTTTCCTTCATGCTGGAAATCTGCTCACATGTTTCCTGTTCATAAATAAAGGTAGCAAGCGAGACGTCAACAACTATCGCGTAATTACATCACTGAGCGCGTTATCGAAGCTATTTGAACTTGTCATGGTTGATCACAGCAAGCATTTTTTGAGCGATCATCAACTGATCAACTGATATGTAACTGATAGCATGAATGACCGAGCTCAAACAGATGTCATTTATACTGATTTGTCAGCTGCCTTCGACAAACAGAACCATGCTATTGCTATTTCTAAGCTAAACCGACTCGGGTTCAATGGCATCCTATTACAATGATTACAATCATTTCTTACTGGTCGCCAACTCATAGTTGCTATAGGTGACTGCCGCTCCTAAACTTATCCAGCGACATCGGGAATACCTCAGGGTAGCCATCTTGGACCGCTGATCTTCTTGCTCTACTTCAACGATGTTAACCTTGTCATTGTGGGACCTCGACTATCATATGCTGATGATCCCGAACTCTACCTCCGTATCTGTTCCACTGCCGATTGTCACACTCTTGCCTCCGCTGACTGGTGCATCGTTAACCAAATAGAAGTGAATCCCACGAAGTGCTCAGTTATCTCCTTTTCTCGAAACTATAATCTGTCAGGGATAGATATTGAACGGGTGAGCCACGTGAAGGATTTCGGCGTAATTTTGGACTAGCGAATCACATAAAAGCAGCATATTTCATAAGTGGTCGATAAAGTGGATAAAGTGGTCGACAAAGCATGCCTGAAGTCATTATACTCCTCGTTGGTGCGATCAGTCCTTGAATATTGCTCTACAGTTTGGAATCCAAGCTACAACAATGGGGTTGAAACAGTCGAATCCGTCCAACGTCGATTCCTGCGTTTTGCGCTCCGGTTCTTACCTTGGAGAGATCGTTTTCGTTTGCCTAGCTAGGAATATCGATGCCCACTGATTCATCTGGAACCTCTTTCGACCCGAAAAGACACTGTCAGATCTTTATTTATCGCCGATACCTTCCAAGGAAGAGTGGAACCATATTCGAACCTGAATGTACGACCGCGTACATTAAGGAACAATTCGATGCTGAGTTTAACTTTTCGTCGCTCAAATCACGGATATGAATGGAGCAATTAACGGTCTTCAAAGAGTCTTCAACAGGGTTGCCTCAGTATTCAATTTCAATGTACCACGTCAGACACTGCGGCGCAGATTTAATCAGATTTACTCCGGCACAGTTAATCGTGAATAACAGTTTTATGTTTTCAAGTTTTTAATAATTGAACTAGTGTTTTAGATTTAATATTAGCAAAACACCATTGGGGCTGATTGAAGCCTGTTTGTTGATTCAATTAAATAAAATTCTAATTGATAAAAAAATACAAATACCAGCAGCACTTATAGCAGCTCGGTCCCAAACTTAATGATTCGTCCCTAAAAATGTATCTCTAATAACTGCATCCAGCCACATGGCAGGATGACCTTTGTAATTACTGACAAAAGCGAATATTTAACTAACCTGTCAATTTCGCGAATGCGTCTGTATCCAACGTATTGAATAATTCCTCCATTTTCTATACTGCAACAGCCTAAATTCCGGAACTTCAATACTGTGCTTACCGAATAAATGTTTTTTTTAAATGACGTCAGCATCAAGTCACAGACAGAGTTAATTTTCTTTTCTCAGCGGTGCCTACTATTTTCGCATTTTTTGTCGTCGTTGACATTCTTGAAAAGGCGTTAAAAGTAGTCTTCATTCGTGTATAAAAACTAGTCACTTTTTGAAGTATCAACTATAATCTTGAATGTGTTTAGCCATAGAATGAGTTTTCCAGATTTACCGTGGAGATCAACCTCAAATGATTGGAAGAAACATGAAATCTAGACAAAATAGTCAAAAGATCAAAAGTAATATTTGTAAACAATGACATCCAGCGTATTTTTCTGGGATCTGCTTGTTTCCACAAACAAAATAGCGCCAGAAACAGATACAGGGAGTTATTACCTTCCCGTCGGTAGTGGATATATATGATATCAACCTGGCAATTTCCGGGAAATTTACGTTTGAAGTCATAGTTTACAATTGATACTTTCGACCTTTTGACGATGTTGTCTAGAAATAGATTATCTAAACATGAAATAAATTTAACTCAATGTTCACTATTACATTCTGGCAACAAGCCTAGATGTGAGAAGGAGCTGATGAAGACATTCCTTCCAGTACACGCGAATAAATGCAAAATTGACAAAGGCAAAATTTGAGCGAACTTCTTCAACAGGTAGAAAACTGATGGTTTTCTTAATGACGTATAATAAAACTTCAAAATGGTAGCAATAAATTGGTAATCAATCATAATTAACACATCAAATCACTAGCCCGATAGAAAGAGCTTGTGTTCATATCATTAACAGTCGAATAATTTGGAAAAAAAATAAGAGTTTAAGACCTATTTTCTAACAAATAATTGAAACAGTCACCCCTGATTAAGTCTTTGTTGACACTACGTAAACAAGTCTAAACTTTCCTTAAAAAAATAAACAATAAGTATTTTGGTCCCGACACCATGGAAACAACTAATAACAAATACAATCTGTGTTTACGTTATTAGTTTCGCTATTGAGGTGTATTTTTGCCGTTTTTAAAGAAAAGGTATTCAATTACCTCTCATCTGCATATTTGAATTCATCTTTAAGTACGTTTCTGGTGGTTTAAAGGGACACATTGAGATTCGCTTTCACCAGCTTTGGAGGTAAAACACTGCGAGAACAGTTTTTTTTAGATTTGGAGTCTGATGCCCTATTTCTTTCGTGATGCACGATCAATTAAAGATCCTATTCCTTTCTTAGTTATTTTTTTCCTTTCAGCCATCAATATCTGGCAAGGTCTCTTACCTAGCAAATTTAGCTGTAAAATTCGATTTCGCTTGTAGTCTATGTTTTCCTCAATGCGCTAATTATTGATGTCAAACTGTCAACAGAAAGAGTAATCATTGTATACAAATATACACACTTAGATTTTTTACAGAAGTTACGTTCAGCTGTTGAGAATTAGGTAAAATTTTACAAATTTCTGAAAAGAAAATCTGAGTGCGTATGTTTCAAAAATCAGACACCAGATGGCATAAACATCTGTACACAGAGAGGAATTTGATAGTCAATTTTACCATTATTGGGGGTTAGGATGACTATTGCAGCATAGTGATTTTGAACCGACTATGATCATGGTCAAAAATACCATTCAAAATAGTTGATCCAACATTTGCCATAATGTCGGAATAGTCCTTGTTAGCATGATCATAGTCAAGAATACCATGAACGTGGTGAATTCGTCAATTTTCATGGTTATTGTAACCATTATATGCAATAGTCACCTTGACCATGATTTAATTGTCGGTATAACGATAGAAATTTTCTCAGAGTAGAGAGTTCTGCACACTAAAATTAAAAACTATTTCATTTATTTGGGCCAACGCCTCATATCATCTCATAGAATTCTAAAACTTTGTTATGATATGTAACTCCCATTCAATGTATGAATTTTTGGATTTTCGTATAGGTGATATTTGATTAAATAAAACAAATTCGATGATTTCCGGTAACCAATGATGTTTGCAGTTTTTTTACAAATCTATTTACCCTGCTCATAGACATCCAAACCTCTACGGTAATGTAAGAAAAAAATTCCCTTAGCATTTTTTAGCTAGAATCCGACAAATGAACAATTTGTTTACAAAAGCTGTTACTCCCATATCTCGAATTGTTAAACGGAAGTGTTAAAATATTGTATGACCTTAAGAGACGTATTGGACAAGATGATTTTTAAACAAATGTGAAGCCTTGTTTGGCCCTTTCTTTATGTGTTGTCTTACTCTACATTATTTTTCATTAGGCAAAGTAAAATTTCCTCAATTTCAAATCAAAATCCCAGCACAGTTCACCCATGGCGGATAAATCTTCGATAGCACCGATTCCAGTACTGCCAAATTTAAACCCGTTTCGTAGTATCCCGATAATACTAATGCCTGCATCATTATTTTCACCAAGCTGGATCCACCGTTCCAGACGAACACAAACCACACACAGCAGTTTGTGCAGATCGTATCATATTACCTTCCTCCAAACCCCACTTTATCAGTCTATCCTAATCCGTCCTATTCCATTGCTATTGCACGTAAGCGGATTTCCCGATTCGTGCAGCATAGGATTAAACCGCTTCATGGAGTGTTAAATACCTGCCACAACGTGATTCGAATTCGCACTCTGTCCATCCACCCACTCGAAATAACGCAACCAGGCGCCACACAATAAAGCTTCGCAGGAATAGAGAAATTTCAATCACCTAAAAGCAGCTTAACCAATGCCAACCATCATCGTGCAGCAATGATGGAGAACAATGTTACGTGTGTAACGTCTTGATTCGTGCAAAACAGCAGTGGAAATCATGATTTTCTTTTCTCTGAATTGCTAAATTCTCGTAATTTATCACAAAATCATGACAGCTAACAAATAATCTAATTTTGCATCCCTGCCTACTTGTCTGCCAGTGTGCCACCGCCCAAGATTCAGTGCCTTCTGTTGCAGGGTGGAGTGGAGTGGCGGTGCGGCCGACGGTTGTGACGTCTACGCTGACGGCGTCCAAAATGAGATACATGAGAGTGCATATTTTCTTATCCGTCGTCGTCCTCGTCGTCGTCGTCGTCGCCGCTGCCATCATCGGGGATTACCTACTCTACCAAGGCAATTTGGGTAGAAGATGAATTTTCGGTGACGACGGTGGAAATTTTATTCGGAATAAATTTCCATATGCATCAGGCGCAAGAACTGGTCGGTTCGGTAACGAGGCTGGTGCGATCCGAGAGGTTCAACATGGGAATATCAAGATGTTAGTTGTTAGCTGCGAAAATGGTTCTGATTGCCTGTTGTCGCTAGTAGCGTGCACCCCCGATGATGTGATGCAGCGCTCTTCAGCGGTTCCAGTTTATCAGCAAAGGCGAAGGGGTGAAAATGTTAATTTTTCGAATTCAAGGAGGAATTGCGCCACTTTCTGTTTTTTTTTTCTTCTAATTGTTCAAGTGGAAAATTGCTGGAATAGTTGATATCATGGCTGACAACTTTAAGTTAAACAAATAAATACCAATTTATATGTCTTAATCATCAACTTCTCTATTAGGTGTGCTTAACGATGTGTATAATTAGTTTGTAGAACAATTGCAGTAAACCATACTCAATAATCATCAGATCGATTATAAGCACACCTTTCGAAACACATGGCGAATGTTTTCCCAAACAACGTGTTACCTGTGAATAATAATTCCAACCATAAGTGCTTAATAAACATTGAACGATTGTTAGCAACATCTGTTAAAACAATTACAGTCTACCATACCCCAGCCTACCAGGTTATAATTTATCCCGTAATAAAAATTAGCTCAATTCCCCGGCTGCACAAATAAGTGAAAACATTAGCGAAACGCGACAGTTTCAAATGAGCCAAAGAACAACATATGTTGGCAATCCGGTTTTTAGGAAACGTTCGTTCCGGGAAGGCCCCAAGAGATATTACCAACCTGTACCACTTGCTACAAGATGACAACGAGGACAACGCCGACGATGGCAGCCAAAAGGGCTTCCTCCAGAAAAGCACACGGCTTCGAGAAACACTAATTGCTCTGAACTTTTTGCTGAGGCTCCCTCGAGTCTTGTGTGTTCGCTTGCTCGCTTAAGCGAACGGAGTTACAATACCTACAGTATTGGACGAAATATTTGCTAAAAGTCGTGAATACCAATAACACGCATCAATACATACATATTCAGTGGTCTGTATTAGAAACGGTTTAAGCTACTAAAGCTGACGGCTAAGGGCATCTTCAACGGTGGTCCAAATCGTGGATGGGATTTATTTTTTGGACCAAACGCAAAATCACCAATGCACCGGTGTTGTAAATTTTGTTTGATAACGGATCTATTTTGCATCATGTTAATCTGGTATACGTTTTGATCTATTCTTGCAGCAATTTGTATCAAGATAAATAATGTTGCAAAACGCTACACGCTACTTGAAAATACCAAATAATTAGTTGAATTTCAGCTTTTGTGCTGAAAGCTCGCCTCGGATGCTGATCCTCATTACCTCAAGCTGCTCCAAGTTCCTGCGAATTGCTGTTGCTGATTCCTGAATGACAAATGGTTTTCTTAGTTTTTTTTTACATCGGCTGCTATTTTCGGAAAATGCTGAATAGTTTCATGTATGATGTATGATATTTACTACCACCCATTGTAGCACGGAAACTAAGTCCGACAGCAGTGAGCTCTCCTCGCTGTTAGACTTGATCAAGCTTTAATAACCACTGATTATCCTAATCATGCCATTGAATGAAGGGCCAAAAAGGGGTTGGGTGGATCGATAGGCAACATCACTTATACGTATCCACAGGGAAATAAAGAATCTCCTTCCAACAACAAGATTGAACAATTGGTCAAAAAAGAAAGCCATCTAACAGGAGGATGCCCCAATGGGCGGGGAGAAGAGCCCGCCCTCTATTCACAAACTGTTAGCAATGGGGAGTTGGCATTTTCACTCTCCCCATCCAGAGTGCTTCAATCGGGTGCCCTGATGGTCCCTCCCATTCCCATGAATTATTTATATAATATTGTATATATTTATGTTAATGAAAAATACTACAACCATTCATATCTATTATATATGATCTTCATTCGTCGATTGATCCTGAAATGCAAGAAATGTTGTAAATTATTAATGTGAGGAGTTTTGTGGGTCTACGCCTTAGCACGTTTTCGTTCGTTTTCAGCGTTAGCAGCAATAAATCAAAAAATCCTGAAAAAGTTTGTTAAATCTATTGAAATTATACAGAACTAACATTTATACATTTTAATAGACTCTTGCTATAGTCACTATTTGCTGATTGATGTTGATTTTATAACAGCAATTCATTTTTATTTTTGCAGACCTAATAGTTATTGTTCCTGGGTAAAGAGTTGCTCCTGAAACCGGGAATTGATTGAAAGTTAGTTAAAGACAAATGGACATACCAAAACAATAAGTTATGTTTAAATTATCTGGAGTAAAATCAATAAAACAATATAACCAATTATAATGATATTGTGAGTTATGATACAGTAATGACAAAATTTGAACTGTAAAATCAGACACTAGCCAAATGGCACACAGCACTGCACAAATCAAATCAGCTCAGATTTAGTAATATGCCCATTCGCAAATTGGAAATGAAAAAAACAAGTGCAAAAGCCTTCCACAGATTTCGTTGCAACTTCCTGTATTCAAGGCACTAGATGCTTCTAAATTATAAGAGAAGGAGAAAGGATCAAAATAATAATTGGACAAATAAGACATAGTAATTAAAAGTATATATAACCTGTTTGATTAAAATTATAAAATTATTTTAATGTTAATATATAAATTACGAAAACACAAGTAATGATAAAAATGGTAATGATGATGATAAAGATGAATGGTGATGGTAATGAACAATTATGAGCCAGAAAACTTAAACAATGTATGACAGCCATGTGAAATGAATTTTAAATGTTAATTTTTTTTACAATGATGACCTGGAAGACCTGAAAGATATGAGAATGGAAAATTAAGATATGATTTGCAGGTCGCACCCCATTGCCCAGGCTACGCCAACCAGCGTCTCCATGTTTCAGCTGGCAGTCTTTTGTGATCATATGACTCGTGGAGGCGTGAGGTAGGAACTTGTGAGGACCGGAGGTCGGTCGCACCCTCCTGCCAAGTTGTCAACTCACCATTTGAAGCCCTGAAAAATGCTGAATAGTTTCAAATGGGAAAACTCTCGAAATTGTAACTGTTATGGATTTTAGGACTAATTTGATGGCAAATTCCCCAGGTAACCAATACGCATAAGCATATGCAGTAAATCAAACCTAAATCTGCATTTCAGATGCGACAAGCATTATAGAGCATTATATCAGCATCTTGAATGCTATCTTTTTTAAAGTTGGATTTTAAATGCTATTTAAATGCTTCTATCCTGTAATAAGCATTTTGAATGCAAAATAGCATATATGTAGCATTGCAGTACCCAAGTAACAATTTTAGTTTTATTCCCGCCGAATAGCACTCCTCCCGGCTTTGTTGATAAAACTACATTTAAAACTGTTTCGTTCACCAACACCTCCTCTATGCATTTTTAAAGCCGAGATATGTACAAAGTGGCCCATTTCATAGACGGTTGCGAAAACAAATTAATAAAACCTTTACAAGACCGTAAAGATTTTGAAAAAGGTTCTAGTGAATGATGTTATGACCACTTGAGAACCTTCATAAAACCTAATGGCTGCCATCAAAACCAGCATAGGGCCAAATGGCCACAGCTGCCAAACTTCATTCTCTGCTCGTCTGATTCATTAAGCAGTAAATAAAATCTAGGAAAAAAAGGTTTTAGTGTTGCGGGAAATTTTGTTTGAAAGTAAAATATCCAAAACAAATTGAGTTTTTTCACCGCATATCATGCTCCAAATCATATGCGCATTCAATTTTATGGTGAATATTGGTACGATAAGAGCCCAAAATTAATGCGCCTCCGAAATAATGCGAGTTTAAATCTACAAAAACAAAATTCAAACGAAAATATTCGATAAATTAATCATGAATTTCCTGAAAATTTATAGAATTAAGTAAGGTTATCAAAAAGAATGCCAAAATTGGTCTCTGATCCACAGTTCGTTTGAATTACGTTGAAAATGTGGTGTATTTATTTTTCCTCATTTCTGTTATTTCACATATTTCAATATGGCAGTAAGAAAAAAACACTGTTTTGGCAAAAAGCCAATTTATCTTCGCAATGGCTACTATAAAACCCTTTGGTCATTTGGTGACTTTCCTCAATGCAAATTGGCCGTTAAATGTATTTACTGGAGACAAAATGGCTTTAAAATGCTTTTTCAACTGACCATAATAAGACAATATGAATGAGTCCTAAAACGGCATTTCAAAACAGCATTTTACGAGTTCATAAAGTCAAAATAAAAACTTTGATAGGAGTAAAAGGAGCTTTAGAAGACAAGGTTTAAAGATCGTTGCTAAGAAGTTGTCTAGGTTCTCATAAACCTGACCGAAAGTTGAAACCAATTGCCACCTCTTGGTACCGTAATTAAACCAAATTTATTTCAAGTGGCTTTCATTAAACTTTAATAAAACTAAATAAAGCTGGATAGTTTTGGCAATGTTACTTGGGTTTTTTTGCAAAAAAGCCAATTTATCTTCGCAACGGCTACTATAAAACTCTTTGGTCATTTGGTGACTTTTCTCAATGCCAATTTGCCATTTAATGCATTTACTGGAGGCAAAAACGGTTTTAAAATGCTTTTTCAACTGACTATAATAAGATAATTTGAATGAGTGCTAAAACGGCATTTAAAAACAGCATTTTACGAGTTTATAAAGTCAAAATAAAACCATTGATAGGAGTTAAAGGAACTTTAGAAGCCAAGGTTTTTAGATTGCTGTAAAGAAACTCTGTAGGTTTTCATAAACCTGACTGAAAGTTGAAACCTATTGGCACCTCTTTGTGCCATAATTTGTTTGGTTTTGGCAATGTTACTTGGGTAAAACAGCCGTATGTTGATCCAAAAGCGGCATTTATGTGGCATTTAAGTGAATGAAATTCTTGATAGGCTGCCGTAAAGACGCTTTGGAACTGCTTATTGGTTACCTGTGTCCGATTCCGAATAGTATTTCGATTGCAAAAACATTTGGCAAAAACATTGTGAAAAATCTCCGATCCATGAAAAAAAAAACTTCTGATCTGGCTGGTTTAACAACAAGTGGTCTATTTTAGCTGGTTCTATTTATGTTTTACTGATACAAATCAAGCATAAAGTTGCTCCAAATATAGACCACTGGTGAGGATGCCCTAAGGGGTCAGATTTTAAACCACTTGTTTCCAAAGCAGTCTGATGACAATTTACAACACACCGAACGTGTTTTGTTGAAGAGAACCATTTGATGTGGTCCAAATAATGGCAACTTATATTTTTTCACTGTTTTTCATATCAAAACAGTTGATAATAAGTGTAATTGAATTCATTATTTAATGAAGCTATCCTGTACTGAACTGCTTTTTTGCATCAAATAATGTTGTTTTACACGTAAGTTCCCAACCGTTCTGAGATAGAGAAGTTCAAATTTCAAATAAATATTAAATATTAATTTTAAATTTGAACTTTCCTATTTTAGCAAAAAATCTCTCAAAAAAGCAGTTCAGTGCAGGATAGCTTCATTAAATAATGAATTCAATTACACTTATTATCAACCGTTTTGATATTAAAAACAGAGATTTTCATCGTTTGCCATCTAATTATGATGGGATTTTTTGCAATAGATAACAAAATGATCCTAGTTTGTGGATCTGCACTGGTTATTCCGAAAATATCCGTTGTTTAGGATTCGCAGGTGGGAGTACTGGGGTAAGTACCTGTTCTGGGATGGTTGCCGAAATATTTTTAGATGCGAAACATGGCATGCGACATATCAAGCTTCACGGTTTAACAAAACTAGGTCACCAGAAGACATTTTGAGGACTTCTGACTATACTGGCTCCGTAGTTTCGGATTCCAACGTGAGAGTACTGGGGCAGGTACCTGTCCATGGATGGTGGACAAAATATTTTAAGATGCGAAACCTGGCTTGCGACATATCAAACTTTATGATTTTGCAAAACTAGGTCATCAGATGACATTCTGAGGATTCCTGACCACACTGGGCACTTATGGAAGCCCTGTGGGATCCGCAATTCTCCGGAAAAGTGGCCATATTCAAATATTTTCTCAAACCTGGATTGCGATGTATCAAATTTCATGATTTTACAAAACATTCGGAGGGTGTTTGACCATACTGGCCACTTAGAGAAACGATTTGAATTTGGACACTTTTTGAAGGAACTCGGATCCCCTAGGGCCACTCCATGTAGCCAGTGCCCTCAGAATATCCTCTGAAGTCAAAGTTTTGCAAAATCATGTAGTTTAATTAGTCGCAAGCCCGGTTCTCGCACCGATTTGAAAATGGCCACTTTTCCAGAAGAATTTGGATTCCGCAGGGCCTCCCTAAGTGATCAGTATGGTAAGGTATCTTCAGAATGTCCTATAATTACCTATTCTTGCAAAATCATAAAGTTTGATACATCGCAATCCTTAGTTTGGAAAGATTTGAACATGGCCACTTTTCCGCAGAACTCGGATCCGCAGGGACACCCTAAGGGGCCAGTATGGTCAGAATTTCTCAAAATGTCTTTGCATTACATAGTTTTTTGCAAAATCATGTAGTTTTATGTGTCGCAAGCCAAGTTTTTTGCAACGGTTGGAATATGCCCACTTTTCCGGAGGAACTGGGACTTCGGAGTTTCACCCTAAGTGGTCAGTAAGGTCCTCCAAAGACCTAGTTTTGCAAAATCATAAAGTTTGGTATGTCGCAAGTCAGGTTTCGCATCTGAAAATATTTTGTCCACCATCCATGGACAGGTACCTGCTCCAGTACTCCCACGTTGGAATCTGAAACTACGGATATTTTCGGAATAATCAGTGCAGATCCACAGTTTAGGATAATCTTGTGATCAATAGCAAAATACCGCATCAAGATCCGATGGCTAACGATTGAGTATAATAAATTTTAATTTGAATTTTTCTATCTTAGAGGGATTGGGTACGTAAGTGTTAATGATCTCATTAAAAAGGGACTATTTTCAGATGGATGGCAAAAAAGAACGGTAAAAGATACTTAAACAACCCAAATTGCATTTTATTTTTAATATATTAAAAACTGATCAAAAATACTTCTACTCCCTGCCACGTGAGTGGGCAAGAACTGATGAAAACTTAGGAAAAAATTTGTAACTTTTGTCGGTTTTGAGCGCGACTTGTAAACAAGGTTATTTCCGCTTGGAAATTGTCTGGAGAATCGAAGGAAAATAGTTTCAATCACCGTATGGATATGTTTGTGGAGTTATAGAGCTTATTTTACCCCATTTCCCCTTATATTCTTGAATAATTTATAGACATCTTTGCATGGAGTTGCTCAAGTTCAACAAATTAGTGCTAATCCCATGTGAAATGTCCTGAAAAATCGAAAAGAAGCTGTTTCAAGTACCGCATGGCTCTGTGAACGAAGATATGGCGGTGAAATGTCCTGGAAAATCGAATAGAAGCTGTTTCAACTACCGCACGGCTCTTTGAATGAAGATAGGGCTGGCTTTACCCCACTTCCCCTTGTACTCTTGAATAGTTTATAGATATCTTTGCTTGGAGTGGCTCAAGATCAACCAAATAAGGCTTATCCTATGTAGTGCTAATGTATTCGCGAATCAATTAAATTCTAGAAAATATCACATTGAGCTATCATTATATTGTTGATCTTTAGTAAAGTAACTACAAATTTTTCATGAATATAAGAGAAAGTGGGGTGAAATCAGCTAAATCTTTGTTCAAAGAGCCGTGCGGTGTATAAAACAACCTCTATTCGGTTCTCCAGGAAATTTCACATAGGACTAGCCTTATTTTGTTGATCTTGAGCCACTCCGAAAAGATATCTATAAACTATTCTGGAATACAAGGGGAAGTTGGGTAAAGCCAGCCCTATCTTCATTCAAAGAGCCGTGCGGTAGTTGAAACAGCTTCTATTCGATTTTCCAGGACATTTCACATGGGAATAGCACTAGTTGGTTGATATCGAGCCTCTCCGTGCAAAGATATCTATAAATTATTCAAAAATATAAGAGGAAGTGGGGTAAAAACAGCCATAGTCATGTAAGGGGAGAGACACAGTTTTTGCAAAGCTGAAAATCTCGCATATTTTAACTTGTGAAAACTTAAAAGCAAGCTTGTGCAAACTGAAAATGTTCTTTGTTTTTCATTAGGTTTCATTTCAACTTTTCCTCCAATAATAATTTAACAACAGTGCAATGTATGTATTGAAGGATCGCAGCAACCCGTACTTTGAAGCTGACGTGTTTTGCTTTTGCTGCGTAGTTTTCGCTAAAATAAAAATTCAAATTTGAAGTTGAAGAAAAGTTGAAATTATGAAACATCAGAGTGCTGAACATAAGACGTTGTGAAGTTAATGGATTCCCACTCAAAGTGTGTTGTGCTAGTGTTTGTTCAGATAGATTGTGCGTCAGTAGGTTTCTCTCATTTCTTGTTTTTTAGTGCTTCGCCCCGCACCCGGACGAGCTTTTCTGCATTGGATAAGGAACTTGGTGAGGTCGTTTTAAGTTATAGAGAATGTATCTTAACTATATACACGCCAGTATCAGGAATGTCTTTTTTGATGTGATTTTTGATTCTGAAAGCTATCTCCATTTGATATGTGACGATTTTCATGTATGTATGGGGCTTATAGTATATGAAGAAGACCTAAAAACTCGCACGCTTGTCGTTATATTTGGATACAAGTCTTGTAGAGAGAACCATTTTGAACAAACTTGAATAGGTCGCTGGGAGTTGCTTCTTCGACGTTATTTAGAATTTTCGGAACCTGAAATCTGAACACTTTCATATTAAAAACACGTTCAGCCCCATCGAAATTTTCAGAAACTTTTAAAAAAAAAAGCCATGGTAAATTTCTTTATTGATTTGAGGTTGCTTCTGTTTATAAATGAAAACTCTATGGAAATCTCAAATTCAACTCTTCAGTCATCTTTGACGAAAATTTCCAAACCAACTTGTTCCTTCGGAGGTTGCTGCTTCTCGACTGCAACACTAGATTCATCTGCAAATCGTTTTTATTCCACTGTCTTGATTCTGGAAAATTATCGTTGATTCCCATATCATACCAAACACGTTCAGACGGAGAGGTAATCTCTTCAAAAAGATCTTCAAGCATGGCTTCCAAGATTGATAACAGTCTCTGTATCAGCTTGTGTGCAATTTCGATTGTCATATTCTGTTTTTGAAGCGCTTGGTTCACTTTATCAATTGCAAATAACATTCGACTGCACATATGCAGAAGACAATCGGAGTTGCAATTCATTTGCTCCAATAAGATCGTTGCGCCAAACACTGTATCGTTCTTTAATTGTTATGTTTTGTATTCTCCGTGCATGGAGTAACGATCATGATGTAGAAGAAGATGTTCGCTCATCACCATGAGGCACCAAGAGTGGAGAGTAATGTTTTTGCTAGAATGAAAGATATGAAAAGAAAGTGTTGAAAGTTCCGTCAGTGTAAGGAAGGTTGGAAATAGTACAGATGTTTGAAAATTGACCGAAAGGGCAAGGGTACAGTGGTACTCGAACCAAGAACGTCATCTTTTGCCTAACATCCCACTGCGGGGTAGGTCGAGGCACGGATAAATCCGCCACCTAAACAGAAAAAAAATTCCGTTCATGTACCACTGATAGCTTTGTGATAGTTATTCTAGAGATATATTGTGTGCACTCTGTTTTGAAGCACACATGGGAGAGAAACTCTCTCCTTTTTGGGTTTGTTTTGATTCGCAACGTCTGAGATCACTCAAGCTTTTCTCGTCATCTCTAACGCAGAGTAATGTTTTGTATTCTCAGAAATTCAGCACAGTGCACAGCTACAAAGCAAAATTAGATATTAGATAAATGTTATTAGATATTGTTTACATAATAACACTACTATTCAACATCGCTCTGGAAGGCTCAACAGCCGGCGTACGATTTTCACGAAATCTGGTCAATTTGTGTGCTTTGCGGCCGACATGAACATTATCGCAAGAACATTTGGAACGATGGCAGAGCTGTACACCCGCCTGAAACGCGAAGCAGCAAAGGTCGGACTGGTGGTGAATGCGTCGAAAACAAAGTACATGCTGGTAGGCGGAACCGAACACGACCGGATCCGCCTAGGAAGTAATGTCACGATAGACGGGGATACCTTCGAGGTGGTGGAGGAATTTGTCTACCTCGGATCCTTACTGACGGGTGACAACAATACGAGTCGTGAAATTCGAAGGCGCATCATCAGAGGAAGTCGTGCCTACTACGGGCTCCAGAAGAAACTGCGGTCTTAAAAGGTTCACCCCCGCACCAAACGCATCATGTACAAAACGCTCATCAGACTAGTGGTCCTCTACGGACACGAGACATCGACCGACGCGTGCTAAGGACGATTTTCGGCGGTGCAGGAGAACGGTGTGTGGCGGCTAAGGATGAACCACGAGCTCGCTGCACTCTATGGCGAACCTAGCATCCAGAAGGTGGCCAAAGCCGGAAGGATACGGTGGGTAGGCCATGTTGCAAGAATTCCGGACAACAACCCTGCAAAGTTGGTGTTCGCTACTGATCGGCGGACCAGGTGGAGCGTGATCTGGCGAGCATTGGGCGTGACCGAGGTTAAAGAGCAGCAGCCGCAAACCGAGTATTGTGGCATACTATTGTTGATTATGTCTTATCATAAATGTGATGTTGAACAAATAAATGTATGTAGATATTGTTTACCTCCAGATTCTTAGGTAAGGAACTGTGAATGAAAATAAACCATAACTACGCGTGTTAAATATCACAAAATGATATTTCTTCTAAACAGAGTTGAACAAACCAACTATCTCGAGACTTTGCTTGAAGTTTCGTTCCACCAGTAAGGTTTTTGTGGTGAGCAAAGGTGGAAGACTTCGCTGCACTACGTCTGTAGAGGGTTCAATGATCGACCGGTACATCAAGAAGGATTCAAGCTGAACAAGGCATCAGGACCCAATTAACATTGAGAGATTCTCTTTGTCCATTTTCTGTTTCAATAATAGTATGTCTATTAAACGATTTGCTTATGTTTTTGACGTACTGGATCCTTATTTACGCTTTATATTACCGTACTGTGTATTGAAAATAATTAAAGATGTTTTTACATAGCCTTAGGAACGCAAAGAGAAAGTCGACGAAGAGAGTCTCACAATGTTACTCAGGACCTAATGCATTGTTCAGCTTGGATTCTTTCAACTCATTCTTCGAAAGTTGCATCAGACCGCGAAATCAAATGAAGTATTGTGGATGCCGGGTAGTTCAACAGACGCCCTTCGAAGAAACCGCTGATATCGTTGATGAATCATAAGCCAAGGCTCCAGTGTACTGAATTCCATATTGGTTAGACAGCGCTGAAATTGCGGATTGTTCTGTTCAGTAAGGAATCCAAATTCAACATCGGGAGTGATGGAATTTACCGTGCACGTCAACCCGTCAAAAACCACTAGAATTCAAGATATTGCTAAAATACCATGAAGGTGGAGGCAATGTGACGCTCTGTGTTTTTCTACCAACCGTCTTGGTCCGAGTCATCAGATCAATGAAATCAAGGATTTAATTTTATAAACACCAGCATCATTAGAGATGCCTTGCTGCCTCAACGTGGAATGGAATATGTTTCTACAGAAGAACGACCCAAAATGCACCGTCAAAATGGTCAAAACAGTCATTTACTGGTTGCAATTGTTTTGTCCCATACTGTTCATATCTGATATCTGAACCTTCGCTGTCTGGTGGAAAGCCGGGAAAATGGTCTGATGAGGAAGCAGAACAAAAAAAACTCCTTTCCCGGCTCTTATTCCCTGCCGAGGCACGTCGGGTGCAATTAAAAGCGCAAACACCAGAAGTAGTAATATCAAGAAATTTATTTTTGGTATGAATGGCGTGGCATCATGTTCCCAGCTGCTCGGTTGACCCCCAGTTCGAGTGTTCTCTGTGTTCGGGTTTTCCTTTGGGGACGTGCGAAATACTGACTAAAGCGGGAAATGTTTCCACAAGAAAGAGTAAAATAAGCCAAATGGTAAAAAAAACCCCGGCAGTTGGAACCAAATGATAACGAAATAAAGGATATTCTCGGGAGGTTAGCTGGTGGAATTTAGTGAACGGATATTCTTTCGAAATCTGCAGAGGCGACACGTGGGGATATGTGAGGTAAATTAATTAACTGATGCCGGTTTAGTGCCGAGGAAATTGAAGAGGATGGGTTTCTTGCCTATCTTTAGTGGACATCATAGCGTGACTGGCAATGAGTGTTACTTGTCACAATGATTGTCACAGAATAGCTGTACGTCGAAAATTATTTGGAACATCCGTTAGGAAAATCCGTAAATAACTACTAGTGAACTGATCAGACCCCCACTAATTTTGCCGTTATTACTAGAAACTACTATTAATGTACCCTGATCCATAGATTTAAAGTTGTAGAGTGTGGTGAGAGAATAAATTCGGTTATTCAATGACATCCGCTTCCGAAGCCATACCGCAAATTTCGTTTACTGAAACGGAAAATTAGAGATTCGAAAAGAAATTTCTGCAGCAGTATCCACCAAGATTGTTTTTCACGTATTTAATCTAATCTGTTATAAATAAACGGACTGTAACATAATGGTGTTTTGTGAATTCAGCTATAGCTATAAAGCCTATCAACTTTAAATCTGAAGAACCATCCTTGTAATATATAGAAAAACGACAAATAGTACATTGTGTATTTGCCCAATAAAATCCTTGAACTGCATCTTGTAAAACGAAAAAAAAAAGAAATCAGAAAAATCACAAATAAGTATAAAATCAGTAGGTTTTTAAATAATGTTTTAATTATTTCAAATAACTTCCTTGCTGTTCGGAAATATAATTATCCGGTGATATATCATACATTTTGTTCTATAGTGGCTATTCGCTCTTTGAGGCCCGTAAAGCACAGGAGCTTCTAATTGCTTTACCTTCGCGTTATTTTATCATCACCTTTATATGGGTCCCATGTCACTGTCTAATTTTGGGCAATGAAAAAGCGGGCTTGCTTGCAAAGGTGGGCGGTATGGAAGACGATTTTTGATGATCGACAAATCGCCTTCAATATATTTTTTCCTATTTTTCGTCAACAGTCACTCGTCAGCTGGCAGTATAAATGAGGTAAAGGAGATTTGGGGCGAATACGTACGTACGTATTGAAAGTCAGGAGGTTTTTAGGGATGGGACCAATTTTGAAGTCAATTTAGTTGTTCACAGAAACAAAGTCCCATTATATAATATCCCTAGTAACATTTCCAAAACCATCCAGTTTTACTAAGTTTGATTAAAGTTTTATGAAAGCCACTAGAAATCAATTTGGTTTTATATTGGCAGTAAGAGGTGCCAATAGGCTTCAAATTTTTGTCAGGTTTATGAGAAGCTACACAGATTCTTTACGACGATCTAAAAACCTTATCTTCTAAAGTTCCTTTTACTCCTATCAAAGGTTTTCATTTCACTTTATGAACTCATTAAAAGCTGAAATGCCATTTTAGGACACATGCAAATTATCTTATTATGGTCAGTTAAAAAAGTATTTTAAAACCATTTTGCCTCCAGTAAATGCATCAAACGGCAAATTGGCATTGAGGAAAGTCACCAAATGACCAAATAGTTCTATAGTAGCTATTGCGAAGATAAATTGGCTTTTTGGCAAAAGTGTGATTTTTCCAATCGTCATATTGAAATATATAAAATAATTAAAATGTGGGAAAATAAGTACACCTAATTTTCAATTGCTATACAAATAAACTGTAGAACAGAGACCAATTTTTGCATTCTTTTAAATAACCATATTGAATTCCATAAATTTTCAGGAAATTCATGATTTATTAATCGAATAAATTTGATTCAACTTTGTTTTTGCTTATGTAAACTTGCATAATTGTCAAGGTGCATTTGTTTTCGGATCTTATCGTGCCACCATAGTATTAACCATAAAATTCAATGCGCATATAATTTGGAGCATGATAAACTATAAAAACACTCAATTTGTTTTGGATAATTTGCTATCAAACAAAATATCTCAACACTTGTACTTTTTTCTTAGATATTATTTTCTGCTAAATGAATCATAATAGCAAAGAATCGAAGAAAGCAGAACAACAAAAAAGTACCACGATATCACCGTGAAGTTTGACAGCTGTGGCCATCAGGCCCTACGCTGGTTTTAATGGCAGCCAATAGGTTTTATGAAGGTTCTCAAGTGTTCATAACACCTTTTACTAGAACATTTTCAAAATCTTTATGGTCTTGTAAAGGTTTTATTAATTTGTTTTCACAACCGTCTATAGAATGGCCCACTTTGTACACATTTCGGCATAAAGGATGCATAGAGGAGGTGTTGGTGGACAAAACAGTATTGAATGTAGTTTTATCAACAAAGCCGAAAGGAGTGCTATAAGGCTGAAATCAAACTAAAATTGTTACTTGGGATATGTTGATCGCCAATCTGTTCTGGCAGCACTGGTCATACAGCCCTTACCGCATCCTAATGTCAGATGACAGCGGGAGGTAAGATGAACAGAGATGATAGATGAGAAAGAGAGATAGAGAGATAAACTGAGATGGAAAACCGTCAAACGTAGGCAAAGAAAGAACATAAACAAAACAAAGACGTTAAGAGAATAGGCACAATCATACATAGTGAAGTTTATGTTGGAAGTGTTCAAGCGGAAAGCAAAAAAGTGCTTAAGTGGTGAAAGCGACCGATATTTTAGATATTTTAGATACATTAGCGCAGGTGGAATTTGACACAGAACAGAACGGACGCATACTGACACGAAACAAATAAATGCCCGGGTAAACGATAGGCAGAGGCTAGAGCTCTAAGCCAGAGTTGATGTTTGTATCGGTTTACGAATTGTAAGTAGAACATCTTAGTTAAATGAAAAAAAAAAACAAAGACATCAATTAAGTGTTAATTTAGAAGGAGCTTCAGTCTCTCGAGTATGAGGAAAAGGCGAACTAAAATTGTTATTAAAAAAAACCGCAATCGTTGTATAAAATGTATGGCTGAAATTGTTAAATTAAATTATTACAGTTTGATCTTTGGTGATTCGCAAAAATAGTTCGAAAGTTTATTGGATCCGAACACCAATCATTTCTGTGAATATAACCAACCCGTAGTTCAGCGTAATTTATTTCGCAGAATCTTATTAGACCTTACAGTCTTAAATATTTTTGTTCATCGTATGAGTCATGCAACGTCTTACGCATAAATGAATATTAGCACACAGCAGGTGAAGGCGTTTGTTGACAAACGAAAGAAACAAAAAAAAAATTAACTTCAAACGCCCCCTCTGGATGTTTTGAGCGAAAATGACGGATTGCGTTGTCCAGATCATAGGGTGCCTGCTCGTACGTGCATTTGCTGCGAGAGTCGATTGCGCACCTAGCTTTCGGTCCATCCCTGCGGACTTATTGACATGCTATTTGGGTGAGTGTCGGGTCACTAGTTCACTACCAAGACACTTTTTTTCTTTTTTGAAATGGTTTAGGCTCCATTGCATATAAATTTAACATTTTTTTTTTGTCACAGCTGCTTTTGAAAATTTCATCAACTTGATTTGATACTGACTCTTGCGTTTGTCTCAACGAATGGAATGCTCGTGTAACAGAAAACACCGAATGAATTAAGCTTTAACGGACCTTCTGCGACAAAAATCGATATGGTTCACGAGTGAACCTCAAGCTGTCTCACAGCAGCATTCAATATTTGTAGTGCAGGTATGAAAATTACACATGTGATTCTGGAGCTTTGGGCCGTGTTGATGGTTGATTTTCATCATTTCGATATTCTTGCACTGAAAAAAATATATTCTCTCTTTCACATTCAATTGCTGAAAAATAACATACCTGATACACACTCAGGCCGGTTACTCGCGGACACACAACCGTGCCAAATTCCTTTTGACAACTGACTCCAACGATAACTTGGTGGAAGATGGATGCAGAACTTTCAGAGGCTTCAATTCCAAGATGATTTGTATCATTTGGAATTCCTTACGTCGTATCGGATCGAAAAAAAACTGTTACAATGGCAGCTTTTCGCATGCGCATCACACTACCAAAATGTCATATAAATTTCTGCCCCTGAGACCGACATATGCAAGCGTCATTAAGCACAAAAGAATAAGCTGAAAGAGATGAGAAAATAAATTCAATCAACCACATCTTGCGTTGTTTTGCGTATGTGTCAGTTTCAGGAGATAAAAATATACACGCAATTTTTCTTTACATTCCTCGACTTTTAACAAACACGAATTACGTTTCATGTAAAATTCATAATTTCTAAGTATGTTGCTTGCACAAAGAGCCAACACCATTGATAAGAACAGTCACGTTTCAACAGCCTCAGTCAGAACCCATCGTTTGCTTTATCTGATCCAAAACCTACAAGCCTGTTTTTCAATCGGTTTCATCGATCTGGAAATGTTTAACAATTGCGCTAAATATTCATAGGTTTTCGCACTGCAAGACTTTATGAAAGATAACAAAAAATCGCTTTCGAATAAGTGATTCCAATAGCAAAAATAATTGTTGAGAAAATTATTCTTACTTCCTAAAATTTCTTGGCGCGAATGCAAAAAAATACTTCTAAATTGGACGAACAGTATTTTTGTTGAAATCCCTGCAAAAATCTCTCCTGAAATTTGTGGAGCAACCTTTTGAAAAACTTTGAAACAAATACTTCCACAGCAGAATAATTTAAGAAATTATGGAACTATTTTCTGGAGAACTGATAAATGAAAGAATTTTTGCAGACACCCTTGACCAAATTTTAAGAATAGTACTACAAAACCCCCTTGCGGAAATTTTAAAGTTAAGTATTAAAAATATTAGATTATGGAATTCGTGCAAGTTTTTTTTTCTAAAAGTTCTCCAACAAATCAGGATTTTCTCCAAGAACTACGCCAGGAACTACCTTATAGTTTTTGTAGAGTTTGAGGTGTCCTCCAGGAATTCCTTTAGAATCATAAAACTTCACAAGTTCAGGGATTTTTTCAAAAATTTCATCACAAGAAAGTTTTGAAAAACTGCCGATGAAATACTAGAAGAAGCTCCTGATAGAATCCCTGGAGGAATGTCACAAACTCCTAAGAATATCTATAGACATACTAGAAGGAATATCTCAGGGCATGTCTGAGAACTTTTCATAGAATCTTTGGGAAATTCTTTAAAATTTTCTTGAAAAATCTGACTTTCAGACTGTCATCTGTAACCGTTATTTAAGTGGCAATTGTTTTCTTTTGTTTCATGTTCCTTAAATAAGACACTGAAAGTAGAATAGGCAAAAAGTTGAATCCTAAAATTAACTCATTTTTTAAGATTGTTGTTTTTGAGTGGACAAGCAATTGCAAAAAATCTTAAAAATATTGGTTTTCTTCAAAAATCTGTTATCTTTACATTTTTTCTAAAATTTGTGTCTATCTTGATAAATCTGTGCATGTGGTAACCCTGCTTGCAACCACCAGCTGTATAGCAATACTGGCCCATTGTCGCTCTACACAGCTCCAAGGCTGCCGAACGATTGAAGAAAATCCGAAAGTGTCCCTTATACATCGTACACTGCTGCATATGAGACGTTCGTTACTTAAATTTGAAGTCTGTGATAGAAAATACTGTGCATTTTGTAAATTGTCTCTGAGAAATCGGCAGCATAAGGCATCATATTATATTTGCGTTAATTTCAATAGTTGAATGTTGAAAATCAAAAGTCTTAAATATTGAATTCGAAACATGGAAATGTTCCGATCGATTGGTGCAAACATAATGGAAACCAATCGTGAAATAGCTTAGTTATTAATGTTCAAAACCTATATATTTTTTTCGTGACGCTTCAAATTTTCGCAATTCAAACGTGTATCCCAGTATTGAAAACACAGACGTAGTTTGATCAGGGATTAATCGAGTTTTTCAGAAATTCAGATATTCACCACATTGTTTGCTTTCTGAAAGGAGAAGGCGAATTAGAAGAAGAATTATTGTATCTGTATTAGTAATAGTCTTTGTCAGTCAGAAATAAACAAATAAAACTGTAAGGCTTGTCATAAATTTAAACGCCAAGAAAATTGAATCAATCTAACGTTGCGTATTATGGTAAGAAAAAACAAAAAGGAAAAATAAAATAGAAATTTTGGAGAAGATTTAAATCTAATGAATAAGATGGAGCACCTTCAATCTTCAACTTCTTCGTTAAATTGTCTTGTATTGATGTTGAATTCCAGTCGTTACTTTCTGGTTAATAAGAATCAGTTTGTGGTATAATTAGATCAGAGATATTTTCTATACTTCAGTCAATCAAAGTGTATCTGAAAAAACGGCAAAAAAACATCAGATACTTTCAAAAAACTATTCTTACTCATATTTTAGGCAGATGCCCGTTCAATTTCCAAGCATGAAAACTTTGCTCCTGCTGTCAATGTAGGTATTGAACAGCCAAAAAAAAATCCAATTATTAACGCCAGCAGTCAGCAAATGACTTTTTTGCCATCCTCATAATCGGCTGATACCATTTGGTGGAAGGAATCTAATTTAAACTTTCTCGTTTCCCGAACCAGAATGTTATGGACTCGTGTACACGGAGGAATGAATTCAGTATGGGACTCGGGATGGCATATGAAAGGTGTACACATCATCTCCGATAAATGATAAAACTCGTACGAACGGAACTCAGCCGATGGACGACGAGGACGACGACGTCATGTAATGGAATTTGTACAGATTAAAGTGATTACAATTAGCAACGGAACGATGCACAGGAACTTGATACGATCTGATCACCATATGTAGGACAGAGATGTAGAGCAAACCAGTTATCAGTAGATTTGGGTACGTGCAGTTTAATAATTCAACCCCACATATCAGATCTTCGGATACGGGATTAAAATCGTTTTCAATTCACCATAGTTCAAATATAAATACATACATTTGGAAATAATTAGTTAAATCAATTTAAGATCAGCACAATTCATCTCAGACATTTTTTCTCCTATATAGTCCTGCTGTTTTCCCTTCGCTCAATGTGTACACTATTGTCGTCATCAGCATTAACCGGTAGTAGCGCGTTAATGGAATGACATTTACAACCCTCAACAGGAAGCAGACTATTTTTAGCGTGCGCTTACTGTCTTTCGAAGCCGTAGGAAATGTTATAGCAAAAAAGTGGAATATCACGCTACGCTTTCACTTTCCGCTTCAAAGAAAACCCCGTGATTCTTTTTCCATTTCTTCTCGACGGAAGCCACTATTTGTTAGCGATAAATAGACCCGGAGCGTCGGTTATGAACGACTATGAACAAGTCACACAAAAAAGGAGGGCAGGGCTGGAAAAACTATCAACGAACCGAGCACGGTGGTGCGGAAGCAATTTCCTGAGCCACCCATCCATCGCCTACCGGAATTTGGCTATCAGCGACGATGATGAAGAAGAAGAAGATCTAATTATCGTGCCCTTCGCTGATGGAAATTCGCTACAAACGATGCAAGCGACCCGTGTAGCCGGGGTTTGCCTGCCCCAGTTCGCTCGAGTGGAATTGATTCGCATCCAATTGAATTTCGGTAGCACTGCGTCTTGGCGAATTTGCCTGAAGCTTACTACCTATCTTCGACGAGAGCAGGCAGAGGCAGAGTTCCTTCTGTTGTTCGAGGAAAGCGATCGATTTATTTAACGGCTCACTGGACGAATTTCGAGCTAACCCTCCAGGTCGGAGGGAAGATGAACAACAGTAGGGGGTGGAAGGTAGTTGAATTACGGCAGTAACATGATCTTGATCACTTTTGGGAAAGGTAAGATAGAAAAAGCTTATTATTTTCCTGCATTTCGATCAAAACACATGCCACCAATCAATCGGTACAACGATTTGAGCAACATTTTTAATAGCTTTGATTGGTAACTTTAAAAAATAAACTCATTGCTACTGGAAAAAACGTATTTACTGAATAACACGATGGCACAGAAAAGAAATAATGAATTTTAACAGGTGCGTAGAATTTCCCCTAGTTTAATTCCAAGCCAAAGAAGGCGTAAGCAACGAAATTGTTTGCAATATTATAAGCGCCATACAACAATTTTTGCAATCTTTCATACAACAGTCCAGTTTCAGGCGCTATCTGGCTTCAATTTACTTTCAATTTCCAATAATTTTCTACTACATCTTGCATTCCCTTTATATGCATTAAATAACTCATAAAATTCAGTGTTTCTCTTTTTCTGTGGGGTGATTTTTCCACTATTCACTAAAGCTGTGTTGGCGTAAGATTGCGTCTATATGGAATTTATTGGATTGTGTGAAAATAGTGATTACTAAAGCCGCAGACAGACGTTCGACTTCATTTCATTTACCTGCACAGATAAAAAGAAACATCGAATTTTCTGCGTTATCTAATGCACATAAAGGGAATGCTAGAATTGGCCGAAAATAATGGGATATTTCATGTGAATTTAAGCCAGATAACGCCTGAATCCAGCCTGTTGTATGAAAAATTGCCAATATTGTTGTATGGCACATGAAAAGTTGCAAACAATTTTGTTGTTTACTCCTCCTTTAGCTTGGATTTAAACGAAGGGATATTTTACACGCTTGTTAAAATTAATTATTTTTTTCTGTGTGTGTAATACATGGCTTCACTCAAGATATCAAGAAGCAAGCTAACAGATGGCGCCACAGATTTGTTTTGATTGGTTCGGGAAAAATGGGTTGCCAGTCAAACTGTCAGATGTTGATGTAGAAATCCGTTCAATAGGTGGCGCTACTGTGCAAGATGAAATTTTAAACAACAATTTTGAATTTTGAGCTTGAACGTCTGTCTGTGGTTGTACCATTGATTTCGTAATATACATTTAAAATAACTTTCAGTGTACGAAAGTAATAAACCAAGCTATCCATCAGGTAGAACGTTAAACGCAAATGAGGGACGGGGAACTGAGAGAGGTGAAGACTGATGCAAGAAAATGGTTCGATCAAGAAAATTCTTCTGACCAGCGAGTACTCACTCGTCTATGCATTGGAAATACAAAGCTTAAGAGGACCCTCCCCTGAATTTGGGCAAAAATAATGCAAAGTTTGTATTATTTTTTTGTGGGAGATTGAAGAGGTGTACGAAGTTTTGGTTTTAACGAATCAATTTGACTATTATTCAAAATTTCAAAGAGATAAAAAAATTGTGAAAATTCAAAATGGCGGCTTCAAAATGGCGATTTCCGTAAGCCTCTGCACGCAAAGCATGGGGCGACAACTTCAAGCCTGCAGCCTCTTGTAGTGCACAGAAATCAAATCTAGTTATCATTTCTGAAAAATAATAAAATTTTCTATGCTTGGAACTAAATTTCAGACAATTTAAACTTAAACTCATTGCAAAGTGATCATTTGTACTGAAAAGTTCAATTTAAAAAAAAAATCATTTCAACCGTGTTCAAAAATTATAAATAATTAATTATTAATGCCAAATTTTAGTTCAAGCCGTACACAAAAGTATAACCTTTCAAACCTTTCAAAGTTGTTTGATGGAGGGAATCTGATTAATAGTTCAAGCCCGGGGCTTGAAGTTAGATTGAAAAACATGGTTTCGAGAAATCACCATTTTGTAGCCGCCATTTTGAATATTCACAATTTTTTTATCTCTTTGAAATTTTGAATAATAATCAATTTTAATCGTCAAAACCGGAAGTTCGTACAATTTTTCATTCTCCCACAAAAAAAATACAAACTTCGCCTTATTTTTGCCCAAATCCAGAGGAGGGTCCCCTTAAGCACAAATGTCTATTTAAGAAATCAACGTAACCGGTATGCGATTGTTGCGAACGGTCGAGATCTTGCTCTGCAAAACGTTCGAAGTAGCTAGAACGAAACACGAAATCGATCCTACCAACCAGCATGCAGCGTTGTGTATCGAAAATGAGAAACGAAGGAGAAGCAACAAAAAATGTGGAGGTGAAACAGACGTTGACGCACATGCAGAAGCGGAGAACATAAGAAAATCTAACGAAGTCGAAAACATGAAAGCAAAGATTACGAAGAAGACTAAGGGAATAAATAAACGAAGCCTGATTATGAAAATATTTAATTCAGATATATGCAAGTAAAATATGGAGAATGAAGACCCCGAAGAGAAAAAAGAATGCAAGAGACGCAACAGACATGAGAACTGGAAAAGGCGAAGAGGAAAAAAAATGAATTAAAGCAGATACAGTGAGAGCGAATCAGAGAAGATTACTAAGAGGATGCAGATGAAGGAAGGCAAAAAGTAACAAATGATGAGGATGAAGAAACGGAACCTGATGGAACAAACGATGAAGTGGATAAAGAAAAAAAATAATTAAAAGATCCAGTATAAGTGAAGCGGAAAATATCACACAAAACTGGGTGAATGCGAATAAGTGAATAGAAATAGGGCTCAAGCATGTTATGCTGCAAAAGATGTGAAGCAAGACGACGAATAGGTAAAATAAAACATATTTTGTTGGAAATAACAAGAAAATTAATTGAAAATGAATGAGAGAAAAGCAAACAAATTGAAAATGAACGAGAAAAAAGAAACGGTAGAAAAAAAGCGGAACGAGAGAAAAGAAAGCGGAAGAAAGGCGGCAGAAGAAAGGCGGAAGAAGAGAAGTGGAAGTAGAAAACCGAAAGAAGGAAATCGGAAGAAGGGAAGTAGAAGCTAAACGGAAGAAGAGAAGCAGTAAAAGTGAATAGAATAACAGAAGCGTTCTAAGAGAAACGGAAGCAAATTAGCAGATGAAAAGAAGTGAAAAAAAGAGAATCGGTAGGGAATTGGAAGAACAGAACCAGAAAAAGCGAGATGAAAAAGAGAAGCAGAAGAGAAAGAGTGGAAGAATTTAAACGGATTAAAAGAAGCGGACGAAGAGAAGCGTTGGCAAGAAACTGAAGAAAAGAAGCAGTAGAGAGAAATGGAAATAAAGAACAGGACGAAGAGAAGCAAAAGAAAAAAAAGATGTGAGGCAAGGTGGAAGGAAAGAGGCGGAAGAAGAGATGCGAAAGAGAGAAGTGAAAGAGAAAAGTAAAAGAGAGAAGTGGAAGAGAGAAGCAAAAAAGAATAAAAGACGATTAATTTTGGAGAAACAAGTTTTATATTGTTGTTCATATCCAAATAGCTGTCATTCTGAGGGATCCAAAGTAACTTTATAAAAAATATTTTTCTTATTCATTTTTAGAATCCATTGTGTTAACATAATGTTTTGGCTGTCAGCGGATGTATGTGTTACTTTTGTAATCGGGTGTCATCCGGAAAAATGGATCTCGAACAGAAACGGAGTGCTGTTGTCTCCTTGTACCGAGCTAAAAAATTGTAGGTAGACATAGTTCGTGAGTTGTACGAATTACATGTGTGTAAAAGTTTTGTACATCATACTGTCAAAAAATAACTGGAGACTGGAAGTACTAAAAAATGCTATGGGACATCGAACTAGTGTGGTGACACATGGTGAAGATCGTCAAGAGGTGCCTTATGAGAAATCCGCGAAGTAGAGCCACTAGATTGGCGGAGGATCTCAACGACCTCACCAGGTCCAGACGGCGCATGACTCTTCGGTAAAGCAGAAACAAGAACCGGAAACTGGGTGCAACCCCAGGGTAGTGGTTAAGATCCATGCCTCTCACGCCATAGTCACAAGTTCGAATCTCACCACCGGACATGTTACGAAAATACCCAAGTGGTATTTGAGTGACTAATACGGGAGATGAACAAGCCCATGGCTGAAAATATCGATAATCAAGGAACTAAAAAACAAGAACGGGTAAAAATGGCGAAAGCGTTGCTGAAGCGGGCCGCAGAAGGGAGGTTGGAGAATATCGTGTTTACCGACGAGAAAATCTTCACCGTACAGCAGTTCGTGAATAACCAGAACGACAGACTTTGGTTACCAGAAAGATCACGAACCCATGACGACATGCTGACGGCCACCAGGCGACAGAAACCAGCTTTGGTGATGGTTAGAGTCAGAACTCCACTTGTTTTGTTCCTGAACAAATGAAGTTCAACCAAAATACAAATCGGTAACTTCTTTTAAAGGACGTCGTCGAACCGTGGGCTCGTCGTCATTTTGGTTCCAGGGTTTCGGTTTTCCAACAGGACTCAGCATCGGCTCACATAGCTAAGAAACCCTGGATTGCGGAACACTTTTCAGGGATCATTTTGAGCACTAAGTGGCCGTGGAGTTCACCGGATAGAAACCCTATGGACAACGCTGTCTGGAGTATGTTGGAAGCCAAAGTATGCTCTAAAAATATGAGGAACTCCTGAAGCGGCATCTGGCGGCAACCTGGGATAAAATACCTGCAAAAAATACCGGCAACCTGGGATAAAATACCACAAGAGCGCCTGCGGGCCTCGTAAGACGTATTCCTTGATCGTCCGCGGTGAATGGTTAAACTGAAGGTTGAGTTGAATCCATTTCAAAACTTAAAGGGTCTGAAGCGTCTTGTGGCAGCAATTTAAGAAGACTTCATTTCTACGCAGCATGTTAAGAAACCATTTTTAAACTATAATCAGTTGTTAAAAAAAAGACGTCGTTTTAAGACGTCAGCTTAGAAGAGTAAACAAAAATCTTTTTAAACTGCTCATAGATTGAGTTACACTTATTGATCATGGAGTTATATGGTGACATCCTCTAGAGATCTTCAATCGAATAACACTACATTATTTTGTAAAAACTTTTGAGAAAATAGAAAAACAACATGTTGAAATTATAATCATGAATAAGGTCTGCATCCACATTAATCCGGACACCTTCAAATCATTGTAACTTTTGAAACATTGCACGTAGGAATGAAAAATTTCACTGTGGTATAGCTGAGAGTTTATGATGAAAAAGACTATGATTGATGTTTACATTTCATGTTTAGTATTCAAGATGGCGACGAAAGAAAAACAAGTGCGCGAGCGAATTTTGTACGGGTGTACGGCAAATCCTAACTTGTCAATACGGGACCTTACAAAAACATAGAATTTTCCTAAATCTACTGTTCACGATGTGCTCAAATCATTTTTGGAACGTTTGACGGTGGAGAGGAAACCGAGAAGTGACCAAAACATTGGACGCGCTGATCCTTTCTTGGACCGACAGGTGAAAAGGATAGTAAAGAGTAAATCTTTCGTCACTACAGGCACAATCAACAAGGAGATCTATCAGAAAGAGTGTCTGCAGAAGCGATTGCTACCCTTCATCAAAAGTCACAAAGAAAAACCTTTGTTCTGGCCCGATTTGGCATCATGCAACTTTGCTAAAAATGTGATGGAGTGGTACCAAGCAAATCAAGTGAACATTGTACCAAAAACCTCATACCCGCCAAATTGCCCAGAGCTACGACCAGTCGAGAGATATTGGGCTCTGATGAAGCGGAAGCTTTCTGGAAAGAAGCAAGGAATCAAAGACATCAAACACTTCCAGCAAATTTGGACAAAGACGGCTTCTACGATTTCTGAAGAGTCTGTACAAACCCTAATGGACGGAGTTAAGCACAAAGTTCGAAAATGATATGCAAATACCGAATAACTATGTTTTGTCTTAACGAATTGTTAAAACAGTTCCCATGAATCTGAAATAAACAACTACGACGGAAACAAAATGCGAAATTTATGTGTTATTCATGTTTTGAAGTGTCCGAATTATTGCGGATACAGACCTTAGATCCAATATCCATTTGAATCTTTACGTGGGCAAAAAGGTCAAAAAGAGGTCATTTTGTTTGTTGGGTGGATGAGATTTAATGTAAATATTAATAAACAAACCATCGCGATGTTTGTTTCGTCGGAAGCCAGCTGTTCTGTCGAAAACAAAGGCAATAATCTGACAGATTGACTGGCTACTGTAGTTTCAGCAATTCGGACCTTCTTAGCATCTGCGAGTTGAGGATTTTGCCTGGGATGTGGTGGGATTTGATTATGTTTGATTTCTATAAAATATCATACCAATCCCAAAGACAAGGGATTTCTGTTTAAGCACCTTAGCCACCTGCAAGAGTGTCTACCGCCACATTAGAATTGACGCCAGTGGGATCCTCTTACTACGAGTTCAGATCGACGATGATGAAATCGAGGTGGTAGAAGAATTCATGCATCTGGGCTCATTGGTGACCGCCGATAACGACACCAGCAGAGAGATACAAAGGCGCATTATGGCTGGAAATCGTGCCAACTTTGGACTTCGAAGGACGCTAAGATCAAACAAAGTTCGCCAAATTACAAAGTTTTCCATTTACAAGACATTAATTAGATCGTTAGTCCTTTTCGGCCACGAAACATGGACATTGCTAGTGGACGACCAACGCGCCTTTGGTGTCTTTGAACGGAAGGTGCTGCGTACGTTCTACGGAGGAGGGCAGATGAAAGACGGAACGTGGAGGAGGCGAATGAACCACGAATGGGGGAACCTTTCATCGTACACGTCGCTAAAATCGGTCGACTACGATGGGCTGGGCATGTCGTAAGAATGTCGAACAACAACCCTGTTAAAATAGTTTTCAAAAATGAACCGACGGGAACAAGGAAAAGAGGCGCGCAACGAGCAGGGTGGATCAATCAAGTAGAAGGCGAGGTACAGGAGACAACTTTTGTGTACATTAAGGTAAGGTAAGGGATCCTTATTACGACATACAAGTCACTGCTTCGGAAAATGTACATAGACTGCACTTCACGCTCGGCGCTGACGATCGTGCTATTCTGCTCATCGAGTAAGGAATGGTGAAACCTTCCTGAAACGATGAGTGGGGTAACAGTGCGGTTGCCCCCGCTACGGTAAATCCCTGGCAGGTATCGTTACCTTAGTTGATGAGTAGAAGGCTCTAATGTAACATTCCTGATCTGAACTGATCCGGCTCTGAATCTACTCTGGCATTGTTCTCACTGTCAATGAGAACTAAGAGATCATTATGGCATTACGATAGGTTTTTATGCACAACGAGTGGAGATAGCGACCTGGAGGTGGGACCCAATAGTAACGTTCCATTACCATCCGAGATCCATCGTGCTCGACGGCCGTATTGGCAATGAAGCAACAATGCAATGGTACACTTTTATAATCGATTAAGATCTAAAGAATGTACGAAAATCGAGACACATTTTTTAAGGCCTCCATCCGTAGTCTGCAATGATTTCTATGCAAATGTATGGGCATTAGCAATTAACATGTGGCTCAAGCGCCACTCCGATAAAGGAGATCGCATACCTAGTCTAATTTACCCAAATGAGGCTCCCACAGGACGAATCCATTTAAAACTTCTCGAAAAGTTAGACGAGATTGAGTTAGCTCGACTACTACCGAAATATAACGGTTAATAGACTCAATCGTAATGCAGCAGACTCTTCCACACCAACAAAATACTTCTTCAAAAGCTCACAAGTAGAGAACACACAAAACGGCGCTACACAACGTCAATCTTTTAACTTTGGTAGTTTCACTCATATTCCACCAGAGACGCGAGTGCAGCAAAAAGGACGCAACATAACATCAAATTCAGATCACGTCACGCATATTATTTTAGGACAACCTCGAAGCAACATTCCAACAGAATTTTCCTTGTATTCTAATCAGTACGATTTAAGGACCATAATTATAATAATAATTTGAATTACAAAAGTGATATGATACCGAAACCCTCTGATTATGGAAGGTGTCTTCAACCGAACTTAGCGGAAATTTACTCGCGCTCTTTTTTGAAATAGATCGGCAACATGAGAGATTATCCTACATTAATAATCCTCATAACCAGAACTCTCCCTTATTTCACCGCTTCTCCGAAAATTTCTTGGACTCAACCAAGCGAGAAATTGTACAATGTTGAGTGGCGTTATTCACGAGGAATAATCTGTTTTTACTTAAATCGGACAGTGTGGCTATTGGCATAATTTCTGTCGAACATAAATAAGATCTACTTCGTTACTTTAACTTCAATTGCAACCTTCCCGTAAAACGAAGTCTTCGTCGAAAATTGCCACCCACCCAACTATTTGGGAAATTTCTGTGATTTTACCAACTGGCATTTGGTTTTCATTTAAAAAGTTTCCTTTGTGCCGTTTTTGGAGAAGCGTGTCTGTAATAAATTCCAATTGATGGATAGCTGTCTTCAGCCAGCAACTATCTACCTTCATAGCTGTCGAAAAATGTAACAAACAGCTTCCTCCATTCCCACCATTGGTTGTTGGTAGGAACGTACATTGCCTTTCAGTGGCACATTTCCAAAAAGCTTCGAGCGCTACAAGGAAAATTCTCCGAGAGGAAACTTCATTGGAAAGAAATTCATCATCACAGAGCCCCTACCATTCTCCCCATAACCACCACCCCCCAACGATGAAATTGAGCTAGGAAGCTAGTGTACCCGGAATTCGGTCACTGCTGGGCTCTGCCGCTACTTTGATTTGATGGCTTCAACGCTACGCTACAGGGCTAGTCAATTTTCCGAAATTATTTTTCCACGAAACTTTCATCTCGGCTTACATTGGTTGCTCGACTGTGTATTCGTTTCGTTTGTTTTTGTGATTGAATGGGGAAGGAAAGTTGAAAGAGCTTGTTTATGTGCCTCATGATGAGGGAGAAATGGTCAATACCATGAATTTCTATTGAATTTGCAAAATTCAAAAACCTACTAGAAACTGCTGAATTTCAGTTTCGCTGGGAAATAAACAGGTTGGTCTATTGAAATAGTAACTTAGGAAAAAGTTGCAAAATTAATATGTTTTCAGGGGGAGTTGAACCAACAATTGTTGCAAGTTCTTAGTTACTTCGATTGGAGAAGGTCTTTTCGGAGACGAATAGGTATCCGGACTATGGTGGACCAGAGCGGTATCCACCAGAACGGACCTAATGACTCGCAGTAGATTGCTTGCCAAGAAGTAGGTTTGAAGTGAGCGGTTTCTTTATTGAAAGATTCTTACTTATATATGATTCGTACAATGTTTGCCTATCTATATTAATAGTAAGAGAAAAAGAGACGGCTGGAGAACGATTTACAAGACTGCAAAGTCAGAGAAATTAGGATAGCATTGGCCCTACACGATAGTGCAATTTGAAACCCTTTTTGTTCGAGTGCACCCGAAGACGGGGCCTACGCGGGAGGTGACGAGTGAAAGAATTGAACGATAGCTATTGCAGTGTCACATGTTTGTAATTGTGTTCTCTGTTATGCATATTGGATGCGAAGCATATTTTGAGGCGGATGGCCTTTGGGTTAATTTATGTTTCTGTTTTAAGTCAGTGGTTCTCAATCATCTTACACCTTTCCCCTTTTAGAGAATGATGTAGTGACATGAAATGAAATGAAATCATTCTTTGGGTTTGCTCTCCAGTTGCCTCTGTGTAGTTGTTTTTTTTTTCCCCTTTTTTTTCAATAATAATTTGAATAATATTTTATAATCATATTTTTCTAATCCTATTTTTATGAACAATTTGATTTTCTTTAGTTATTGTACTTTCGATGGTAACATTTGGATGGTTTACTTCGATAACTGTAAATGGACCTGTATATACTGCATCAAGCTTCCTACGATTTTCTTTTTTCAACCATATTGTGTCTCCTATCTGAACGTCTATTGGATTGCTTTCTGATACTTGTTTGTTGATACTGTTTAATTTTGATTTTTGTAATAATTCTCTTGTTTTCTTGATAGTTGACTGAATTCTGAATTTTAACTCTGTAAAATAGGTATCGTAATTGTAAATTGGATCTCATTTTGTAAAATTCTCTATTGATTGTGGCATGTTAGCTTTTCTACCATGTATTAATTCATATGGTGTGTATTGGTGTGTAGTATGTGGGGTTGTGTTGTAATTGAAAACGTAGTATTTTAGCCAGGTATCCCAATCGTCGTGTTGTTCGCTTATAAATTGACGAAGATATTCGTTTAAACAGCGGTGGTTTCTTTCCAAACTTCCCATAGTTTCGGGGTGATATGCTGTTGCAAATTTGTGCTCTATGTGTAGATACTCACACATGTTTTGAAACATTTCATTTTTGTACTCGGTTCCCATGTCTGACTTAATTATCAAGGGACACCCATGTACTAGAATAATATTTTCGACAAATGCTTTCGCAAGTGTTTGCGCTTGCTTATCAATAATGGGTACTACTATTATGAATTTTGTTAATTCGCATTGTGCAGTTAATGCGTAACGATTTCCACTTATGGATTTTCGTGAATGGTCCAATCGTATCGATGGACACAATGTCGAATGGGTTGGTTGGTGTAGTTGTTTCGATAAACGTTTCTTTAGTTTTTAGTTTGTGTTTATTTTTTATACATTTTGTACATTTGTTAACATAATTGTTAATAGTTGCTTTCATGTTGTTCCAGTAAAATGAACTCCTTAATTTCTTTAGTAATCTTGATGTACCAACGTGTCCTCCCGTAGGGGTATCGTGGTTTTCCGCAATGATTGTATTTATTTCGTTTTCGCACGTAATAATTTGTGCTGGTTTATAAAGTATTATGTCAACATCTTTTAATATTTCGTTGCAAATTATTTTTGAACATCTGTCATTCTATTAGAGAGAATATTATGTTGTTGTCTGCAATTGCTAATTTTCTCATTCTTAGTTTTTTGGACATTTCATTTATTGTTACAATATATTTTTTCAAATCAAACGTTTTTAATGCATAAGGAAAATGCGCTAAAACAAGATCCTTTTTCACATTTTTAGTCATTAATTTTATGTATAGGTCGTTTTTCGAGATTGAAAACATTAACTTTGGTAACCCAAATGCGTCAATGTTATTTATCGAGTCATATGCTCTGAGGTGATCAGTCTCAATAGCTGGCTCATTGTTTTGAGGATTCGGTTTTTGTCTTGTCATAGACCTCGTTTGGACTGGCAAAGCAGTTATATTTGAAAGTTCCTCAGAATCGATAATGATACGTGATAAAGCGTCAGGCCCGACATTTTCTTTTCCTTTCACGTATTCTATATTGAAATGAAATTCTTCCAAATCAGTTCTCATCCTTGTCAGTTTCGAAGATGGGTCTTTCATCGAAAATAGAAATACGAGCGGACGATGGTCTGTTCTCACAGTAAATCGTCTGCCGTAGAGATATGGTCTGA
This sequence comes from Aedes japonicus, assembly GCA_034211315.2. NCBI lineage: Eukaryota > Metazoa > Arthropoda > Insecta > Diptera > Culicidae > Aedes > Aedes japonicus. The sequence continues at coordinate 139,743 of JASCZW010005337.1, forward strand.
AATATGTTATTGCCCAGTGAATCGCAGTAAGTTCCTGTTCGATTGTGGACTTGTTTCTTTCTCCTTTGGTAAATGTTCTGCTCGCATATGCAATGGGTAAGTCAATATCACCGTATGGTTGTGATAGAACTGCGCCACATGCATTTTTCGATGCGTCAGTACTTAGTATAAATTTTTTGTGAAATCCGGAAATTTTAGTATTTGTGGTGAAATTAGTTTATTTTTTAGCTCTTCAAAAGCGTTTTTACAATCTTCATTCCAAATGAATTTTGCATTTTTCTTTAAGAGTGCATTCAAAGGTGATGCAATCTCTGAAAAATAGGGTATAAATCTCCTATAGTAGTTGCAAAAGGCTACGAACCTTCTGACATCATCGCAATTTTGTGGTGTAGGGTAGTTTATAATAGTTGCATGTTTGGATTTGTCTGGTAATATGCCATGGTGAGATATATGATGCCCAAGGTATGTAACATCTGAACAGAAAAAATTACACTTTTCAGGATTGAGCTTCAAATTAAAATGTTGAAGTTTCTTGAAAACGTGTTCTAAATTTTCATATGATGATCTACAGAACATCCGATAACGATAATGTCATCGATGTATAGAAAAGCACACTCGGGTGGTAAACCACTGAGTGCTATACTCATCATTCTTTGGAAACTGTTCGGGAAATATTTAATCCGAACGGTAACCTATTGAATTCATAATGACCTGTAGTCGTGGAAAAAGCGGTATAATTTTTGGAATTTTCTTCTATCTCGATCTGATGAAATCCTGACATCAGATCAAGAATCGAAAAGTATCTGGCTCTACCCAGTTGATCTAATATGTCATCTATCCTGGGTAAAGGAAATTTATCGGCAATTATTTTTTATTAAGTTGCCTATAATCGACCACGAGGCGCCATTTCTTTTCATCGTTGGTTGATTTCTTTGGAACCAACAAAATGGGAGAGTTGTAGGATGAGAACGATGACTGAATAATTCCATTGTTTAACATTTTCTCAACCTGTATAATAATTTCGTTTTTGTGTTCTTCAGGGATTCTGTAGTTTTTTATAAATACTGGACTATTATCGTTTAAATTTATACATTGTCTGTAGAAGTTGTTACATGTAAGCTTATCTCCTTTTAGGGCAAATATGTCATTGTATTTAGTACAGAGTTCAATCAGTTTTTGTTTATAGTTACAAGGTATGTGATCTGTTTTTAGTTCAGATAATAATTTAGTAGATCGATTCTCATCTCTCAACTCATCGTATGAATATATATTATAATTTTTCAAAGGGTATCAATTGTTTTTGAAAGTTTTTGTTAATTTTAACAATATTTTCAGAAGTGTTTATGAATTTTACCAATTTGTTGTCATTATTTATTAAGGAATTTGCACAGAATACTCCCGGACTAATTTCGTTAGAAATAAGTACGTGATCTTCAAAAGTTCTTCAGTGTGAATTTGTTTCAGCACTTCACAACGTGGTGGTAAAACGAATTCACCATTCAAATTGTCTTCAATTGGAATTTGAAATTCTTTAAAGTTAATTGTTCCCGATAATAACCATGTGTCATAATTTACTATACAGCGAAATTTTGACAAAAAAATCTCGCCCCAATATACCATCAGTTGGTATGGGAAAAGTAAAATCGACCAGATGAAATGTATGATCGATTGATACATTGTTTGGAAGATATATTTTGGTTAAAGCTGACCCTATAGTTTCCAAAGGCAGGTTATTTATTCCCGTTATTGTACATTTTGCATCATAATTTATTACTGGTGTTCTATTTATTTTACTTGTTTTGAAAATTGATAGCTCAGCTCCAGAGTCTACCAATAAGAGTACACTTGGAACTTGAGAATTCTGAGTGTATAAAAACGAAATTAGAGCAATTAGTATTAATGTTATAGCAAGTTGTGTTTATCTTCTGTATTATTGTCGCGCATTGGTGCCCGTTTGGTTGCCCTTGCGGTAGTTGCTGTGCATGTGCAATCGCTGGATTTGCTTGATTCCCCCCAACTACTATGTGCTGGGGGACTCGACCGTTTTCCGATTGGGTGTAAAATACGGAATGTCCAGTCCTAGAGTTGAAATTATTTCTTCTATTATTGTGATAGTTACCGCGAGGATTGCCTCGGAAATTTGAATTTCCCCTATTATTGCCTCTTCTGTAGTAGTTATTGGAGAAATTTCCCCTTCGGTTGTAATCATTATTTGGACGGTACTGATTTGAATTTGTGTTTTGGAAATTATTGTAGTTCTGACGTTCTCGTCCTCGTTGATTGTTAGAGTGCATAGAAAAAATTTGGGATGTTGGCTCAGTTTTTGTTTCATTGATTTTCTGTATTGCTTTTTGAACTGTGTGAAATTCACTAGCTTTCAGAATAATTTTTCAATTCGGAGTTGGATACACCGTTTATTAGTGCGTCTACTCATGCTTTCGTCGCCATTTTTTGAGCTACGTCAGCTGGTATGTTGTTATTGATGTATAATGTTGATAATTTTTGTGAGAGTGTTTCCACCTCGTCACAAAATTTTGCCTATCCCCTTTATTTTGGGTAGCTTTCAACTTGGCTATTATTGAATCCGGTGTTTCGGTATTTTGACAAACTTGTTTGATAGCATCTGTAATTTCTTCAAACGTTTGTGGGTTGGCCGGCAGAGCGGATCGTGCCTTACCACTAATTCTTGTTTTAATAAATTTTATTGCCGTAGCAGTATGCACTTCGGCTGTTATTTCTCTCAGTAAATTTACCGAGTCGATAAACGCATCTAGCTCTGTCGCTGAACCATCATATTTTTGGATCAACCCTGTCGCTGTTTTTATATCGAACGTTGCGACGTTTTGTGTTGGTGGGTCTGGCATGATTCCGTTTTCTATTAATTTAAGTTTGATGATTTGTTGTATTTCGTAATTCGTTTCCCTAGTGGCTTTTGATAAAAACTTTAAACTAGAATCTACTATTTCTGCCTCATGAAAAATAAGCTTTTCTTCGATATCTTGAGTTAATTTTTCAGAATAAATTGATTTTGCATGTAATGTCTGGGTCTCTTATTTTATTAAATTTAGATTTCTTCAAATTACTCCAAAATTTTTATTAATGTTTGGACCTCGTTTTCAATTATTTCCAGCATTAATAACTTGAAATTAAAATAAAGCTTACTGTTAGGCGGAGGCGCTCTCCTCAACACCTTCCGGGTTTCTTTTGTGAATGCTGTTTTGGTGGAGGCGCACTCCTCAACACCATTCAGCGTTACTGCATAAGTTCTGCTACAAGCTGCTGATGATTATCGACGAACTCTTGCATCGCTCGCTAATCACTATTTTCTCCAGATATATGCTACAATTTGTCCGCCAATTTTCAAAGTATCCACTAGTAGTTTTGCTCCCATTGCCGCACGTAAACGCGAGGTTAATGTCGAGATAGTTTCACTGTAACATGTTCTGTTTTTTCTTCACTAAACTCTGTCTATGTGAGCTAGAGATTTGGCTGCTTTCCAGCGCTTGGACCTTCGTGTGGTCTTTGTACAGTCTATAAATTGTGATGCTCAACTGTATTGCCACTAGCACCAAGATAATTGTGATTTTAAAATCATGTTCGTTATGCTGCTCTTCGTGCCACTCTAACTGGTTTAATACTTGCACTTGGGGATTGTCACTGGTTATCGAATTTTTTGAATTCGATTTCCCCATTGTAATGCACTAACACTTTTCTAGTCGATTTTAAAATATCGCGGTATTAACTTCTCGCGCCATGAACTGTCAACGGTTTGCCATGTTGCAAGTTCTTAGTTACTTCGATTGGAGAAGGTCTTTTCGGAGACGAATAGGTATCCGGACTATGGTGGACCAGAGCGGTATCCACCAGAACGGACCTAATGACTCGCAGTAGATTGCTTGCCAAGAAGTAGGTTTGAAGTGAGCGGTTTCTTTATTGAAAGATTCTTACTTATATATGATTCGTACAATGTTTGCCTATCTATATTAATAGTAAGAGAAAAAGAGACGGCTGGAGAACGATTTACAAGACTGCAAAGTCAGAGAAATTAGGATAGCATTGGCCCTACTCGATAGTGCAATTTGAAACCCTTTTTGTTCGAGTGTACCCGAAGGACAGGGCCTACGCGGAGGTGACGAGTGAAAGAATTGAACGATAGCTATTGCAGTGTCACATGTTTGTAATTGTGTTCTCTGTTATGCATATTGGATGCGAAGCATATTTTGAGAGCGGATGGCCTTTGGGTTGGTTTATGTTTCTGTTTTAAGTCAGTGGTTCTCAATCATCTTACACAATTAATATGCTACGAGGCGATTTGGGTTTAGTTCCCTGTTGGCAGAACCCGGAGGTCGAGCACGCACACAATAATTCTTGCACCTTTCGGTACCTTTCAGTACTTGTATCTTTGTTGTTGTTCGATTTGCTATATTGTTTTGACAGAACTGTTTGAGGGTGTGTTGGTGCGGCAGTACCGTTATTAGAAGGCGAAATCGTTGCTTAGGACCAGGCACTTCGGGGCCTGAGACCGGTGTGCCAGTACTTTTTGAACGAAAAATGTATTCATTTTCAGCTACGCTGACTATCCTCCGCTGGTGCGTACAGTTGTTCAGTCAAGGAGTGCTGAGCATAAATAACTTTTGGATGCATTCTCTCGATGCATTTACTCCTTCGCGATCTGAACTTTGCTGGAGAGGATTTGTGGACGTCACGTTTACTGGTAAAAAGTTTTGAGTCTGAGGTAAAGTGTACTGAAAGCGTAAGCACTAGAATTTCCACACGAATCTTGCGCAAAGCCGGATTGACGTGATAACAGCCGATTTTTACTGTGTGCTTTATTAACATTCTGAAGAGGTGAAGTTTGACAATCTGGATCGGGTTCAAAATCATCAAAATGCGAGGTATTCACTCGCAACCCAATAAACAGGTTGTACACCGTGGTGCTCTATTCCCAATATTTCACAAAAACCTGTCCCACGTTTAAATTTCCATCGTCAAAATGGTTGTTTTTGTTCTTTCTGTGGATTGTATCTGCATTAGAGAAACAGTTGATTAAGATGTTAATCTTTCATTCTGTAAATTCTCGAACTGTCTGGTATGCCCGCCATTAGGTTCCGTACTCTTCGTCATTGGAACCATTTGCTTTCATCTAAGTTTCGAAAAGTTTCCATCTTAATTAGAGCCCAGTACTTCTCTGTTGGACGGTTCTGGACGGTTCAATGGATTGGCTTTGTTTTTGGCACGTATTGACCTCTTTTACCGTATACCATTCCCAGGACCGGATTTCGCATAATAACAAGAGGCCTAATTAGACTGAAACAAGCTCAAGAGTCGTGGCTTCAAATAGCGGTAGCAACACTTTGCGCAAATTCAGCCTATAAACTGCATTCTTTATTGATAGATGTAAGTGAGACGAACTTTCAGATTTTCACGACCCGACTGTACGGCTGCCGAATCAAATACTTCCGGAAATGCTCTGCAACAGCGTACCTTTGTTGCGGTGTAAAAATCAGATCAGGAGCTGTTGCAGTCTTCAGTATGTATGTTTCGTTGTCCATTTTTTTAATTTTTTTATTTTCCGTCAGCCTATTTCGCCACATGGTGACGAATTACCGACGCCGGAAGAGCGACTCCACCACCCTGGACCCTACCTATCCGAACAATGAACCGGGACCAACGGCTTTTCTTTATCGAAGGAAGAAGTGACCAATTTTCAACCTCAAATACCACCGACGTCGACTGGAATTTGAACCAGACCCGCACGGTATCGGTAGCAGCCGCGCCTGCACATCACCGACGCCGACCGTTGTCCGACATGATAGAAAATGTTTTAAAAATTGGTTGGCAGGCTCCTTATCGACATTTTGCCGTGAAATTTGCTTGTCGTCACGGTTGGGCACCATTTTCACTTTGTACGCCTCGATTCTTGCCACTGTTTCATTTTTTGTACGTATGAGGTTTAACTTCCCAACTTTGCGAAACCTATTTTGCAGAAAGATTGGCATTTCTCAATAATAATAACTGCCATTCTTGTCTATTTTGAGAGCTTATGCTTTTCAGGTTGTTTACTTCCAGCTTTCAATCCACAGTCAAGCGCTGGTCGATAGTTCTAAATACAATTGGTGTTTTCAGTAGTTTAAAGCTTTTAGCAAGATCGCGTACCGACAAATTCGGATTTGCTGCCGTTCGTACAATATGCGTTTACGCACTTTCCATGATTCGACGCCATTTTACTATGTAACAAAGAATATAAACATGTTGTACCCTGAAGAAATAAGATGGAAGTTTCAGCTGTCGCCTCATTAAACGTTCAGTAATCCGTGATATAATTCGAAAATTTACACTGAAAAGTGTCGAAATTTAGCGTCTTGAATGACTTTGGTCGAATGTGTAGGTATAGAACTGGCTTGCAATTCCATCGAAAGTTTGGTAAAGGATTGTAGCTATGCGGACGCCCCAAAATGTGGTGAAAAACCTGGTTCAACGAACCATGAGTTGTTTTTCAATTAAAAACCACGCTAAGTGCTTCTAAAGTAACCTCAACGTTCTATGGCAAGAAGCAATCCTACGGCAAGCAACAGAAGATTGCATATCGTAGTAGACAACAGACCATAACCGTTAAGCCACATGGCTAAGAATACGTTACATCTCCATAAAATTCAGTGGTACGAAACTTGTAGATCCTTCGAATTCTCCTCAACGCCGACCAATCAGAGACATTTTAGAATCTTGGTAACCGTCGTGGGATAATTAACAATAATGTAAGTAATTTCTATTACTTTCAAATTATTAGTCAATCGTCTGAAAGTCGAGGAAAAAAGTTGTTGGAATATCCATGTTTGTTCAAACAAACATAGTTTTTGGTGACGGAACATCTCGAATGGCATATGAAAAGCCACTCTGTGAAAATAAGCTCCAAAATATCTCGAAAATGGTTGCTTTAAGGATCATTTATTATGAACCATATTTAGTGTTTTCGGTTCTTTTAAAAAACACAAATTAATTTGAAATTCTTCCAAAAAGTCGCTTTTAGGAAAACTTTTTAAACATTTTTGTCCATGCAGGTTCTTTACTCTTAAACAATGATTTTTGTGTCAGAGATTTTAGCACAAAATTTAAAAAAAAAAGCGTATTTTGGAATTTGAATCTTCAATTAGGCTGTATTTTTTATGGAAAAAATGTTTTTCGTTGTACATTTTTCATGGACATTTTGATTCCCTACCATTTCTTTTCAGGCACATTTTCTGAAACGAACGATTTCCGAGTTATTGATTTTCTAAAACTGTTTAACGTAAGAACACATAAGCCCCTTCTCAAAAGTTACTCTTTGGTCCAAACAATATATCCTTATGTCAAAAATACATTCTGTTATACTAAACGTTTTTCCGAAATATCGTTGAAATCA
>JASCZW010005338.1:0-232627 GCA_034211315.2 Aedes japonicus
TCTGACTGCATTTTGGGTAGGTGACCAAACGACAGTGCGCAGTACTCTCCAAAAAGAATCAGAACCAAAAGCAGATAGTGCCTTTCAGACAATAAATACTCAAAGTTTTTATGGTTGAAGATGAATCGTGTGTAGCCGCGATGAGGTTTTTACAACCATAGGCAATGTGTTCTCAATGATGCCGGTGTGTCTAGCATTACTCCAGATCCTTACCGTTACTTCTACGTTTTATAACATATAGTAATAAATACTAACAATAACATCAAATAATAAGATCATATTTTAAAATGCTATTTTTATGACATCTTCAGGTTCGCATTTGTTAGTTTGCACCTAACGTTTGCATTAAAAAACATGAGACAAAAAAATGATTTTCCAAGGTTTATTTCACTTACACTGACGAAACTACCTGCTGCAGCATCAATCATAGCAACCCATGAGGACAAAATTGATGGCTCATCAATCGCAGAACTTCAACGATAACAAAACAGTAATAACTTCCGTTCAGACGCGCGTACAAAAATTCATACGTTGTCATGTCGAACGGACACTTTGTGGGACGTTGATACGCCTGTTCCGGCATCATAAATATCTTTTCTACTATTAACAACAATCAGAGCTTTAAAGAAAGTCATTCAAGACGATCCTGAGCATAAAGCCCAAAAGGACGTTGAAGAGGAAAGACCACATACGCTTAATAGTTCTTGGTCAGTAGTTTGTTTAACCGGCCAAACAGTGAAAAGTAACTATGAAAAGAACATACATGTCAGAAAGCGGATGTCGCACGTCCACTGGTTTCGGGAGCTGGTGGCAACGACGTAGCGGCAACGGCTGTATCAACACAGATGGTCAACTTGATTTTGCCGGTGAACGCGATGGGCAGGTGATGACGAGCACCTATTTCCATCCGGCAGTACCGTATTTTTCATTTCCCACTACGAAGCAGAGTCAGATGCGAAGTTATTCTTCACAACTGCTCCTCCGTTGCCGGCTGGAAACTTCAGCGAGAAGCGTACGCCGCCGCTCTTTCTTTCGTACTGACTGGCTGGACCGAACAGGAAATTTTTAGTACTAAACGCCTGCCGGAAGCGTGTCAAAAACATCGTCAGGGCCACCACAAAGAAGGAAGACGCGGTGTTGTGGCCGAATTCGGCGTCGGCCCACTATCGAAGTTATCATTGAGGAGATGGAGCGGCGAATATCGACGTGGTACCAGGTCAAAGAACGCTTCCAACGTCCCATTCTGCCCAGCTGCGTCCTACCGAGACACTTCTGGACCTTTTTTCGCTTCTTGCCAGGCTGCCAGGTGATACAATATCTTTATTTATCAACAACAGCCGTCTAGGTCAAATGTATAAGACAACCCTGAAAGAGTGCAAAACTGACCTTCGGTTTTTAAAAATGCCACTCACGCCTCACGAGTTACAGGCGATTGAAAAGACCGTCAGCTGAAAAATAGGAACGCTGGCTGGCGTGGCCTGGGCACGTTTAACACGGGCCTGGGCGGTATCTGGGCGAGGATGACTGAAGATCGTGCACCGTAAATAATATTAACCTGCTGCCATTGGTCATAATTCAATTATTTCAGCATCGCTTTTGAATCATTTTTGCATTTAAGGCGATGCAGGTGCTCCGGTTTTGCTGCCATTTCTCAGCAAGGCATGACTGTTCTCGGCAACCAGTTTACGAAACTCAATATCCTGCATTTTTTCCATAAATATATTTATGCATATTTATTATTTACCTTTAATTTGGATGACCTGCTGTGTCAATATTGATTTATGCTTGATCTTTACAGCAAAATCCAAGAAAGTGTGTTCCACATTGTACTTCTCTTTTTTAATTGCTGAAACTCCTAACGATTTATGTATCTATCGTATTCTTTTCTTTCTTTACCAATTCCAAAAAGCGCATCTCAAACCGACCTACAATGCACACAATAAAACCCATAATAATGGTGAAAATACGCATTTTTCAAATAATTATTATCGCAATGCTTCAAACAACAATTGATTTGCCAAAATAAGAAAAATACCATCGGTGAAAACTTATTATGAAAAATGGGTAGCAATAAAGTTATGGAAAATTATTTAACTCTTCAGTCGTTTGTGTTTTTTGCGATTCAAAGGTTTGAATCAAATAAATCCGTCCGAAAATCTGCCAACAAAGGCAATTAAACAAGTCGTTGAGGTGCGGAGATGATCCAGTTGGCATAAAGATTCAACAGCAGAACGAATAAATTAAAGAACACTTCAAACCGCCATTGATGAGCTGTAAATGTAATATTGAAAGAAATGCTAAAGCAAGATTTCATTCACGGTATATATCAACGTTTATCAGGAAAAAGCTTAAAAGCGTACAAGAATGTCATGTGTGAATAAAACGGCCTATGGGTGAAATGGATGTCGAGAAATTTTATAGCATTTGCTCATAAGTTCAACCTTATAAAATTTCGATTGTTTGGGTTGAGTACATCATTTTTAGATACTTCAAATTATAATTTTTCGTTGTCACGATTTCATTATCAATTTATCTATTCATATTCAAAAATGCTTACCATTTTGTTAAAAAATTTTGCCTTGATGGGCAAAATTACCTATTTTTGACGGAAGTGGCCTGTAAATTATTAATGCGTTATTCACGTTTACCATTAAATGAGAGGAGTGGCGATTACAGTGAAAGTATAATTATAGTACCATTAATGGTTTTTGCCAGTAACCGTAAGTACCCCATCCCAGACGCTTATGCAAAAAGAGGCTTTCTGCAGAGTACATCATGTTGACTGACATTCCTTCCTTATCGCTGAATCCACAGTTGCACTGACGTGTCCAGACAGTTGTTGAAGGGACAATCTTCTTCTCATTTAACAGTGGTAGGATTGTTACAAATCAACATTCAACAGCAACCGATAAGGCGCGTCTCAATCTTAACAACAGTTCATTAGAGTTTAAAAAATTGACCAACACTGCTGCGTTGACCTGGTTTATGATGCGCGCGCAGGTTGTTCCAGTAATTGAATCAAGATCTTAATATCTTATTGATTTTTCAAGGATTTAATATCTCTTCCTTACAGCAATATTTCTCCAGTATACTATAATTTATTATTATGTCGTATTCTTCAGTGTGGAATAAATTATCATGACATGTATTGCAGTCATTATCTATCATGAGACCCTAAGAGCAGACAATAGTACTTGCCAGAACGAAAGACATGCAGAGAGAGAGAGAGAGAGAGAGAGAGAGAGAGAGAGAGAGGGGAGAGAGAGAGTGCTGAGAGTGGCGGATTGTAATTAGTAGTGGCTAACACGCGTGGCACTTCACTTCAAAGACACAGAGTTCGAATCTGGTCCCCCGGACAAGTTGCTGCTAGGAAACAACCATAAAGATATTTGGAGTAACTATGACGCGGGAAGATAAACCATCCCTGGGTTGAAAATATCGAATTATGGAACTGGAAATATAATCCATGACTTTTGAAGAATAACGCCATGACTTTTATCAAGACTGTTCAGTGATGCAACTAACGTTAATAAATTTGTTCTTGTCAATTTTCGTTCTGCAGAAGCGGCAACGGCTTTTTTAGATTAATAGTATTTATAGTTCTAAAGCGGCAGCTAAAACCCAGGAACCAATTATCTGATACATTCCTCACCACCGTGAAAATTAATTTAAGTTTAGTAATTAATGAAGCAAGAATATATTTTTTCACAACATTCCATGAAAAGTAACATGGTTTCTTTCGGCTCTCCTGAGTGGAACTGAGTGAACAATATTTAATGGAAATCTTAATACCCTTCAGCTGAATCTGTATTTTATCATCATAACACTAACTCGATCGAGTTCAAGCAATAGTAATGCGTTATCACATTTTCTCAACAACTCCCATTGTATGTAGCATTATGTTTACATCAAAAATGTGACGATGCATTACGGTGTTCTAAAAATAACTAAAAAATAAATACAGCAATAAATTATTATTTCATTATCTTAATAAATGCTTCATTGCTAGCTCAGCAGTTGCATTAGTGCAGTATGGTATATTTTATTTAAAACATTCTTCTATCATCTGGATGATATTTTGACTTGACTTTGGAAACAAGCAAAGCTAAGTTGAGCTTTCTGTCAGATCCAGATTCGCCATCTTCGTTCACCTTATTCATGGACTTAGCAACAGCAGTTTTGGTTCTCAATCTTAAAATTTCAGCAAAGAATATGACTGCATTATGGGGAGCCCAGTGTTTTTTGTTGACCACCATACAGAGGAATGAGCTGTTTTTCAAACGAGGAATCTTTTTCTCATATCGTTTTTGTTTTGATCCAGTTTCAACCTGGGGCTGTATCAAAATCGGGCTTGTTTTCATTTGTAACTTGTATCGGAGTGAGGTTTGTACCGACAATAAGTTGGGGTATCGTAGTCTTACCGACGTGTTTAGCAAGTAAAATCTTAAAATAGCTGCTCGATACATGTTTTTCTAGAACATCAAAATATGAGCTATAAAGAATATGCTTCTTTTATATATCCAGTTGCCAAATTAAATTACAAACCTCTCTTGACTCAGAGCGTTAACGCAGTCGACATTCATTGTTCAGTCGTAAGAAATCTGGATCTGAATCCTCAACTGCCTGAAAATATATTCCTTAAATGCTACGTAAAGATGGGGCATATAGGGTAGGGGACGGCTTCAGCTCCCCGGGACCCTATTCCAAGCACGGGGTTAACGTTAACCTATGCGCATTTTTTTGGCAGTAAGGTCAATAATCAATATGCAACCAGCGAGTTGAAATTGATTCACTGCTATAGAACCCCTTGGTCCGAAGTACACACCTTGAAGCTAGCGCCTTGCTGTACATCTTTGCGCCTTTGTTTTGATTTGCTGTGTGATTTTGACAGAATATTTGAGAGTGTGTTCGTGTGAGTTCATTGTAAGAGGCGCATTATGAAGCTTTGGGACCGATGTGCTAGTACTGACTGAGCCAAGGAAAAAATCGTATTTGTTCGAGACCTACTCTGCCTGTAACCGCATATCAGTCCCATATTACTTTTTGACGTTTTTGAGTTATGTTGCGTAATTGCCTTATTTTTTATCATATTTTCGAAAGCAATAATAAAATTTAGCAGTTAGTTACAAAAAATGTGAAAAAAATATCAGGTCGGTTTGTCCCATCTTAAAAGTAACCGCATATGAGTACCATTATTGAAGTAACCGCATATGAGTCCCGTTTTAGAAGTGGCAGTAAAATAAAAATATTTAACACCTTTTAGAATTATGGTTGTACTTCTCAAATGTTTAATCCTCTTTAGAGACATAATAAAATAATAAATTAAGCATAAAATGTAATTGTAAACAGGAATAATATTGGAATAAAAATCCATTCTATCAATCAGTCTCCCATTTGTCCTGTTTGAGACAATTCAATTAAAGATCTCTTCTTTCTTCCTCAACCAATGGAAAAAATGGTTTTAGGTTTATTGGTTTTTTCCTTTCAGCGTCAATGCCTCGAGGTTGGCTCTTCTTTTTCAATTGGCCTTCCAGATCAAAAGTCGTCAGCTGAAATTAGTTTTTCTTATTTGTTTGTAAATAATTTGCAGCACTTCAAGTCCTCACCTTTTACAGAGTTACTGTAGTGAAGATACAGGAATCCTTACTTCACGATAATATATCTTTGGAATCCTAATGGCCGCACTCTTTAACGCATCCGAAATTCTCCAAAATTATAACAAGAGCAAGGCGACGTGCCGTCTTCCTGTTAAGTAACGATTCCAAAATTGTTTTTTGCGATTTTTTTGTTCCGGGTGTTCATTGTCTCCGTCTTCTGTGGCAAAAAAAGCTACTATCTGAATCATTATGCGCATGTATAAAACGTGAAACATCATTCAATGCATAATGGACCTTCTCTTGATCTGCATTTGAGGATAGAGCATATAAAGCTGCATCACCTTGAAGATCATTATCCACTGACACAAGTTTTTCCACTTGTATGGAACAAAAACTAACACATGTTGCATCCTCACCAGAGTGCTTTTAAACTGATCTGCATTTGAAAGTAAGAATTGGCTCACATTATTGAATGGCCATGATCCCTTTTTACCCCTTCTTACATCAATAGAAGGGTATTAAGATCGCTTGAAAACTCGACTTTTTATCCGAGGACCTACAGGGCCGAGTGTCATATGCCATTCGACTCAGCTCGATTTGCGAACTGAGCACATGTCTTGTGTGTATGTGTCATGTGTGTGTATGTGTGTATGTGTGTGTGTGCGTTATATAATACTGTCACATCGTAGTTGTCGTCAGCCATCTAGGTGAACCGATTTCAGTTCTGTTGACGGCAAATGGAAGCTACAACATTCACATAGAACGCTATTGATTTTTTTCATTCGGACATTTCTGTTACGAAGATATGAACGAAACAGTACTTGAAGGCCTATTATAATAGTAATCAAACAGTTTAGTCTCCGATTACATACTGAGCTATTTGTGTACCGATTTTAGTTTCTGTTGGGTGCCAAATCAAAGCTATGATATCTCCAAATAACTGGTCAAAATTTCATTATGATTGGATAATCCTTCATGGAGATATGACCAAAACAATACCTGAGAGCACATACTGCAGATGATAATACACTCGTTGCAGTGCAAAACCGAACAAGACCAATCACGCACCAATCGATGCCGCTTGCATTCTATTGTGTCGCATCTGGAGCGTTGTATAGCACATACAGCGGACTAGCCACACTATGCGACTGTATAGAATTAGAGCAGCATCGATTGGCTCGAGTGGTCTGATTTTGAACTGCAACGAGTATATTCGAAAATTACTCAAAGTCTCCATTTACTATTTTCAACGAATATGTACTTATTAAGTATCTTGAATCCATATCGATAATCAAAATTGATGCTTAGGATTGTCTAATAATTCATTCTATGGACTGATTATATGAAATTTCTAAAATTTATGTAATTTCCCTTTTTATATAACTAACATAAACAGGCTGTTAAAGACTATTAATGGCAATATGTTAATCACTTCGACGAACAATACGTTCAGGATTGACAAATAGTTAATTTTATAAACTGAATGTATGACATATCGAATGTTCCTGGATCTTCCTGGGATTTCGAATGAAAATATCTATCCAGTACATTATTGGCCACATTTGAGTTCGTTATTCTGGTGAAATGTAAGAAGGGTTCAGTCTCACCATCGGTGGATTAATGCGGGTTTTTTCTTTTCTGACAAGAAAGAAGTGGAATTCGATCAAAACCCTTGCATTTTTTCACGATTTTAGATAGAAATAACTTACCAGCTCTCGCATCAAATCCACAATCTCCGTTGACATCTTCGTTTCGTTTCATCACTATCACCAAAGTAACTCTTGGTTTTCCTCTAGGACATTTTGATTTCGTAAAGAAATGTGAAATTTCCATAAAACACAAGCTTAGAACAGCAATTTTCAACTCGTTCCAGTCAGTCAAATATTGCATAATACGCTAAATAACGGGAGCAGGTTTCGCGTCTTTTTGTGTTCAAAATTTATAATTCTACATTTTTGGCCACGTTACATGGAAAGAGAGGGGTGTTGATCATATCCTATGAATGTACTACATGGTGAAGGGAGAGTTAAAATGGTTGGAAAATGTCTTACGTAATATTTGAACGAACCCCATGACAAAGCATATCGCATCAGAGCGATATTGTTGAACAAACAGAATGTGACTGGTATGCGGTTACATTTATGTTTGATGGACAAAGTAACTGCATATTTTGTCCCGATGCGTTTTTTTTTCTAAAAAAAACACATTTTTTTAAATTTTTTTTATTGTATAGTAAACAATGCATACTATTACATATAACATATCAAAATAAAGAGTAAAATAGTACGCCAAACTGGCTGAATCAAGAAAAATGCATTCCCAACTTGAATGATCGTTTTCTCGGTGGGACTGATATGCGGTTGCGGTTACAGGCAGTACTGGTCTTAGAGCTAGTCTATGACAATACTGCAATGAAATGAACGTTGTAGGTTAACGTTTACCCCGAGCTTCGAATAGGGTCTCGGTGTGCTTAAACCGTTCCCTACCCTACTAGTTTAAAATAACATCTAAATAAAAAGCAAAATGTCCAATAATCTAAATACAAATAGAAAAAATAAAACATTTTTGATGATTTTTTCAAAATATGTAGGGGATAAGTCACTCGGCCACTAACACCCTCAAAACCCACTTCGACACACCTCAAACACACTCGCCACCTCCTGAAAGATAAATTCATTTCTGGAACAACTTACACGAATAGATTCTGTGTTTTCTCACTGTTCTGTTTCCCTCTCGCTTGCACTGATGTTATTCAGGAGTGTACACTGAAAAAATATTTCGCTTAGCTTCAACTGGAAACACATGTTAATATTTTCCAATACTAAAATAAGTGACTTTTACATGAACATCACATAGAAAGACAAATTCTTCTTGACTTATCATTTACTAGACACATGAGATTCACTTGAAAAAAAATCACATGAAAGTTAGGTGAATTTTTAGTGGATATTTTCCACTGATTATGTGAATTTTATTTTGGGTGTAAGTGTGCATGGGTTAAACGTCGAAAAATCCATGGTTTCCCTATAGCATAAATTTTCAATTTTAGTCGAGACAGATATGTTAAAACACAGAAACATCTTCCGACACACTGAAACATAAACACACCGTGGCAGATTGACTAATCCCCTGAAAATATCCAAAACTTTTAAAAATGCAAAGAAACTTTTCAGTAGAAGCAGTAGTTCAACAGCTGTTTTAATATTTAAATAAAGCATGCGTGCTAGCTTTAATTTGACTGGAGCGGGGCCTTTTTGCCCTTTAATTCTACTTTAATGACACGTGTAAGGTTAAAGAGCTTTATATCATAAACGTATATCGTAATATAATTCAAACTTGATGTATCTACAGCTTCGTAGTTATTTGGGTATACCCTGTTGCTTCAACGTATATAGCATACATTAATCATGAACATTTATATAGTAATATTGTTTTTTGTTTAGCATTGTTAGTCAAGGCCAAGACAATCCTATAGTAACTCCCATATAAATTTCAAAAGACTCCAATTTTGAAAGAATGATCATAATATAGGGCATAAAGCGCTCGCTAACATCGTAGAAGCTGTCCTCGATCATCATTCGTATCACTATCAATAGTCTTGTATGTTCATCCACTTTACGCAATCCTCCACAATATTAAAACTACTGAAGACAACACAATAATTTCCATGAAAAAGTGAAAATATAACAGGGAACAGCCACCATAATACCAATGGGTCGTTTCTCAATTTCCTATTTAAAACTGAAATCGAAATGGAAAATAATAAAGAAAACAACATTTATTTGGGAATGTTGAATTGTCTATTTTTACAATGATTTTGTTCTGGTTTCGTTCCTTCTTCCTCAATTAAAATACGTTTTGCTAACCTTTAATATGTCTCCTCTGTCTTGCTTTTCGAATCCATTCGGCTATATCGTCTTTATTCTAGTGCTGGGTACACGAAAGTTGTTTCTCTGTTCAAAAATAGCATAACCTTCTTACAATAATATCGTACTGAGTATTATTTCTGGTTCACGTCTCTGTCGTTATATCTTTGCTTCCATATCGTCCAAAATGTCAAAAATGGCCAAAAGGTGTATGCACGTGATTGTGAGGGTGGTTGCCATCATAGCAGGGTGCTTTTACGTGGCACTCCTGATGAGTATGATAATATGGAAAATAATTTTTGTTGATTTATAGGTTTTGTTTGTATACTTCCAAAAGGGAAAAAACTATGAATTTATGAATCGTAGTGTGGTTAGAGTACCAGATAGGAGAAATATTGCCTAGAAAGCTTGTGCCTATGCCCTAGAGTAGAGCGGGAATTGTTCCGACAACGAAAATGTACAGGACTTTGTGCGGTGCTTTCCTTTTCAGGGAGAAGAATTTATTGAAAATTGAGTTAAGAGTTTGTGGAGAAGACTATATTGTCTCTAAATTAGGCACTTTCCTCTATTATAAAAATCGATTAAAGCCTTTACGCTAGTAATGTCTAAAACCGGGGATGTGGAAACAAATTGATTGCACGTTGACTTTCTAGGAATATTAGCTGTTTGATGGGGAGTATTCTAGTTAAGAATAAATTGGAAAATAAAGCAATTTTTATACAATGTAGAAACAATCGCACTGTAATGCTACTACTTTTTTCTTTACTTCTAAAGTACTTTCCTCCAGTTGCTGTATGTTTCAAAAGCTGATGTGGAACTCACTTCTTTTATACAAGTTGATTTATTCGCTTTGTCTGTTAATTAATACGATGCCCACATGATTTCATATTTAACAATTCTATCTACATCGTTATGTCAAAACCGTACGTTATACTTAAATATTGAATGGGTTTCCTGTTTTCAAATTCTCGTCACTGTCGCACGCATGTGTCCCAACTTTAGTTTTGATGGATTTAGACCTACGTGTAGTTACGAGAACGTTTCCCAACATCCAATGAGTCGCCTCTGTCTGTTTTCGTGTTTTTTACGATATTTTTTTTGTCTGTTCAAATCACATTTGAAAAGGAATTTAACCTCGGTACCCTGTAAAATTATGGTATATAAAATGGAATTTTACTCTTGGTTGGTTGTTTTTGTATTACTTTAAACTTTAATTTTGATTACACTTTTGTTCGCAGAATTTCACATTCGTTCAACTTTTGCTATACGATTTGTTATAATTTATGCATAGATTATACAAAAAGTTAAGAAATATTTACTAAGTGTTTCGTTTGTGCTTGTGCTTCTAAGCGAAGTTTGTTAATCAAGATGCACAGGTTCAGATGTTTTATAAACCGAGTTTTTTTTTTCATAAACAAATATAAAATTAAGGGAAAATTCATGCCGAGTAAGTTGTGAATTTTATTCTCTAAATAAAGAATTGAAAAGTTCACATGTGTTTGTTGCTTTCAATTTTCTTTGTTATCACTAAAGACGACTATCGTTTCAGGATAATTCTTTGGCAGTAGTTCTTTCTATTTTTATTGGTATGTTACTCTTCTTTTCTCTTTTATTTTGTTTTTTTGTCATATAAATCTTTCTACAACCGTCTTCAAAACTATCTAAAAACTATATTTACATCCATACTGTTCGTCTTTTACGAAGTACATTTTTCAATTGTTTTGTGTTTGTTTGCTTTTCGTTTACAGTTGGACACTCTACGGTCTACAATAGAATGTGCCGAGTCACATCTTTGTTCTAATTTTTCTAATTTTTCACCACTCCCGTGTTAAAGCCATTAAATTTCTCTATGTTGCTGGTTGTTTCAAAGGAAAATTTTAATATAGTACCTGAAAACACTAAAACAATAACCACAACTCCTTTAAAGTCTCCATCGTGCAATAAATTAACGGAATATGAAAACCGCGTACTGTTTAGTCGAGCAGCCTATTGGACAAAGTATATCAACTATTAGAAAAACAAATGTATACCAAGCTCACAGTCGGTTGAATGATTCGTTCTTAGTAGTTTTTTTTATTAGAGTTGGAAGTTGTGCGTCTTATTTGAATTATAATACAAAAGGTCATTAATAGAGGATAGTTGCTGACTTATTCACGATCAGAAGATGAGCCGTTTGATAACTTAATAAAAGCTCAGTGGTTATTCAAACGTAATTCACACCTCTCTTCAACTTAGTCTAGGCATATCCTGCTTTTTGCTTACTACAATAAGCTTATTGTAAGCTTAGGGTTCAGATGCACTTCTTTAGGTGTCAATTGAGCGGTTTCAATGTTCTGTCATTGAAACATTATGTGACATGATTACAGATAGATTCCCCAGTCCAAAAAATCTCTGAAACAGACATGGAATCAAACACAGTCACGACAAACATTGTCATGCTGCGCTTTTGCCGACTAAAGTATTGGAACAAATATTTTTGGTGTCTAAGGTGTGGCCCGTTGGGTGACTAAGGTGTGGCCCGATGGGTATTTTCTATTGAAATTTTGGGTGGACTTAGTTCAATGTGTATTTGTTTACGCTCACTAGCAGATGTGCAATCGTTGCGAAGATAGAGTCGGAAGAACAGAAGCGGCGCCAAAAAATTTTGCACACGTTCCTCGAAAATCCGGATCTTCAGGAAGCTGGAAATGGTACATTCAATGGTGTCTCGTGTTTTAAATCGGTACCACGAACGTCTGACCATCGATCGAAAGGAAAAAGTGGCAAAAATGGATGTCCGTATAGTGTTAAGCATCACAAGCGGGTAGTTCAAGCTTTCAAGAGGAATCCCAACAGTTTAGTTAGAGATGTGGTAAAGAAACGTAATCTAACCAAAACTTTCGTGCAAGATGCAAAAAAACGTGAAGGACTGCACACGTTCAAAGTCCAAAAGGCGCCTAATCGTGCTGAACGGCAGAATACGGTAGGTAAAACACGTGCACGGAAGCTCTACACCCAGATGTTGACGAAACCACATTGCCTCGTTATGGATGATGAGACGTATGTAAAGGCAGACTTTCGGGGTTCCAGTTTTTCACTGCTCATCATAAATTCGATGTCCCTGAGGACAAATATATGATTTGGCAAGCAATTTGCCCGTGTGGAAAGAAGAACACTTCATTCGTGACAACTGAAACGGTCAATGGGCAGGTGTACCCAAAAGAAAGCCTCCAAAAGCGTCTACTTCCTCTTCTGAGGTCACACGATGGTCCTACGATTTTCTGGCCGAATTTAGTCTCGTGCCATTACTCGAAAGAGGTTTTGGAGTGGTACAAGGCTAAGGAGGTGAATTTTGTGCCGAAGCATCTCAACCCCCCGTACGCACCGGAACTGCGGCCAATTGAAAAGTACTGGACCGGGGCGACCCCGGCGTAGTGGTTAACATCCATACCTCTCACGCCAAAGTCACGAGTTCGAATCTCACCCCCGGAAAAGTTACGACAATTCCCAAAAGGAATTTGAGTGAATACGACGGGAGATGAACCAGCCCAGGATTGAAAATCTCGGTAATCAAGAAACTAAAAAAAAAGTACTGGGCCATCACGAGCAGGCACTTCGGAAGCATCCTAAGGAAGTGAAATCGGAGGAAGATATGAAGAAAAAATGGATTGCCACGCAAAAAAAATATTGGTCCATATGTTGTGCAGGACCTTATGAATAGTGTGAAGAAGAAGGCTCGTGCATTTGAAAATGGAATTGAAATCGAATAAAACAAACAAAGAAGAATATTTATAACATGTTTTATTTCATTCCCTGAAAGATTGAAGATGATTGGTTGAACGAGTGAATTTTGCCGAATATTTGTGTTTGTCGCAATTTGATTCCGTACACCCATTAGTGGTCGGATTTGTAAACAACATCAAAAGTTTTTTTTCGCGGTGCAGTTTGAACGTGTTTTAGAGAAATACAAAATGGAAGAAGAAAGAAGAAAAATAATTGTGCACAATCATTTGGAAAACCCTTCTTGATCTGGGCCAAAACTTGCTAAAGTGTTGGGTTTTCTCCGTAATACCATGTTGCGTGTTTTGAAAAAAGTACAGAGAAACTTTGTCGACGGATCGCAAGTCTCAAAGCAAGCGTCGGGCGGGTAATATCAACTGTCAACTGGGGAACAAAGTCATCAAGAACATTAAGGCAAACTCCAACGTCTCAGTCCGCGATTCGGCCAAAAAAATTCGGACGCAGTACCGTGCAGCGGATTCGTCAGGTGTTGACAAAATTCAATGGCTGTCTCCTCATGGATGATGAAACCTATGTAAAGGCCTATTTCAAACTGCTACAGGGACAAAACTTTTACTTGGCTACCCCTCGGGGAGATGTTCGTGCCAAATTCAAGTTTGTGGTGGCAGATAAATTTGCACGTAAATACATGATTTGGCAAGGAATCTGTAGCTGCGGTAGATCTGTATAGAACGGAACTCCCACAATGAACCTGTCATGTTTTTGCCAGACCTTGCA
Source organism: Aedes japonicus (assembly GCA_034211315.2). Lineage (NCBI taxonomy): Eukaryota > Metazoa > Arthropoda > Insecta > Diptera > Culicidae > Aedes > Aedes japonicus. The sequence continues at coordinate 13,961 of JASCZW010005338.1, forward strand.
AGCTGTCATTACAGTGAAACAGTGCTACAGTTGTATGAAACCAACGGGATTCTGTTTATACCGAAAGAGCTCAACCAACCAATCTGTCCCCAGCTCAGACCGATAGAGAGATTTTGGGCTATTATGAAGAGGAAGCTGAAGGTGAGTGGCAGTGTAGTCAAAAGCATCAATGGATTGAGAACCAATTGGAATAAGATTGCCAAAACGATGGATGAGAATTATGTGCGCCGGTTGATGAAACGTATTCCGGGAAAAGTCCAAAAATTTCTTCGAAACCGAGATGATTTTTTTTGTTGTATTTTCCCTCTAAGGTTCACATAAGGTCGAACATTTTAGTTAGATAGTATTTTGTTAATGTGTATCCGAAATATGCGCAATAGTCTATGTTCCAATTCTAACTGAGCCACACCTTAAGCTAAGCGAGATCTCTTGCTCGTAAATGCTACGGTTTGAGATCACTCCCAAAAGATGGCATGTTTACGACCCGAGCTCTCCCAGGAAGTCAACGAGGAAATTGGTCGGTTAAGAAAGAAAACAGCTGCAAGTGTTGACATGCTATCGAGCGAGCAACCTAACACGAATGGCCACCCTACTTAACCCAATATTGAGTTGTTTTCGCAAATATTCAAAGTAGTGTTGAACTGTCCGATGATCTAAATAAATCATATGCATTTTTTTTTCTCAAAAATTAGAATCTGAGTTCCTAGATTTTGAGAACTTGTACTCGACTGTTGCTTGAACTAGTAATTGAAAAATTTCTAAGAAGGAATTTGTTTCGTTTGTTTTTAAACCAGCGTATTCCAACAACAGTTGGAACACTTTGCCCATAGATGAAGCTCACCCGGAGCCCTCATTTGTCGTAACGATAACTTAACTTATTTGTCTATGGCGAGTAAGTAGGGTAAGGTTAAGGCAAAAAAAAACTTGCTTGTTTTATGTAAAAGTAATACTCTCCGTTTTAATGTAGGTAGAAACTGTCATTAGTTAGTAAGTGGCTCTTTTTTAATACCATATGGTTTTCAGTTTGGAAAATGGGAAATAAATGCCGATTCATAAACAAGAGCTTTTCGTTGTTCCTACGACATTAAGGGGGCACAGTGGGCACGTGAAGCATCGCAGTGTTGCCAATTCAATCGATATTTTTATTGTCTTCGAATGGTATATTGATGATGATCATGGTGATGATGTCGACGATGATGGTGATGATGATGTTAAAGCCTGAAATGGTGATCAACGCAAATTTAAGTGTATAATACAAACGCGATCGCGGAAAACTGAAATTTATTTATTGTCCAACCGATCGTTGTGCGTGACGCGTCTAACGGATTGTTCAAACAGTGTCGAAAAATAGTGGGTAGTTCTCTCAGCTTCGTATGGCCTACTTTTTTTTTGTCTTCGGTTCTCAATTAATGTCGGTTTTATTTGGTTTACGTTTTTCTTTTCTTTATTATATGGACGGCAGATAATATAAATACTCCAAAAACTGACTCGGATACGCACTTTGCCTCTCGCTCTACAGAGAGATTTTATGATGTAGATGAAAGTTTCAACTAAATTTGAAAGTTCTATAAAATAGTTGCACTGGGACGGATGTGGCGTTATGTTGTGTCATTTACGCGGGAAATATTTAAGCAAGGTTCACTTCTACTAATTGGTACGCGTTGCTCTGGTTTGATGGTAGAGAGATTGCTGCCTTGAACAATTTTAAATTGACGTTTCTACATGTTATGATAGAGATTGCTCTGGATATTTTTTTTTTCAGAGAACTGCACTGCGTAGATTACATACCTAATCCAAGCTAACTGTCATAGTCATCGATAATCAAAAGAAAAAATGTACTGCTGTCTAGTAACTTTGAGCGCGGGCCAAGTTTATTTCACTATTGCCGAAATCTGATAACGTAAAATGATTGCCACTTTTGCCCACTGTGCGAAAAACTAGAGAAGTTTGGATTGAAGGACCGTTATTCTTAACAAAATCAGTATGATATGCTTAAGGAATTAAAATTCTTCAAAAGAGACAATTGCTTAATAAAAACAAAACATATCGTTAAATCTTGATCTACACTCCGAACCTCGTAATATTTTTCTTTGATACACAAATACCAACTGTAGTAGCTTTTATTGTATATTCTGCGTAGCTTACGAATCTCGTTTTTTTTAGCAAAAATGTTTCGTATTAGTAATGATATCTACAGCTCTTCCTCTGTCATATTAAAAACCTGCCCACTAGTTTACTCTCCTATATGTAATATAAATGCTTCACGAAATCATACACTTCCTAGTATCTTCTGTACTTGGGTACTATAATTTGAATTAACTGGTTGTCCAAAACTGTTTCTTCTCTGTTTACTTAACTTACCTTTATTACTTTTTTTTCTCCGTACGAAATCTTCTGGTTGCACTAAATTAATATAATTCATACCCTCTGTTTCGAGTTGATTTCCCTTACCATGAGGGACTGCAATAGAGTACTGTATGTACAAAAATCGGACCTAGACATTTTCAGAGGATTGGACAAACCTAGGTTACCGAATAAAATTATCAAACACAAACAAGTCCTTCAACAAACATCATATGCTATGACCTACACTACTGCATTGATGTTTCCGTTCTCTTAGGTTACCGGTAGCCTTCCGAAAGGTACTGTCGATTATGTGTTCCGGTCGGTAGAGAATATAAATCGAATGAGTACAGGTTTATATAATCTCATGAACTCTCGTTAGGCATTGTTATGCGCCTCAGTGCAAAAGTGTTGGTAGATCTACTACTTCTATTTTTGCTTCTTATGATTCTTACGCAGTGCTTCGCTGATTGGAGACGAGCAAAAACTAGGATGTATAGGGAAAAAGAACAATACCTCTAATTATCACGCGCTGGAGTAGTCGAGCGATCGGTTCGACGGTCCCGGGATGGCGTCGTCGTCCAGGACAAACGTGGGACTTTGCCGTGAGGTTGAGGCAATTGGTTGGTAGTGATAACCCTGACGGTTGCGGTGATTCGATTTCTGCATATTACCTAAGGTAGGACGCTGATTATACGTTTGGTCGGGACGTTTCACTGTAACGAAAAATAGAATCTTGTTCAAATTCACCGTATAACTACAAAGTATCTCCATGCATAAGCATGCGCTTATAATTTTATCTATTAAAAACCCGCATTAATCCACCGATGGTGAGACTGAACCCTTCTTAAACTTCACCAGAATTCAAATGTGGGCAATATTGTACTGGATACATATTTTCATCAGAAATTCCAAGAAGATTCAGAGATATTCAATATGCCATACATTCAGTTTATAAAATGAACTATTTGTCAATCCTGAGCGTATTGTTCAGCGATGTTATTAAAATATTACCATTAATAGTCTTTAATGACCTGTTTATGTTAGTTATATAAAAGGGGAAATTCCATAAATATAAGAAATTTCATAAAATCAGTCCATAAAATGATTCAGTAAGCTTAATAAGTACAATTTCGTTGAAAATTGGTTATAGTATATACAGACTAATTTTCGAATATACTCGTTGCAGTTCAAAACCAGACCACTCGAGCCAATCGATGCTGCTCTAATTCTATAGAGTCGCATAGTGTGGCTAGTTCGCTGTATGTGCTATACAACGCACCAGATGCGACACAATAGAATGCAAGCGGCATCGATTGGTGTGATTGGTCTTGTTCGGTTTTGCACTGCAACGAGTATATTGTCATCTCACAATTATGTGCTCTCAGGTATTGTTTTGGTCATATCTCCATGAAGGATTATCCAATCATAATAAAATTTTGACCAGTTATTTGGAGATATCATAGCTTTGATTTGGCACTAACAAAACTAAAATCGGTACACAAATAGCTCAGTATGTAATCGTAGACTAAACTGTTTGATTACTATTATAATAGGCCTTCAAGTACTGTTTCGTTCATATCTTCGTAACGAAATGTCCGAATGAAAAAAAAATCAATAGCGTTCTATGAAAATGTTGTAGCTTCCATTTGCCGTCAACAGAACTGAAATCGGTTCACAGATGGCTGAGAAACCGATGTGACATTATTTGTAATGCACACACACATACACACACACACATACACACACATACATACACACAGACATGTGCTCAGTTCGTCAAGCTGAGTCGAATGGTATATGACACTCGGCCCTGTGGGCCTCGGATAAAAAGTCGAGTTTTCAAGCGATCTTAATACCCTTCTATTGATGTAAGAAGGGTAAAAAAGGAAAGTTAACATAATGAAATTTTGAACACTTATTTGAAGATTTTATAACTTTAATTTGGCTTCAACAAAGCTTCAATCCTGAGCTTCAATTTTGATTATCGATATGGATTCAAGATGCTTAATAAGTACATATTCGTTGAAAATAGTAAATGGAGACTTTGTGTAATTTTCGAATATACTCGTTGCAGTTCAAAACCAGACCACTCGAGCCAATCGATGCTGCTCTAATTCTATACAGTCGCATAGTGTGGCTAGTCCGCTGTATGTGCTATACAACGCTCCAGATGCGACACAATAGAATGCAAGCGGCATCGATTGGTGTGATTGGTCTTGTTCGGTTTTGCACTGCAACGAGTATATTGTCATCTCACAATTATGTGCTCTCAGGTATTGTTTTGGTCATATCTCCATGAAGGATTATCCAATCATAATGCAATTTTGACCAGTTATTTGTAAATATCATAGCTTTAATTTGGCACCAACAAAACTAAAATCGGTACACAAATAGCTCAGTATGTAATCGGAGACTAAGCTGTTTGATTACTATTATAATAGGCCTTCAAGTACTGTTTCGTTCATATCTTCGTAACAAAATGTCCGAATGAAAAAAAAATCAATAGCGTTCTATGAAAATGTTGTAGCTTCCATTTGCCGTCAACAGAACTGAAATCGGTCCACAGATGGCTGAGAAACCGATGTGACATTATTTGTAACGCACACACACACATACACACACATACACACACACATACATACACACAGACATGTGCTCAGTTCGTCGAGCTGAGTCGAATGGTATATGACACTCGGCCTTGTGGGCCTCGGATAAAAAGTCGAGTTTTCAAGCGATCTTAATACCCTTCTATTGATGTAAGAAGGGTAAAAAGTAATATTCTATTAGTCCCGTATCACCTTGAGTAGGTAAGTTCTCTCAAGCTGGTTGTACGAAAAAAATACGTACATGAAAATACAAGCACAAAATTGTAATTCAATCAAGTCTTTGGAGTAGATGCAAACGCTTTCTAAACAATTTAAGAAACACTTGAGATTGTTCTTTCCTTGTATTCTCCCATACGCGGGGTAACGATCTGATGATGTTGTTTTGAGAAGGAAATAATTTATCATCTTCATGAGGCTCTAGGAGTAGACAGCATTTTTTTTGTTTGCTAGAACAAAGTTGTGAAGAGAAAGTATTGATAGTTCCGTTAGCTCACGGCAGGCTGAGAAAATTGAATAGAAGTAGTTTGAAATTGAGCGGAGGGCATTGTGAGGTAGTATTCCGAAACAGGAAACACAGACTTTTGCCAAGCATCCCCATGCGGGGTAGGTCAGGCATGATCGAATGGACCACCTTGACTGGCAAAAATCTGTGCACTTGATCGTGCTCATATACTACCGATAGCTTTTTTAATAGTTCTAACGAACTGTCTACTTGTACTCCCAAATCCCCTACATGGGAGAGAAACTATTCCCGCTCCTTTTGGGTTTATTTTTGGCATACGACTTCTGCTTTACCTAACATGCCGTATGCCAAAAATAAACCCAAAAGGAGCCAGCAAAAGCCAAATTTTTCAGTATCTCGGAATCACACTTACTTTAACATTGCACTTCTGAACTTCACTACTATGTTCATAAAGGACTAGCATGCGCTTGTTAGCAGTATATTTAGTTAGTCGAAGGATTTGTTGACTGGACATTGGTTTGTGGAGTCAGTGCCTTGTTATGTGAAGACACGCGGTTCTGGGCGTTGTCTTCCAACCCAAGTAACATTGCCAAAACCAGCCGGCTTAACTAAGTTTTATTAAAGTTTTAGCCATTAAAGCCACATGAAATCAATTTGTTTTTATTTAAGAGCCAATAGGTTTCATACTTTAGTCAGGTTTATGAGAACCTTTACAGCTTTTTTACAACGATCTTAAAACCATGTTTTCAAAAATTCCTTTCACGTCTATCAAAGGTTTTATTACGACTTTATGAACTCGTTAAATGCATTTTAGAACCATTTTGCCTCCAGTAAATGCATGAAACGGCAAATTGGCATTTAGGGAAGTCACCAAATGACAGGGGAAGATCAGTCTGCCACGTTGTGTTTGTATTGATCGTGTTTCAGGGTGTTGGAAGGTGGCAGAAGGTGTTTCTGTGCCTCGACATATTTGTCAAAATTACACTCGAAAATTTATGCTTATTGGCAACCATAGTTGTTTTAGACTTTTAATGCACACACACACACATATGCATCATCTGAATCACATCAGTGCAAGCGAGAGGGAAACAAAACAGTGGGAAAACAATCATTCGATTTATACAGAGATGCCAAAAATTATTTTATTCTTTCATGTGGCGGCGAGGTGTTTAAAGTGGGGCGTATTGTGTCGCATTGTGTTTTTGAGGGTGTCAATCCCCTTGCCAAATGACCAAATAGTTTTATAGTTGTCATTTTCAAGATAAGTTGGCTTATTTGCAAAACTGTGATTTTTTTCCAATCACCATATTAAAATATAAGAAATAATTGAAATGTGGAAGAATAAATTCACCAAATTTTATATGTAATGCAGATGAACTGTATAACGAAGATCGATTTCGGCATTCTTTTAGAATACCTTATTAAAATCAATCAATTTTCAGGAAATTTATGATTTATTGAACGCAAATATTTGCTTAAATTTTGTTTTTGTTGTTGAAAAATTGAATAATTTCCGAGGCGAAATTATATTAGGCTCTTATCATACCAATATTCACCATAAATGCAAATACGCATATGATTTGAAACATGAAACGCTGTGAGAAAACTCCATTTGTTTTAAATATTTTGCTATCAAACAAAATTTCCCGCAACACTAGGACTTTTTTCCTAGATATTATTTACTCATTCATTAAGAAAGAGCAGAGAATCGAACAAAGAAGAACAACATAAACCAACTACGATATCACAGTGAAGTTTGACAGCTGTGGCCTTTAGGTCGTATGCTAGTTTTCATGGCTGCAAATAGGTTTTATGAAGGTTCCCGTCATAAGATACTTCACTAAAACATTTTTAAAATCTCTATGATCTTAGTAAGGTTTTATTAATTAATTTTCACAACCGTCTATAGAGTGGACTGCTTCGTACATATTTTGGCTTTAAAGAAGCATATATGAGTTGTAGGTAGACAAAATAGTTTTGAATGTAGTTTTATCAATACAGTCGGGAGGAGTGCTATACGGCTGGAATAAAACTAAAATTAGGAAATGTCATCAATAACATCGACTGGCTCTGCTACAACAAGCTATCACGCAGGCCTTGCACTCATTGTGGTTTTTTATCACATCACATCACCGTATCCAATGACCTTTAACAAAACGGGCGCGGAAGCCGAACTTGTCGCTCGCTGAATGCCGGTTCTTTATCCAAACAAAGTGACAATAGAACGCCGTGAAGTGGATTCCAACATTCAGGTCATCGGTCAGATGCTTCCGGAGGTTCAACTGGACGAAAATCATCCGTTGTACAAACGCCAACAGGTGTATTTGTACGGTGATCGAAATGTGCTGTTTGAAGGTGTCCGACAGGTGCAGGTTCTGCTCAACACTGTCGTTTGCGATGAGCTGTCGCCGAAGGAACAGCTGGAGAAGACCAAAATTCCAGCCCAGCTCAATCGCTCGATTTAACAGTCGGTCATGTGGCGCTGGTCTTCGATACGGAACAAGTCAAAACTGCGCTGGTAAAAGATTCGGAACGGCCAGCTTTAAAGTTTCCTCAAGTCAACGGAATTTTCACTAAGAGAATAAAATTATTTCCTAAACATAAGTTCCAATTATTGCTTTATTAAACACCTTCCACATTCAGACGTCATTTGGTCTCCAAACTGGTAACTTATTATGAGTGTGGGAAGTAGTTAATTAAATTTGCCAGTCCGCCTCTAAGCATACAGGGTGCGGCAGAAAATAATGCGAAAATGTTCAAACTTGAATATTGGGTTAATTCGTGTAGCTAGTGACTAATTTCTGTTGAAAGTGTATTTGTTTATGTTTACTTTCAAGTGCTGCATCCAAACATTCTATTTGTTTTATTGCAAATTCGTCAAAACGTTCGCGAAAGAAGTGATCACCAGCTTGTTGCTCGCCCAGAAGAAGCCGAAAGAGATTGCCAAGGTGATAGGGTGCCATTTGGCAACAGTTTACCGCATAAAAAAGTCCCTGAAGGATGGTCATAAGCAGCGGAAGCCGGGAAGCGGACGTCCGCGCTTTGCAGGGTCGCCGAACGTGATCAAATCGGTCCGTACAAAAATTGCTCGCAACCCGGTGCGTTCCATAACAAAACTTGCAAAGGAAGCCAATATTTCGGAGAAATCCATGCGGATAATTATCAGAGAAGACTTTCATGCATCTTCCAGAGCCAGAGTGAAACGCCACTTGATTACGGACCGGGTCAAGGAACTACGAGTGACTCGTTCCAAGAGATTGCTTTCCTTGTTGAAGAAGGAAAAAATGATAATCCTGTTCTCCGGCGAAAAGCTTTTCAGCATCAAAGCTGTGGCCAACAGCCGCACGGACCGGTTCATTTCACCGCAGAAAATGGAGAATGTTACGGAAAAAGTGAAATTCAAATTTCAAACCAAGCATCCGGCTGGTGTTGAAATCCGGTGGTTGAAAATGCCGCCTGTTTCCATTGATGCTGGAGTGAAAATCAATACCGAAGTGTATATCGGTATTTTAAAGGACCAAGTGCTTCCCTGGGTGAAGGCCAAATTCTCCGAAGACCAAAACGTTGTCCAGATTTGGACATATGTTGAAGCACGAGCCTGCAAAACATCACAGTGTGAAAACCCTGAAGTCAACCATAACACGCACATGGCAGTCAATGTCGGAGGACTACGTCCGAAAGGCATGCTCTGGCTTCCGGCGTCGGCTCGAGGCTGTTATTAATAAAAATGGAGGACACATTAAATAAATTTGTTTAAAAGGACTTTATAAAGATAACTGCACTCGAAAATGTAGAGATATTATTGCTTGAACTAGTTGAAAGAAATAGAACAAATGTTCGCATTATTTTCTGCCGCACCCCGTATTGCTATTAGGTATCAGGTGGTTATCCACCGATTGCCTTTTGTTCTGCCAAATTTGGAAGACGTCTCCATTGAGTTAGCTCGAACTAGTAAACAGACAACACCTACACAAGGTATTTTTTTTATTTTCATTGGTGCGATAATTTACAGAATGCAAAATAAGTTTTTTCCTGCCAATTTATATTGTTTTGTGGGCTTCAAATGGTGAGTTAACAATTTCGAAGGAGGGTGTGACCGACCTCTGGTCCTCACAAGTTCCTACCTCACGCTTCCTCGAGTCAGATGATCACGAAAGACTGTGCAATGTTGTCACTTTGACAATAGCGAAGTGAGAATTCTCTCAAGTTTTCTAATTTCTGTAAATAATATATTATTGACATATTACAATTTTTTAATTGAAAAAAAAACAAATCCTTGTTCTCTTAACACAACTGACCTAAAACAGGTGTACATCTACGAAACATGACACGTTTGAGACATATAAAATACTGACTTAAATAAATGGGGCTTTCTTTGGGTGTCCAAATTATCCACAGCTTGTACACACCTTTTACTGGTGCTATTCGTTAATTTGAACAATAATAAGCCAAAAAATACAACCTACCTGGTATATAAGAATTCTGATTACTCGTTGGTGTCACGTTATCACCCGTTTCTGTTTTGTTGTTGTAGTTGCGATGATTCGACAGCTCTGTCGCGTTAATGTTGTTATTACCGGTAGCAGTGTTGTTAGCAATATTCGTTAGCTCGTTACTACAAATAGGACTAAGTTCTCGTTCCTCCAAGCACATGTCACTGTAGTCGTCGATCACGTGACGATACTGGGAGGGACATTTTGTCAGTGCCGCCAGCACCACTGCTTCGATGGAGCAAACGTAACCAATAATCTAAAACGATAAGCGATCAAGGCATAAGCAAGCATATCATAATATCGCTCAAAACGTCAGCGCTTACCGCTGATATGAATAATGTGTCTTTCGTGTGCTTTGGCACCCACATAAATTCCTCAGCAAAAAACACCATGTGTATTAGTAATGATGAACCAACGAGAAATAATAAACCGATTGTCAGGTACATCCATGCATTCTAAAATGGAAGATTTGAAAGTTGTAGCAAGTTGATTGACGTATATAACGTTTGAGGTTACCAATTTTCCCCAGTTGAAGGGAAACATCAATGCTATATGCGATATATCCAAAAATAGCATCAAACACGTCACTAACAGCGAAAACAGGGCGCAAAAGACCTAAAATTAAAATTCAATTAATAAGTTTCAATATGTTTCGTAATCCTAATCTTAGAGTATGTCCAAATAGTATAAATTGATCAGTTAAACTTCTCTGACCCTAACTTATGTTTTAATGGTAGCAAAACGATGAAATAACAGATAGATGGCGTTGTTATTTTTCGAATGAATGATATTTGTTTTCGTAACGACGTTCGGCATAGCTCATCTGAAAACTGTCATTGATGTATTTTTCAAAATTAAGATCACTCAAACTCTTATCAAGATAAAACATTGAATCTACATACATTGAATGAAAATTTAATAAGTTAATATGATTAACTAATATTTATTTGGATTTTGTTTTTTTTATTATTCCGTCTAATCTAAATAAATTTCAATCTATCCTCAGCTTATTTAATCTATGCGAGTATTTCAATCCAAAATTGTTCAGAACTATCATACAAACTTAATAAACCACAACATCCACTACTCACCATCAGCCTTAACCGCCCTATCAGTGGCAGTAAAAAAAGTCCCACTTGTACGGTACCGGCCGAACATTCACAGGCAAGACAAGCTGCCGATGATATCTGAAAATACGGAAAGAGTCAGTCGAATCTGAACTAAGGTATGATTATTGTAAAAACGCGCGACTTACCACCAGCAGTATCCTCACGATGCCCGTAGGACTGGTAAGGTGTGAGGCGTCGCAGTGCAGCGCAACGCCCCACGGTAGCGGTGTATTCCCTATCCTTTGACGATAATGTACATGCGAGTCCCAGGATGTGCAGGTGCCCAACGGTGATTCGAGAGAGATTGAAAGTTCACCAGCTCTGCTGCCAGCTATCTCGAAATCCTGCGTTTTTTTAGAGGTTGTATTAGTCATTATCGATGTGTAAGTGTCTAGAGAAACTCTTCATATAATTAAAAACTGTGATCATGTTGTTTTCGGCAAAAACTTTACTCAAAATTAAAACTTTCTATACTATAATCATAATTTTAATCATAACACATTTATTCTAATGCACTGTAAAAATTTGTCATATATTTTAGCAATTAAAATTAAGTGAATTTATATCAATTTTAAAATACTGTCAGAATAGTAGGGATTGAAAACTTTTTCAACATGATATATTTTGTAAAACGTCCAAAAGGTACATTAATTAGATTTGCGCAAAGAGCTTGAAAAAATAACTTTGAATGACACAAAGCAAAATTCCGCAGTCTTAAGTAACGTTTGGTAAAAAAGTTTTTATTTTCAAAACCAAACAATGTGCGTTTGAGGTGTAAAACAATGAGACAAATAGTAGCCTTTCCCCTAGTAGCACACTTCTTGCAAACCAGTTGAGGTGACTGCTTTGTGATTTAATTAGGTCACAATCAAGTTGCTGCAACCGTTTTTGACCATTGTGTACTGCTTGGGTCATCAACAATCCTCCTTAAGATTCCCAAAACCCTCGACAGCATGGTCTAGACCACTTCGAGGTCCACTTTTTCGGCCAATCTGGTGATACGGAATTTGAATTGTTGAGCTGTGGTGGCTTCCAAACCATTTTCGTACACCAACTGGGCCATTGGTCGTGAGTGGGACGCATTTGGGGGATTGTTTTCCTTACGAATTATGGGTGGTGTTATGGGCGGTTAACCAATCCAGAGTGGCTTTTGCGTAATGGCACGGCGCTAGGTCCGGCCAGAACTCAATATCATCAACCTCATGGTGCTTTTTGTAGACTTTCGTATAAATCGCCGTACCCCTACATGTCTTTACGAAAAGGTTAGCCACCCACACCAATATCTTGGGCTCAAGCTAGGCTTTTCTAGTTTATCCCACCTTATCTGGTGTAGTGCCCAAATCGTCGGTATAACAGCGGTCGAACTGTTCGAGAGCGTAAAATAGTTCTCCATCCATAACGGTGATGACGCCCGGCTTGAAGTACTTACGGTGCAGTTTTCAGGACTTACTCGGGATTTCTGTCTTTCTGCTGACCCATAGCGGACTTAAATTATTTAATAATTAAAGTATCTTGACAAGAAAACTTGTTAGAGTAGTAAGATAGAAACAAAAATGAGAGAAGCGTCGTACGCTAATCTTATCCGTCAGTTGAGAGCTCATCCATAGCTGGAGGAAGTAGATGAGTGTGCGTTGAAAACGAGGCGTACCCAAAAAGGCGAGGTTCTCGTCGATTCTTCTTTTTTCTTCGAAGAAGGACCCAGGGGGTCAAGACTTCATCCTTCAAGACGTTCATCGAGATGTCCGTAGGCGAGAGGGAGGACATCCGATCTTTATCCAGACTGGACGACATAACAACAGCAGAGGAGGTGAAAAGTGTCTTGGTGGGGCATTGCGAGGATACAGACAGCAGCGATACAGACCTCTACTCCTGGAGACGGAAAATATGAAAGTTGGATGGAGTGTGCTTCCTAAAAGTCACCTTTTGAGTTGGACAGCAAATGGAGAGGTGCTTCAAATGTATGGATGGACTAAGTGAGGATCTGCGAAGGCCCTGACAGTTTCGATCTGTGTAGGAAATTTTGGGAGAAGCAACACGTTTCAATACACGCTATTTCTAAACAACCTAAATTTGAGTACGATGGACTCAAATTCGTCGGAAGTATGGTTACCCAAAAGTGAGTAAAGATAGTTCGTAGTGGAAAGATGACAAACAGTCAACATCGGCTTGAATCCGATCGATGTTTACTATTTGTCAACGTGTTACTCCTAACCACCTTTACTCACTTTTGGGTAGCCATACTTCCGACAAATTTGAGTCCATCGTACTCAAATTTGGGTTGTTTAGAAATAGCGTGTAGACAGCAAGAAGCAACCGAGGTGCATGTATATGAAACGGATGATGACAACAACCAGTTTATGAGCAGCTTAAATTCCGTGCCTATAAAAATGTGATGGCACGCCAATAGTAATGGAGATCACACAAATATATTGCAATATCGCAGCACAGCAACAATTATAGCAAGGGCCACTTTTCCTCGTCCGGTTGCCGTATAAAATTCCTGCCCAGGAAGCTGTTTAATGTCAGCTTCGACGTAATTTTCAATCAAACAGCATCGTCGAGTACAACTTTCGCGATCGTGCTTTGGCCGACGTGTTTTGTTTATCGTCGCACTTTGGAGTCACCACTTTTTAGTAAGTCGACAGTTCAGCTCCTTTCTTATCCCTATCTTCGGTTGAAGGCGCCAGCTTCTTTGCAACATTTGGGACTGAGAGGTTGGGGATCCGCTCGAAAAAGCGGGCAACTCATTTTGTCGTCGTTACAGCCTCCGGCTTTCGATTTACCCGCGATCCATTTTTCCTGGCTATCGACAAACGTTCACCGAACACTTTTAATACTTTGGTAACAGTTGACTTAGCCACATTCAACAATTTCGCCAACTTGGTCTGAGAGTAGTTTAGATTTTCGTCATGCACGTGCAAAATTTTGATGCTTCGCTTCTCTAACTTCGACGACATTTTTATAACTGATGTGCTAATCTCAAAATCAAAATAGAGGCATGATGCTACACGCACACATCTTCAAAATGAGGGGTGTTTAAAATTTTTTAATGCACGATGAAAGGAAATGCGTCAAGATTAAGTCGACCAAATTTTGATCGAAACACCCTTTAAACGGAAATAAACTGCGACTTTGCAATGATTGCAGTACCCGGTAACGGTAACTGGGTGGTAGGAATGAAGGCGGCAGACAAAGTTGTTATACAGCCTTAGATGAAAATGAAATAATTTCACCACAATTTACTGTTGTGCTGGTCGGATGAAGATCATGAAATCATGAAATCTACCTCAAGCGTTAGAGCCTTATATTGTTTATAGACCAAACGATTGATTGTAAATTATAATATTTAAGTGTTCTAGAGCTTCAAAGAATGCATTGGAGAGTAGGCCTATAATAAATGGCTTATCCAACGTATTCACTAGCCGAACATCTTTGTTTTGGCCAACAAACACATGAATGTCTGTCATATTATTAAAGCATCCCAGGTCATCCAAAAAAAATCGTTGGACTATAGGTCTACAGACCTAAAAACTTGACTACCATATAAAATGTATTTTCCTGTGCATTTTAAAGCTTCATGGCATCTTTTTCATCTATGGACACACGATTGGTAATTTATTTTTATTTTAAAGTGCCCTATGTCATCCGAGACCTCTTTGGACTATAGGTCAACAGACCTTTAGATCAACTACCTCTATTAACAGCTTTGCTGGCTCATCCACAAGCGTTAAAATCTCATGTTGGCCTTCATGCACTGGACGGTTTATCTTCATTTTCAAGTATCTTTGAACATCAAAAAACCCATCATAGCGTAAGTCTATAGACTTTTAGAACAACTACTATACCAAGTGGCTTTTTCGTATTCACAAGTAGAAAAGCCTTATTTTAGTCCATGGACACAAGCTACATAGCCTAAATTAATTTTCTAGGGTTTTATGTCATCCAAAAACTCTTTCGAGTATAGATGTATAGGCCTTGTAATCAAACATCGTAATAAACGGCTTTTGCAACGTATCTACAAGCGTTGAACTGCATATTGGTCGATAAATTCGCTTGTTGTTTTTGTTCTTCATAAATTGAAAAATTCATAAGATCGTACCAAAAAATGTTTAAGCAAGTATTGATCTGTCGATGAATAGCAGACCCCTCAACCTACATACTGTTACTTGATATCTTCAAGACCCCTGAAATAATACGTTATCATTCGTATAACCTTCTAAGCATTGTTTCATATCTTGTGAATTAGATTACATAAATATAATCAAATTTTTCATCATGTACTGCATTTTTTTCAGTAGAGCCAAAACACAACTGCATCCATTGATTAGGAATATTGTTGTATGACGCATATTTGATTTGGTGCAAATCAAACATCCTGTCACTGTTAAGGTGTGATGGACATTGGTTGACAAAGGATTGCTTTGTCAAATTTCAAGGCGCTCTCGTAACCCCTTTCTAAATATTGACATCCTTTGATCGAATAATGCTCCACGGCCGCAGGGTATATGTTCTGTAGTTTTAGTTTCAAGTTGGCAAAAACGACATTCTGTAGAATGAGTTCTTCCAATTTTATTTAGGTGATACCTACTAGGACGCTGCCCAGTCAACAGACTAATAATTACCCGAAGGACTTTTTTACTAAGATTTAGTAAAATCCGGGCTTTTACAGCACTTATTCTTATAAATCTCTTGGTTTGTTTACATGTATCCGTAACGTTCCAGTTTGATTCTACCATGGACATTTCCCAAATTTTTATTTCAGTCCTCAGAACACACTCTGGTAATCCACACAACGGTTCCGGACCAATAAAGTTTGATGCTGAACCTTCTCTTCCTAGGTTGTTGGTTTTTTCATTTCCATAAATACGACAATGGCCGGGTACCCAGTATAGAGTTACTTCGTTCCCACTGGCCAAATGTCTTAAAGAAAGAATGCATTCGCACACTAGCTTTGATTTAGATGTAAAAGCTTTAAGCGCATTGAGAGCTGCTTGGCTATCGGAAAAATGCAGATCTTTGCAAATCTGCCATTCCTCGTTAAACAAATATTGACACATTCAATAATGGCATGAATTTGAAATTCAATAATGATATGAATTTGAAATACCGTTGGAATATGTTTTCTTGGTATAGCATTCCTGATTCCAGGGCCATAAACCTCGGCTCCAGTATTTTCTCCCATTTGTCTGCAGTTGTCTCTGCAGTTTACCTTGCTTTACTTGGGTGGTTACCTCATAAAGTTCAGGCCGTGCTCTTCCGAAGGTCCTCAACAACAATCTACAACAAATTTTGGAAAATTTCGACATTTCAGAGTTACAATCATTTAACCTGCATGAGCTGAAGTGGCAAATAGCTGCATTTTATTATTATAAAGGGCGATACGGTCAAAATTTGGTCAATATCAACTTGACGTATTTCTTTCAATTTTGCATTTAAAAAACCTGAACACCCCTCATTTTGAAGGTGTGTGTGTAGAATGTTGCTCCTATTTTGATTTTGGAATTCACTCTTCAGTTGTCAAAATGCCGTCCAAGCAAGAAGAGCAGCGTATCAAAATTTTGCTCGCGCATCGCGAAAATCCGAGCTACTCGCACGCAAAGTTGGCAAAATCGCTAAAAGTTGCCAAATCAACCGTTACAAATGTAATTAAAGTGTTTGGGGAACGTTTGTCGACAGCCAGGAAGTCAGGATCGGGGGGAAATCGAAAACCGGAAGCCGCTGAGACGACAAAGAGAGTTGCCGGTAGTTTCAAGCGAAACCCTAACCTATCTCTCCGAGATGCCGCAAATAAGCTGGGTGTTGTAGACGACCGTGCATCGAGCCAAAAAACGAGCCGGACTATCGACTTACAAGAAGGTAGTGACTCCAAATCGCGATGATAAACAAAATACGACGGCCAAAGCGCGATCCCGGAGGCTGTACACGACGATGCTGACGAAGTTTGACTGCGTGGTAATGGACGACGAAACCTACGTCAAAGCCGACTACAAGCAGCTTCCGGGACAGGAGTTTTATACGGCAAAAGGAAGGGGAAAGGTAGCAGATATTTTCAAGCACACGAAACTGTCAAAGTTCGCAAAGAAATATCTGGTTTGGCAAGCCATCTGTACCTGTGGCTTGAAAAGCAGCATTTTCATAGCTTCCGGGACTGTCAACCAAGAAATTTACGTGAAAGAGTGTTTGAATAAACGTCTGCTGCCTTTCCTGAAGAAACACGGTTGTTCCGTACTGTTTTGGCCGGATTTGGCATCTTGCCATTACGGTAAAAAGGCCATGGAGTGGTACGCCGCCAACAACGTGCCGGTGGTTCCCAAGGACAAGAACCCTCCCAACACACCAGAGCTCCGCCCAATTGAGAAATACTGGGCTATTGTCAAGCGGAACCTAAAGAAGACCAAAAAAACTGCTAAGGACGAGCAGCAGTTCAAGGCAAACTGGCTTTCTGCGGCGAAGAAGGTGGACAAGGTGGCTGTACAAAATCTGATGGCAGGGGTCAAGCGTAAGGGCCGGCAATTCGGATTTGGAAAAGCGGAAGCCTAACTAAATATTTTAACTGAATTTTATACTAATTGAACTTGAAAAAGAAATTTAATTAGATTTTTTAAATAAACGATTTCACCGATTTACACGCGTTTTCCCTTGACCAAATTTTGACCGTATCACCCTTTATATACATATTATTTAGTATTTCAGTATTTTATCAGAACATATTATAATCTCTAGCTTCAAGGTAGGATGATTTCAAAAGCAAGATAAGAAAATTTTATTAATTTCTCTGAATTTTTCATATATTTCTAGAACATCATACCTTGGGATGAAGGGAGGGACCATTAGAGCACTCGATTGAAGCGATTTGGATAGGAAAAGTGGGACTGACATCTTCCTGTTTTAAACATTTCGTGAATAAAGGGCGGACTCTTCTGCACATCTAGTGGGACTTTTTAATGGGCGAGGGCTCGGTTTCGGTATGGTTTCTGTGAACTTGCTTCTGGAAAGAGATTCTCTCTACACCCCTGTGGCTTTGGGCTGCGCATAAGCGTATCTGCTTACGGGCTCACAATATGTTTTTGTCCCTTGATACAGTAACATGATGAAACATTTACCACAATACAACCTTTATCAAATTAGTTCATAACATCATCATCATCTATTCTACACCATTTCACAGTTATATTGAGCGCAGTTTGTAACCGACTATATATCGTGTCATCAACTTCCCACGAACTGTTTAAGCTACATCGTCACCCTAGTTCTGCTAGTTTTTAAGGAGTTCGTCTACTACTAAGGACTAAGGGCGATAATACTCCTCCTTGTGGACAGCCCTTAATCGATCTAATCGATAGTTGCGTACCTCCAAGGTCAGCAAAAATTTCTCGGATCTTTTAGCATCGCCATTATCCATTCGATAATACAGTTATCCCGGCCCCTTGCTTTCATTATATAACGCATTGAGCTATAGGATACATTGTCAAATGCTCGTTGAAAATTAGGAAAAGCAGCCATAGCTATTTCTTTGGATTGAAGCGATTTCTCGATTGTATTACCTAACGATTGTAGCGCCGTTAACTATTGTAGATTTACCTGATTGGTAGGCAAATTAGTTTTTGCTCGTAGGATGCACTTTTATGCTTATTGACTTTATAAAGTCGTCCACATTTTTTTCCATTGTCTTTAAAAGAACAGCGAAAAAACTGATAGGTCTAAATACTGTAGGAGTCGTTTTATCTCCTTTTCCCGCTTATATAATAAAGACAACTCGAACCTTTTTCCAAGCTTTTGGTATAAAGCATGCATTAAAAAAGCGACTAAATGTTCCGATTTTTCATACGATTACGCAGCGACCTGGAGGTCGGTCCATCCGTCAGTAGTCAATATATACTGGTTATTTATTTATTTGTCGTCGTCAATCAGTTGAGACCGTTACCAATATACTGTGAAAATTTGACAGCTCCATCAGTTTGTTTGGCGAGAACAGCGAAACAACTTCGATCTATGGATTGTTCGTACCACTTCTTCCATCCAGGCCTTAAAAAAGTCGGTGCGATCGCGGAATCATCTACAAGTTTCTGGCACTTCTGGAGAAGGGCAGGCTTCCGCTCCGGCCGTCCGACCGCTTTTCACTATTGGAGGATTCAATAGAAGCTCAAACGGAAGACGAAAGGCAGGGTGGTCATCCTTTTGGGTACGGTCGGGGGGTCGATGCGATCAGCCAAATGGTCAAGAAGTATTTGGCCAAAATGGATAGCCACAGTCAGTCCAAGTCAGTCGTGTCGGAGAGCCAAGCGAAAAGGTCAAAGAGATTCCCGGCGAAGCGGAACGTGGTGGTCATTATGGACGACGAGACACACCTCACGTTGGACGGCACACACGAAGTTCCCAACGTAAACGGCGAGATCTACAGTACTGGATACCTGCCAGAAGTTGCCGCCTTCATTTAAAAGTACCACAAGGATGACTCGAAGCGGGTGCTGGAGAAAATGGAGTTCTGGGCCAATTTGAAGAGGAGAGTATTTTCAAATACTTTCAAGACCAAAACGACGAATGATTTGATCAAAAAGGCGACCAAGAAATTGAAGAATATGCATACAAGTTTCTTTTGTTCATCTATGGTCAAAGTTTTGGCACGAAGTAGAAGTATATATGTGAAAGTTTTGAATTCTCAAAGAATAAAATGCAATTTGATTTGTTAAATTATCTTTTTCCGACGTTTTGCATAATCCGTCCGAATATAGTCGCGCTTTTTATTGCGCGCATTTCAACTTAGAGTAACACTGACTCTGAAGAATTCAGTTAACAAGGGAATAAGCTAAGCTTTTTCCTGCTGAAGCAGTGCTGGAAAATTTCCATCTCTCCCAGCAGATTTTAGCAAGAGAAACTAACATATGAATATTCAATTTTGATCTTGATTACTGGCCTTCCCGATTAGCACCCGAGCAGAAGTAAATTACTTGATAACTGGCTTTGTTATTTAAGAGCTCAGATTAAGAGGTAAAATACCTGAGGATATTTTCATAAAATTGTTTCCACAATCTTATGCAAGTACCAAATTGAGGTAAAACAATACCAAAATAGTATCTCTCAGGTATTCCCAGGTATCCAAAATAACAAGTTTTCCTGATCAGGAGAGAACAGCATATGAATACCTAATTTTGATCTTGATAGCTGGCCTTGGTATAAAAGAGCTCAGATTAAGAGGTAAAATACCTAAGCAAAATACCTAAGATTTGCAAGCAAAATATCTCTCGAATAACAAAACTTGGTATTTTGGATACCTGGGAATACCTGAGAGGTACTCTTTTGGTATTCTCTTACCTCAATTTGGTATTCGCATAACATTGTGGGAACAATTTTATGGTATTATCCTTAGGTATTTTACCTCTTAATCTGAGCTCCTAAATACCAAGCTCAGTTATCAAGTTATTCGGTTCTGCTCGGGTTGTTGTTCGAGAGATATTTTGCTTGCAATTCGTAGGTATTTGTTTAGGTATTTTACCTTTTAATCTGAGCTCTTCAATATCAAGGCCAGTTATCAAGATCAAAATTAGGTATTCCTACATTGTTGTCTCCTGCTCGGGTTCCTAAGCAGGACCCGAGCAGAAGTGAATAACTTGATAACTGGCTTTGTTATTAAGGAGCTCGGATTAAGAGGTAAAATACCTGAGGATAATTTTAAAAAATTGTTCCCAAAATCTTATGCAAATATCAAATTGTGGTAAGACAATATCAAAAAAGGTACCTCTAAGGTATTCCTAGGTATCCGAAATAAAAAGATATGTTGCCTGCAATTCTTAGGTATTTCGCTTAGGTATTTTACCTCTTAATCTGAGCTCTTTAATACCAAAGCTAGTTAAAAGGATGTACAACCTGGATAAACTGATACCAAGGCCAGTTATCAAGATCAAAATTAGGAATGCATATGTTGTTTTCTCCTGCTCCTACCTACGCAAAATACCTAAGTATTGCAAACAACATATCTATCGAATAAAAAAACAACAACCAAAATCTTTTAAAACTACCGAATAACCTTTTTTGTGACTGAAAAATAAATGAATAAATTCCTCAATTCAATTTGAATCATATAAAAAATAAAAACACCACTTCAGCGTGTTCCGCTTTGCTTCGTCATATGCCCCAAAAATCAGTCAATTTAGAACTTTTCTCGTTAGAAAATAAGTTTTAATGAAAAGATTACATAGTGTACACGTTTTGTTTTCATGGGGTTTGAAACATGCGACACAAAATGGGTAGCATACAACAAAGTAGCGTGAATCCCTATGTGCTCTCCATATTTTATATCACACTTCTCGATAAAAATTTCTTAAGCCCGACTCTCCTCGCTCGCTTTTAAACTGCATTATTCACGACGCCCTTGGGTGGGATGAGTTTCGATATTTTATGCAACCTGATAGCTGTACTGTCCATACTTACATACGTTCTGAACTTCAAACTATTTAAAGTTCTTTAGTGTGAATATTCAACATCCGCCCTTCATCAAAGATACATAAGATGATGAGATACCCGTTTTGGATATTCAGCACCCGTTCGTCTTTACACCACATGTGCTTGCCTACGCTATGCCGGGCCCGAACAACATCTTCGTCCGGGAGGAACACCGCAAACAAGCCCGAAAATGTATGCATTTATTTATCGAATCGATGCATTATAGCGTTTATTGATTTGGAGTGCAACAAACACATATGATTGCACATTATGAATAATCGTCGGCCGAAAACAATTATGATGCACCACTATCCTAAATAAACTTTTGCCTCGCCCGGATTATGTTTTTCTCGCTCGCTTCTGAACATGCTTTTGTTTCATCTGAACTGTTTTTCACTTGTTTCGTTCATAGTTTTGATACGTACTTGAATGTCCTCCAGCTGACAGCAGGCCGGTTCTAGATCCCGTATTTCGTCCAGTAGGAATTCTATTTCGTCTGTACCGTATAAATCAGAAACTGACGGTATGTAACGTTGGGGTGGTTGCATCTCCCGTCAGGGGGTACTCCCCCATCACCGTGTGCGAAACTGGTCCGGCTCCCAAAACTGTTGAGAGCAGAAAGGAGAAGACAAAGAATATTTATCGTGACGAGGATTCACATGCATGAGATAATGGGCCACTAGACTAGTTTTCAAGTAGGCTTTTGATCGGGGTGGATGGAGGCATAGCCGGAGGATCGACATAATTGTACAGTGTGTCGAATATCATATTATCAATATAACTTCAATCAATTTATGGAATTTCTTTTTATGGCAAGCTTTTAGTGTCATACTTAAACAAATCAGAACTCTTATTCTCTTCAAATTATTGTACATCCCTCCTATATAACAATAAAAGGAAACTACAAGAGACAGTCCAATGAAGTTGTAGGCAAAGGTGACTTAGGACAACGAACCAATGTGTAATTAATTATATAATCATTTGTTTCAATATTTCAGAACGGTCGCCATTTGTAAAATTTCTATTTGGAGAGCATAATATGTTTAATATGCGCTTAGGAATAATATCACTTAGAAAACAGATTGGTAAACGCAAACATATTCTAGTATCATTCAACTGAAATTTAAGTTGAATTAAGCACAAACATCATAGACTACATACGGTGGTTAAAACAAACTAAAATGTTGAGTAATTGTTTCGGGAATTAAGCAGTTAGGTTCAACCGACATCCATTTGAACTTACCATTAAGTTGTTGTTTTATTCTACGAAAACAAACAGAATTGTTGGTAGATTCTATCGACGTTTATGGTTTGTTTCAAACAAATTTTTGTTTGATTTAAACTGAATTGCTGTTTGAAACAAACAAACGAAAACAACAAAAAGGTTTTTTAAAACAGCTAGTTTTTTTAGTTTGGATATCAACGAACAAGTATGTTGTTTCAAACGGGACTGTTTCCTACCCGTGATTGAAATCGTTTCAATTTCCGAGCCTTCTGAGAAACTTTTTAAGTCACCGCTGGCTTCCAACTGACAAGATATTGGAACGTTATGTTAGATATAATCCAATCCAAACAAACTCTTCGGCTGGGAAAATCAAATTGGCCGTCGTAAAAAGGACGGATTTTAAATGGCCAAGTTTGATCGATCTTTTTTTGACCTGTCGTAGGCCCATTCCAATCTTTACTTTTATTATGCGACAATTCATTAGCCAGCAATAAATACTAGCGTCATATTTGCAACAGTTGTGATCGGATAAATGAAATCAATTATCTATTAACTGTTCATGCTAATGTTACTAGTCAATGAATTATCTAAACACATTACCGATGATAATGGTGACTGTCTTAAGGAGTGTATCGAATATAAGCTACCCAACAAACAATTCAAAGCGATTAATAAGCACCCATGTTGATTAAATGTGGAATTATAGCGTCCAGAGCTGAATAAAAATGTAGTCATTTTGTTTTTATGAATAACAGATTTTGAAACAGAACAAAAAGCTTTTGAATGATTAACTGTGTTTGGTTTAAAAATATGTTTCATAAGCTGTACTATATTGTTTATTACTCCACAGTTCAATCATCAGTGAAAAGCTAAACAAACATGGAATAAAAGCATCTTACTCCAAAATCGTCATCATTATAAAACAGCTAGTATAATTATTTAAAAAAAAAACTTTAAGGAATCATCACTAGACGCATTGTTCAGCTATACAACGATATCTATTGAACTCCCAAAGAAGTTAAAGTAGAAACTAAATAGGATTTAATAAACATTAAATGGATGATTTGTGGTATAAGTTTCAGTTACACATTTATTCGACAATTGTGCAACGCTTAATCAGTTATTTAAAGCTATCGTTTTATAACTTATTATGGAACGTTTATGGAGCAATTATAAAACTCTATTAACTCATACCCAAAGGTATGTGTATGTGACTGTTAACTAACCATTGTTAAACAATGTCATGCAAATTAGAAACTCGAAATGTATATATGTCTTTTGAGAAGATGGAAAGTAAGGTTGCCTTCAATCCAGGATCATGAGTTCAATTCTGAGATCGAGCAAAGTGAAATTTGGGTACTTAAAAAAGTTCTTTAAAAAATATTAAGAAATATAAGTACCACAAATAATAAATTACCTATACTAAGATTGCTGAGAATAAATAATAAAAGCAAAAAAAAACGTCCTTTCAAATTTCACTCAATACATTTTGGTGTCTTTAACAGCGTTATATACAGTTCTGGAATAAACTCATTTGTCAACCATTATTAAACCATTGTTAAGCTAAACAAAATGTCTCATGAACAACAATTGCTATATTCAGCAATAGCTATAGTACATTTTATCGTAAATTAATGATGCTCTCTAAAAGTTAACTTCATTATACTATACGAAGAGATTGTTTTTGTTTAAGAGATAAGTTATAGCTCTACAATGGTTGATACATAACTTGTACGACTGCTTCATTTGTGTAGTGCTTCAAGAGTTGACTTGAAGCTTAACAATGGTTATAACAATTGCTAAATAATGTTGATGTTTAATAAATACAAATGAGAATTGTTGAATAAACACTTTTATTCAAATGTTGTTAAGCAGCGGATGTTGAATAGATTCTTCAATTTTGAGTAAACAAAGGTTGTACAGCAGTTGTGATTCAAAATAAGATGACGGTTGATAAGCATTATGCTTAACAGCGAATTTGAAGAAATGCTTTTACAAACTAAAATTGTTACTTGGGTATCCACATACATTTGCGTTGTACGCATGTATTTGTGATGGTTTTTTATGCTCTGAACACTGCATGCTGTGCGTTTGACTGTCAGCTTTCTTTTGTTTACTTGTTTGTGCGGTTCAAATTCTGCGTTATCAAAATGTCGCGTATTGAAAAGGAAGTGAAAATTAAGGTTCTGGACACATGGCTAAGTGAGAAGGGTATTACAATGCGAAAATTGGCGAAGCGGTTTGGAATTCATCATGCGAGTGTTAAAACCATAATTAATAAGTTTGGGGAACACTTTTCTTTGGATGAGCTACCAGGAAGAGGCAGAAAACCCGGGTCTTGCAACCCGAAACTGGAGCAGAAAGTGGTATCTCTAATCATGAAGAACAAATCAATGTCAATACGTGATTTGGCCAAAAAAGCAGGAACAAGTGTCGGAATGATCCAGCGTATCAAGAGGCGAAACCACCTGAAGACCTACAAGAAGCAGAAAATCTCGAAACAAAGTGCAGAACAGAAGAAGCGAGCAGCAACAAGGGCCCGGAAATTGTATTCGCATCTTTTGCAGCGTCTGGTGCATGCGTTTTGATGGACGATGAGACCTATGTAAAGGAGGACTCAAAAACCCTTCCAGGTCCACAATACTTTACTGCCGTCGTTGGGGAGGATGTGAGCAATATGTTCCTGTGGTGTGAAGTCAACCATTTTTTACACTACCGGAACTATAAATGCGGAAATCTGAGTGTCTCCAGAAGAGATTGTTGCCTTTATATAAGAAGCATACTACACCTCCACTGTTTTGGCCGGATTTAGCGTCGGCTCACTATGCCAAAACCACTCTCAATTGGCTTGCGGAAAAGGGTATAGATTTCGTTGAGAAAAATATCAATCCACCAAATTGCCCTCAGCTTCGACCCATCGAACGTTACTGGGCAATCGTGAAGAGGGTCTTCAAGAAGACTGGTAAGGCAGCTGGGAACATGCAGGAGTTCAATAAAATATGGGCTCAAGCGTCCAAAAAGTGCGATGCAACACTTGTCCGGAACTTGATGAAGAGCATTCGATCCAAAGTTCGAAAATTCGTGAAGGAATAACTTAAATTTTATCCGGTCTTCATTATGTTCAAGTTTAACCTCGTGCAATAAAGGATCATTTTTTTGTATGAATAAAATATCGGTTTTCAACATAATTTGAAAGAAAGTTTGTGGATAGCTTATTTTCGATACACTCCTTACACCGTTCATACCACTCAAGATGCCAGAACCAGATCACACTTATTTCGCTAATGGTTGCGCCAACCGGATGGCTACAAATTCACCACTAGCTTGGTTAACCGACTGCCAATGGTTGCTCGCCAGAGCATCCTCCAGAGCACTTGTCACCGCCAGCTGCCAATTCAATACTAGCTCATTGTCACTCTTTCAATAGTTTAATGTTAAAATTCAATAGTTTTCAGCGTCGATATCAATATCGACGCAATCGACACGTAGAAATATTTCCGATCGATTTTGGCAAACATTTTGATGATTCACAATGTTTGGAGAAACGGCTGAGATATTAACGCTCTAAACCTGATCGCTTTTCTTGATGGTCGCAATAGTTTATTTTTTCAAACCTTTAAAAAGACGTAATCCTGCGTCGAAAAAGAGTAACTGTAACCATATTAAACTGATTGTTCTTGAAGGCTGTACTCGAAAAAAATAAAACATACAGAAAATTCCAATTTTATTTAAAGTTCCAGGAAATAAACTACAACATCATGTTTTGAAATTAAAGTAGAAAGTATCGATAGGTCCTCCTTTAGCTCAGTCAGTAAAGGCGCAGCTACAAAGCAACATCATGCTGGAGGTGGCTGGGTTCGATTCCCGGTCTGGTCTAGGAATTTTTCGTTAAGGAAAATTTCTCGACTCCCTGGGCATAGCGTATGATTGTACTTGCCAAACAATCATACTAATGCAAAAATGGTACCTGGCATCGAAAGCTCTCAATTAATAACTGTGGAAGAGCATCTAGAACACTTAGTTGAGAGTAAGCAATAAGCTAATTGTGAAAGCAATAAGCTTGAAATGCTAAAGAAGAAGATGGTCCAATAGTGATCGGCAGGCTGTGAAATTGGATAAAATAGTTTGAAAATGAGCGTAGGGCTTTTGTTAAGCAGTTGTTACATTCATTAATTAGCGTACTTTACGCAATAGAAACATTATTAGTAATGTACAACATCATGGTTAAATTTCTACTTCATTGGTTCATTGGATCTCTTCTCCATGACCGCACTTTGCCCTAGACACCACTTACATGGTTTTGGGAAGTATTGGTGCCGACTATTTTTAATACTTTTAATACCCACTGTTTCTTCAAAGCTAGCTCGTACTCTAATAATTTAGGTGTTTCACTAAGTTTAGCCTTCATGATGGCCCAAAACTGCTCAATCAGGATGAAGTTCCGGCGAGTTCGTTGGGTTGATGTATTTTTGTACAAAAACAACATTGCTATATTTGTAGTCTGTAGTCTCTGTAGACTAACATTGACCATGTGTAGCGGCAGGATGCCAAATCCTTCCAAAACGGCGTCTTACCTCCGTTCCTTCCTTCCAATGCCATCTCATTAATCACTTAACAGATTGTGAAGAATTTTTTTTGTCAACCTGTTCCCTGTGCTTCAAATCCCAATGTTGACTTCCGTGTTTACTTTGTCGCCTTCTGGAATGAACACCGGGATTTTTCTACCATCGGAAGCCACCAATTCAACCACCATAACGCTAACAGGGTGCTTGATCAGATACACGCTTTTATGCCCGTCGGCCACGTCTACCGGGAGAGAACTTATATAGCGATCAGTTCTGGAATTGGATACAGGATCGACGGTAAACATGCTCTCGTCGGTGAACAGGATTACCGGATTTTTTTAGCATGCAAAGCAAATCAAGGCATTGTATGCATAGGTTAAACGGGAACCTTATTTGTACGATGGTGCTAACTTTATCACGTATACGGTACCTTCATCACTTTACTTTGATGTAATTAAGCAAAATTTACGATTTTTCTAACTTCATAGTCCCAATGATCCCGCTCATTAACCTAACAGAGTGTCTTCATAATCTTCAAATGACCTAAATTTTATCGAAATGCTGCAGTTCTGCCTAAAAAATAACAAGTTCCAAACTAGGAACTCAAACTGAAAAATAGTAAGTGATTTAACATGAAACCCGTTAGCCCAATTTAGGGACCAATTATTTTGTTCCTAACTACACTTATAGGCAAAATAACGTGCCCATCTCATAATTTTTTGAATTTCTCTCATTTGTTTGGATCTAATTAAATTAAATACACTGTAGTCTTTATTTGTTTCTTATTGTTTTTCAAGTTTTAACTTATGGAATAATAATAAAGAAAGAGTTCCACTTAGAGAATTAAAAAATCAATTTGTATTGAAAAAAAAAACAGTAACAAAAAGAAGTTGATTTTTATTAATGAAACTTTACACCATAAAGGCCCAGCTACAATGAGGAGCGCAACGGCGCGTTGCGGCAGCTTTTGACAGTTAATCCATATATTTTATGTCAAAAACTGCCGCACCGCGCCGTTGCGCTCCCCATTGTAGCCCAGCCTTAAGGGTGCATTCGTATAAACAAATAGAAGTGCCCCACTTAAAAAATCGATAATCGATAAGATTCCGTGGAAAGACCCCTCGATTGTTTATGTTTTGATATTTTGACATGTTCTCAAGCAAACGGCTTGACTTGGTGCGTTTGTACACGTGATCGCATTTGATTCAGTTGAAAAAATGGAGAACGCATTTATTTCGAAAGCAATTCCCTTGTGTATCCGAGGATTCGTGGTTGGAAAAATTCGCGGTTGGGGAAAGTCTACTGAAACAAAAAAAAACGTTCGGATCAGTGCACTATGGTCCAGATCACGAATTTACGAGGAAACATGCTCACAGCGCCTAAACTTGAAACTTTACAGCAAAGTAATGTTCTACAACATGGTTTGTATCACTAAGGCCCATTTTTTGATGTTAACTAAAATTAGGGTGGTCTCCATTTTCACAGAAATACAAAAACTAACTTTTTTATTTGCAGAAATAGACGTTTACATACTTAGGCAAAGTTGTAGCGCAAAAAATTTCATGGAATTTTCATATATGATTTTTTTTGTAGCATAAAAATTGACCGATTTAGATCAATTTTCCCTCATCAACTTAGGGTGTACCATAAAAAAATGTTTTTTTTTGCCCCAACTTTTTTATTTCAATTCCCAACGTACACTTGCATTCCGACAAAATTTAGAACTTTGATATACAAATTTTGCCGCTAGATTCAACTAGTCAATAGTTATTGAAGTTTTTCTAAAAATAACACGCCTTTTTCAAATGTTGATTTTTATGATTGGGACAAACACAAAAAAAAATTAAAAACATAATTTGAAAGGACAACTTGTATTGTCTAACATATGTGAAAATTAGAGATATGTTATTTCTGTATCTTGAGAAAACTACATTTGAATCTGGGATGGTTTTATAAGAAAAACTTCAATTTCTATTGATTGGTCTAGCTTCAACCGATTTAGAACAATTAATATATCAAAATACGCGCCTTTATAAGTTTCACAACTCGTTGAAACAAAATTTTACGATGGAAATTGAAATAAAAAAGTTAGGACAGAAAAACTTTTTTTTATGGTACACCCTAAGTTGATGAGGGAAAATTGATCGAAGTCGGTAAATTTTTATGCTACAAAAAAAAATCATATATAAAAATTCCATGAAATTTTTTGCGCTACAACTTTGCCTAAGTATGTAAACGTCTATTTCTGCAAATAAAAAAGTTAGTTTTTGTATTTCTGTGAAAATGGGGACCACCCTAATTTTAGTTAACATTAAAAAATGGGTCTTAGTGATACAAACCATGTTGTAGAACATTACTTTGCTGTAAAGTTTCAAGTTTAGGCGCTGGGAGCATGTTTCCTCGTAAATTCGTGATCTGGACCATAGTGCAGTGGTGGATAGCCCAGGTAGAGGCAGGAAGCGCAAAACGGATACACGAACGGACACTACACTGAAAATTAATTTTCGGTTAAGGTTACGAAATCGAAGGTAGGACTAACAAATCTATTCGTTGTTTTCTGTAACGAAACTGATTTGTACATTTTAAGAAGCTACCTTCGTATTCAATGCCAGCCTTGCAACTATCAAAACCATTAAGCATTAGTTGACACAGAAAGAACATTCGTTCATTCTACGATAACAATACAAAGAGCTACGAGTAATTTGTAACCAATAAAAAAGAAACGTCTCTCTGGTGGTGCATGAACCACTGACAGATCTACTTTATCGGCTCAAAATGTACTTGAAAAAAAAGCGCACCATAAGGGTGTGAGGTATATACTTCTAATGTTTCTAATATGGGTTTCGACCCTATATTTTAGGAAGAGCTTTTTATTGAGTACGTGGATGAACTCACTAGAGCATGTTGACTTGTGAGAAGTTGCGTGATTATTATGCATGAGGTTCTCACTCTCGACAGCGCTTTCATTTCATTTTGGGATAAATTAATGTTTCCCGCCATCCCAGCAGGAACACCAACACTTATGAGTACGATCGAAGAGAAGCAGCGATTGGCTGGTCTTCACGAAATTCATTTTGTGCATTGTACAAAAATGGTGAAATGATAGCTTTTTGTTAGATGACAAGCCATATGAATGTTTCATACAATTTACGAGACATTTGTTCTACGTACAAAATGTATGTTTACGAAACGAGTAAAAGCTAATCTACGAAAATAAATTTTCAGTGCAAGATCATGCGTGAAGTCAAGAAAATCCCAAAAGTAACTGTCCGCGAGATCCAGGAGACCCTTCAGCAGTTCTGATCGAACTGTTCGTAGCCGTCTTGTAGCACAGAGCCTGATTAACAAAGTTGCCCGGAAGCGCCCATTTATCAGCAAGGCAAACGGTTCAGGTTTGCTATTGAGTCTGCTGATAAGCCCGTAGAGTTCTGGAAAACGGTTCTCGGGAAGGAAGAATCAAAATTCCAGCTTTTTATAGAAAGCGGCGGATGGTGCAGATCGGGTGAGGAACTTCAGGTGCGCCACATCCAAGGCACGGTGAAGCATGGAGGAGAAAATGTGATGGTCTGGGGGAGTTTTTCGTGGAGTGGAGTGGGTAGCCTCGTGAAAATCACCGAGATAATGACGGCAGATTCCTACATCAACATCTTGCGAGAAAATCTGGAGATTTTGCTGATCCAGACGGGTCTTGAAGAGAAGTTCGTATTTCAGCAGGACAACGACCCGAAGCATGCTGCCAAGAAGACCAAGTCTTTCTTCCGGTCTTGTTGGATCAAACCGCTGGAATGGCCTCCACAAAGCTCGAACCTCAATCCCATCGAGAATTTGTGGGCAATTCTAGATACCAGGGTTGACAAAACTAGTGTTACCAATAAATTCAACTACTTTGAAGCCCTGAAGCGCGCCTGGGAAGAGCTGGATCCACAGCACCTAAGGAACCTAATGAAGAGCATGACGAAGCACCTGCAGTTGGCCCTGAAACCCAAAGGGGGACACATAAATTATTAAAATGCTTAAATTTTATTTAAATTTATCTTCCCGGGAGCCAAAATTAAGAGGGCACTTTTTTGTCACTGTTTTTTCGACACGAATTGTTTTTTTTAACTAGAAATTAGAAGACTTATTAGTTATTTTCCATTAGTGGAACTTGAAAATCAGATATCAATACAGCTACTGTGCTTACTCTAATCGAACCAGATTAATCGCGTAATTCGTCAACAGTTATGAGGTTGCAGTTTACTTTGCTTTCAGTGTACTCGTACTAATACACTCAGAACCGCGTGAAATTATTATTTTGAGTTACATTAGGCACAATCACCATCAATTTTAGCTGATATAAATGCTTGATTTTACCATTAGTGCGAACTTGATCAACCATTGCGAATGATATCAATAGAAGGCTGTCAGTGTGTCATAAACGTTTACATTTGAACCATAAACGTAGTAAATTAGACTGAAATTCATAATAGTTTATAGAAGGTAGTCGGGTAAACTTGTATTTTGCCTTTCAGTATGTTCCCTATTATACTCATTAGATAGTCAAAAATCTGGATTGGTGAAAACGCAATAGGAAATTATCAGTATGTGACTTTTTTCCGATAATGTGGGTGTAAACTATGGTATTTTGAATATTGTTTGGTTAATTGAACATAAGGAAAGATCATTTCAATGTTTGAAATCTGTTTTTTTTTTAAATTTTGTGTTCTGTGAAGGGAATGTACCAAACAAAAATATATTCAAAACTAATAAAACAAAACTTACCAAATTCTATTTAATAAGTAATTTAGAGGACGACACGAAGTGGCATCCAAGAACATACTTAACATAATGCTGGCATTATAACATGCTGGCATAACATTCATATTCCTCGAGAATAAAAAGTATATTGACACAACACACCTTATTCAGATTATCTAAGCTAGCGTATAACCAGTTAAGTACCGTTTCTAGCTCAATTGTTTAATGAATTATAATAAAAAATAAAAGAAAATATATGTAATGGATCGTAGCATATTAGGCTAAGTTATGGCACACACACCCTATTAAGGCTTTCGGGTGTTTTTCTTTCCTATATTTGGGATATAACCCGGAGCGACCATTAATTTGGTCTTCTGTAGTATATCCTGTACTCTTTGTTCAGAGCATGTCGAGTTACTAAAAATCTATTGGAAAATGATGGAGTATTCGGTTTTGTTACAGTTGTTGTTGGCCATGATACTAATTTTATTGAAAGTTTCCGCTATTTAAACCCTTTGAGAAGTAAGAGGACTCTACAAAGGCGCGCCCCTGTATTAGTTAAAACCGGATTTATTCCAAAGAAAATTAACAATAACTCTGTCCACGCAGAACCCTAGTCCTAACCACTTCAATCTAGAAATGAGAAGAAAAATTAGTATTTTCCATTTAATTTCAACTACCTTTATTGCTTATCTTGACAGATACGCGTATTTCGTCTACAATTTGCAGATTTCTTCATTGTCGTGTACCAACAGCCGAGTTATTAGTACACGAGACTGAAGAAGTCTGCACATTGTAAACGAAATACGCATATCTGTCAAGATAAGCAATAAAGGTAGTTGGAATTAAACAGACAATACTAATTTTTCTACTCATTTCTAGTAACAGGTATTCCACTAAACAGCTCAAACTCTCTAGGATTCACTTTAATCTATAAAACATCAAATCTCGAAAATGAGGATTCACATAAATGACGAATAACCATGTTTTCCTAATTTCAAGCTCATCTTCGGAGGCTCAATCTAACTATTTTCACTTTTAACAAGCCATCATATGTAATAAGGACTAAAATATGTTTCTTCGACTTCAAAGCCCAATTTCATGTTACCAAGTTGCGGAAAAGATAGAAAAAAAGAGTATATGAGTAAACACCCTAAACGCTAGTCCTAGTCAGACTAGTCAGACACGCGTATTTCATTAGCAATATGTAACATTTCAAAGTTGAAAATAAACACTTGGAGCAATTTGCAGAACAATGCTTTCACAAATGCACTACGATATGGATTTCATTCATTGCAGATCATTGTAGCCTCAAAAACAAACCAGCACCGTAGTATTCCCATCAACACACTAGTACAACATATGCCTCAAACGCACTGAACATCGTGTCGGTATCGTTGATCGCGATGGACATTACTACACACTATTAATGCTTCGAATTGGAGACTTTCTAAACTTCAATATCAACTCCACTAGTCCTGCCAATGTCAATAAAAATGTATTTCGATTATCCACTTCCTCTGGGAGAACTGACTGGACCGGACTTCTACTGAAAAGACTGCCGTAAACGTATGTGTCTCCGCGCCGAAGATAACATTTTCGGTAGTGCGAGAATGTGAAAGGCCTAGTAGATGTCAAGGAAGAAACTTCACGCTGAAATGAGGTTATGGAACGCCAGGCCGAGGGGTGGTTTTACATAACAAAAAGCACCACCAGCCAGCAGCAGCAGCAGTAGTACGCCGTCTATATTCCGTTTGCATGTATGCGTTTCTGTAGCACTGCGAAAGCGAGACTTTTCAGCTCACGAGCTCACATCCTTATCAAACTATTTATATTTTCACCTGTCTTCGAGTTTACTCTGGCCTGGACCAGGTAAAAGGATTGAACGTTTTCACTAATCACATGTCGCCTATGATCAGAGATGATATTGGCTGTAAATACACACGGTACAATTACGACCCAACTAATCGATATCGAAAGCAAGAAACACATTCGGATTTTGGAGTGTAATATCTGTGAACTCTGTACGGCAGAGCAGCAAGGAGCTACTCCAAAGCAAAAGAAAGAGAGCTCTTAGTACTACTAGCGACGGTGGCTGGCCGCGTGGTTGGGAGGTGTGGGAAGAGGAAAAGCCATGGAAAACGTGAGAATGTGAGTGACCTATAATTTTTCCACCACTTGAGGTTTTCATCAATTTTCCATCGAGAGGTCTGCTTTTTTCGGGAGATCAGATTTTCACTGCTAGATGATTCCAGCACACAGCACTACACGAAGTACGCACCGAAGCAACACACACGCGCGTTTGCACAACGGGAGAAAAAAACAAGCCGTCCGTCCGTTCGTCCGCCCGTCGTCGATTCCTGCAGGAATTTGCAGCACACGCACGCACGCACGCACGACAGACTCCAAATTTCTCAGCAGAACATGCTTCGGGAAATGTCCTTTCCGCTTGTGTCACGTTCGCTTATCACACACGCTTGACGATGATGACTGCTCTGCTGCTACTGATGACTTTACGCGTACGATATCGCACACACAAGCAAACCAACTACTGAGGAAAGGAGAAAATATATCCCCTTCATACAGTGCTATGTGGGGGAAAATGGGAGGAACGACACTCGGAATGTGGCCAGAATATAGCCGTTTGACGGAATGTTACCACCAATCCTTGTGTGCGAGTATGCGCTATGCGCAATTGTTGGATAAATCAGGATATCAGGATCGACCGAGGGGTTTTGTGTGTGTTTGCGACTTCTTTTCATTGATGGCTTGTTTTTGCCAACTAGAACTTTACACTATCTCCCATGTTGTTGTTCCGAGCTTGATATTAGATAGAGGGTTTTTTTTCTAAATTGACGTATTCTACTGCAAACAATCAAGAGGAAACTAGCGATTTAAAATTGGTTCAATGTTTTAGAGCCACATTGGTCCCAAATACACCTTGCACCATGCACCAGTCAATAAATTCTTGCGCTTCTCGGTACTAATTTTTTTGTTTTTCTTTTTATTTCCCGTGTTATTTTGACAGAAAACCGTCTCAATCTTAATAAATCACTACTAAAAACATAAATTACAACGAAGATCCCCTTAAGGGATTTTTAGGGGTGGTTAAGCAAGCTTGGGGCCGTTGAGCTGATATTTGCTGAGCCAAAAAATAAAATATTTCCTTCCGAGGAGATACACTAGTATGCATTTTTTTCAAAAGCACTAGCATTCCTTCCTTCCCCGTTTACCATCTGGACATGGCATGCGCCGGTGTAAACTCTATAAATTTTGAAAACAACATGAATACTCAGCCTTTTTCACAATAGAAATGTCATGCTGTGGAAAAATTTTGTATGAACTTCACGTGAACTTTGAACTTTTTTTTTTTAATCTAAATGATAGAACGTTCGGTTCGCTTGAAGTTTAGGTTTCATTCAAGATATACTCACGTTAGCATTAAAAAATGGACAAAAATTGCCGATTTTTCATGGGTTAACCTTCACCCGCACTGACGAAACTACCCATGCAGCAACAATCATAGTAACTTATGAGTCAGTAGACCAAATGTGACAGCTCTATCAGTAGAACTCTAACA
This sequence comes from Aedes japonicus, assembly GCA_034211315.2. Taxonomy (NCBI): domain Eukaryota; kingdom Metazoa; phylum Arthropoda; class Insecta; order Diptera; family Culicidae; genus Aedes; species Aedes japonicus. The sequence goes on from JASCZW010005338.1 coordinate 49,525, forward strand.
GCGAAGCGACTCCGTTCAGAAGTGTGCGCGTTCAAAGAACGGCAACCCGCCGCGTCGAAAACGGACATCGTGCGGCAGTTTGTGGACGCAGGATACGCCTGTTCCGGTATCTACAACATCTTGGCGCTATTAGACATCAATCAGAGCATCGAAAGAAAGCCCGGTTCCGGACGGCCGACGACCCTGAGAGACAAGAAGCTCCAAAGGATGCTGAACAGGAAGACCGATGAAAAAATGGCTTCATCGCTTCGTGCACTTGGCCGGGAGATCGGTTAAACCGGCCAAACAGTGAAAAAGTACCTGGCAAACATGAACATACATGTCAGGAAGCGTAATTCGCGTCCACTGGTTTCGGACCGCGAGACCTATCTCACCCTGGATGGCAACGACTGGCAGGGCACTTCGTGTTTTACTTCCCCCACGAAGGAAGTGAGCTCCGAGGTGATTACATCTTGGCACTATTAGACATCAATTAGAGCATCGAAGAGAGCCTGTTCGGACTGACGACTCTGAGCGACAAGAAGCCGAAGATGCTGATCAGGAAGACCGATGATAAGTGGCTACATCGCTGCGTGCGCTTGCTGGAGATCGGTTCAATCGACCAAACAGTGAATAAGTACTTGGCAAACATGAACATACATGTCAGGAAGCGGAAGTCGCGTCCACTGGTTTCAGGCTGCAGGCAATAACGCAGCGGCAGCGGTTGACAATGAAGATGTTCAACTCGATTTTCTCGGCGAATCGTGACGTAGCGGTGGTGATGGACGACGAGACCTATCTCACCCTGGATGGCAACGACTGGAAGGAAGTTATCTGCTCCGAAGTGAAGTTCATTTCACAGACCAAGTTACTTCCGCGCAGGGCGACTGCAATAGCTGACAATCAAAGTGAGAAGGGGACGTCAAAGCCGCTCTTCTTTCGCTTCGGACTGGCCGTGAACGGGGAAATGTATAGTACGAAATGCCTGCCGGAAATTGCGTCGTTCATCAAGAAATACCATAAGGGCGAAGACGCGGTGTTATGGTCGGATCTGGCGTCGGCCAACTGTTCGAAGCAATCGTTGGAGGAGGAACGATTTTGTCGCGAAAACTTAGGAGGAATTTACAAATAAAACAAAGAAAGAACTCAAAAACATGCCTAAACGCATGTTTTCGTCCGCCATGGCGAATGTTCCGGTTAACTGCCGGAAGGCCGCTCGCAAGGGCGTGAAATTTGTTTGCAAGTAAGCTCAAATATTACCTTCCGTGGAAAATTTATCAAGAGCAACTATCTGCCTTAGCTTTTTTTATCACCATCCGAAAAAAATGCATTTTTATGCAAACGTTAATCAAAGACTTTGAAGCTCAAAGGCAGTCTTGCGCTAACACTTACATTTGAAATCTGCAACTAATACTAGAATAATTGTATAATATTTCATATCGTTAATATGGAGCAGAGGTTGTTTGATAAAAATGAAAGCAAAACTCATCCTCTAAAACAGCAATTTATAAAAATTCTAAGAGGACATGCAACACTTAATAATGATAGGGTAACAGGATGTTATGTTAGCCTAGCTCCTTTATTCGGTCTATGTACCAAATATGTCATTAATTCAGCGATAATCCACAAAATTATGTTGCCATAAAGTTGATCGATTTTATTCAAAGCAGTTCAGACATAAATAATCAATGTACTTTTATTCACTTTTTTTTACTTTTTTACAATTCACTTTTGTGTAATTTCCGATTTTCTTCACTGGTCAAGCTGATTTAACCGGAGGAGTCGTAAAAAGGTGACGTCTAGGATCACGGTTCTCGGTGGCAATGAAATGAAGTGCAATGTTTACGCTGAAAAACGGGAAAAAATGGTTAAAAACATTGAAGGAGTCGATTGGTGATATTCCTCAGTCCGGTCGCAACGTAATAGCAGTGGAAAAAGTGAATTGTGAAAAGAGTCCATTCTTGGGTGTGCTGTCTGGTCGTTCAAAACAAACAATGGCTGCTGCTGCTTGCATCGAACCTGAGCTGGCGATTGCTACGTTTGAGGAAGAATATTGACGACGGAAAATCTGAGAAATAAAGTGCCAATATCTAGAACTAGATTTTAGAGGAAAATACCAAAACCGTGCCAAAGTGAATTTTGATTCGGTGTGCAGGCTTAGTTTGTAATTTATTCGGTGCAAGAAGAGTGTATTAGATGCAGATATCATGTTACTCTCCGATACGTGCCGACTGCAACAGCTGCGGGTCCAGCAGAACTTGGCCGAGATCTAGGACATCGAGGAGAGCTGGTTTGCAAAGCAACAAATAATTTTTTTCTACCAAATTTTGAAGACAATATCTAATATCGTGTTTTATTTTATTTTGTCTATTTCGTTTTGTTTAGTTTTTCATTATGCTCCTCATATTTTTATTGAAAAGTACCGACATGTCAATTGCAATAGTAGATTTTTCACTGATGGGTCGCGCATTGATGGATCCACTGGTTTCGGTGTTCACAATGAATACTCTTCTGCCTTCCGGAAACTTAATATATATGTTGCTGAGCTGGCAGCAATCAATTTCGCATTGGGGATAATTTCCGGCATGCCCATAGACCATTATTTCATCTTCTCAGATAGTCTCAGTTCTATTGAGGCCCTGCAGTCGATGAAAACAGTGAGGCACTCATCTTACTTCCTTGCACAAATAAGGGAGCAGATGTGTGCGTTGGTCGAAAGATCATTTAAGATTACCTTTGTATGGGTCCCCTCACATTGCTCAATTCCAGGCAATGGCAGCATTCATTAATTATGTCACGCAAATCTGGCCGAAAATTAACCCCCCTCCCCCATGTCACAAATTGTCACAATTTTTGTAACCCCCCCCGGCAATTATGTCACGTTTTTGTTAACCCCCCCCCCCCCCTACCCACTCAAAACTTTTTATTCAAATAGCCAATATTAGTCACAAAAATCATTTTTATTTCATACAGAAACAAATTCAACTTTTCTCATATTATATCAAATTGCATTCTCAAATAATACCATTCAAAAATAGATTCAATCCTCAGTCCAAGGGTTTTGCAGATGTTGGTCAGCATTGATGACCGGAAGATATCTGCGTCCGCTGAAGCACTCGTAATGGTTTCTGCCACATCAGTCAGATCAAGTTCTTCGTCATCTATCCATTCGCAATCGAAGTTGTCTTTGTTGGTTACAACCATACATTCCTGTTTACGTTTTGCCACAACTTTAAACGGACGCAATTTTCTCTGAAATTGAACGGATGTATGCTTGTGCATCTTTATGTGCTCGCGAAGCATGACTAAAGATGCAAAGTATAGGCCACAGCTGGAACACACTCGTTCGTTCAATGAGTTTTTAATTGAAGGACAGTAAAGATCATACGGAATCGTTCCATATCCGGACATCGATTTAGGTAGAATCTGTTGAGCTTGTAATGAGTTCAATACGAACATTGATGGGAAATGCTGTGGTTCGTCCTTCGATGACCCAATCAATCCTCGAGATGTTTGCGTCAGAGAGATTGGTGGAGGCAAAAATCCATTGCAGATAACGTGATCGATGCTACTTCGCAGTGGTGAGCAGCATTTCCTGTAAAAATATAAATTTATGCACATAGGGTATGTGTCCCTTGACTCAGCCTATTATGCAACCAGCGATCACATTTTTCATTATAACTCATAAAGTTTTTAAGCTGTAAGCAAGATTCAACTAGTTATACACTTGCAAAGATAAGTTTGATAAGACATTTGATAGCATGTATCACTAAAAGTTACACAACTACTTTTATAAAGCCTTAAACTTTCGAGGGATGTGGATTTAATGTCGGTCTATTGCCACCAAATTTGGTCTATTCGTGGATGCAACTGCGTCCCATTCGATGGATTAATTACTAAATGCAGTCTTTGTATGGTTTTTTTTTCTATTTTTTTTAATTAAGGCATTGTAAGCTGTACTGGATTGACTTTATACCACATTTCATAACACAAACTAAAGTAAAACTGCCTCGAAACACTTACATGAAGTTCATATATGATTTATCAGCCATTCAGTAATGAAAACATTATAATTCACTATACAATGATTTTGTCTCTTCGATTTGTGTTTAGATGAGCCACTTGAATATAAACAACCGCAAATTCATGCATTTCCACTTGAAATTTTGCTAATAACAACCTTTTTACCGCGTTATTGATTCAACAGGCCATAGTTGGGAACATACACAAAAATATGTACCCAACATTGGGTCTACAATTTTCTTGTAAAATCATTGTTATTTTAGCTTTGTGAACAGTTAGTTTTTAACGTGTAACTATTTTCTGCACATCCAGACTGCATTACTTGCTTTATCGATTAAATTAAGCCAAATTTAGATCACTTGAAATCGTGTAGATCATCTGTTCAGCATAACGAGTGAAATCATGATGCCCCAAAAGTTCAAGAAACCGAAAATTACGTGGAAGTGAACAGCTATAAGATGATTAATATTGTTTCAACTGCTTGGGATTACATCTATCATGCTAATAGCAACATGATTTTGTTGATTATCGCTAAATTAATGACACATTTGGTACATAGGCCGAATCAAGGAGCTAGGCTAACATTACATCCCCTTACCCTATAACAATTATTTGACCATCAAATGCATCTCAAAATTTTACCTATCTGTGCATTTCCGTATCTGGAGTAAATATTGGCTGGTTCGCACATGAGTTCCAAACCAGTGTTGGTCATAGTCACGAATTGACTTCGGATCTATTTCAGAAGCATCAGGATCGATATATTCAGCCAACGTCGGATGACCGTCGATGACCACATCATTCCAGACTTCTGCCAAAACTTCACCAGCGTACTGGAAATTTTGCTTCTCCAAAGCTGAATCAGTTGTACGCAATTGGGAATCCAGATGACTACCAAACTGGTCGTGTGGTATTATCAATCCAGAAAGCTCCTTACTCAAGGGTGACATACGTCGCTCCACTCTATTGAAAGCACTCCTTCCCGGAGCGTTCGTTGCAATGAACAGCGTGTCAAGGTTGTACTCTTTAAAATGGTGTATTGCTATCTGTATTACCTTGCGATATCTCGGATTTTCATCAGGTCCACCGTCGACTGTAAAATTAGGACTGGTTTGACCAATCCATCAAACTTAAAAATACCATCAAACGATTCAAGAGTTAGAAGCCGCTTGATGTCTAACGCATGAGAAAACGCCGTTGACGAAGCGTGTTTGCCTGACCGAATTGCAATGTAAGTGGGGCCCGAAAAACCAACAGCCTCCGGTTTGCCAAGACCATTCGGTTTGATTTCGATTCCAGCGTACACGGACGGAATTAGTTTATGCTTATTTGCAACTATCCAATCGTGGTCAGGAAGCGTGATTTTGTACTCCACATGCATAAGCATGGGAGACTGCTTATTGGCAGCCGTTAGGCCTATCGCCACTCTCGCCTTATCATCCTGACTGATAAATCCTACTTCATTGGGCCCTAGCACAGATGCCAGTTCTTCCAATGATCTTATGGTCGCTGTACAGAATCGGCCATCGGGATGATCGTTGTGTTTTGCATTACTTGCGCGCATCAACTTCACTGGTACAGTATTTACGTGACATTTACCTTGATGGGAATTGGCTCGTTTTGGGATTAACCGCAGATATGTTGCTGTTCTTTTGATATTGAATCCCTTGCCTTGTATTGCAGAAGTCAACTCATCTAAAGTTTTAACGCTTCTGACGCTCTCATCACTGCGCTTTTCGTGGGCCGCAGATCCATGAAGTGCGATATCGCATATTGCCTTGAGCAGCTCCGGTTGCTGCTCTTCAACACGAGGGCGGCCAGGAGAATTTCGGAATGAAAGATAATTTCCTGAAATTTGATATTTATATCTACTGTGCAAACAAACTAGTTAATATATCATATTTACCAGCCTCTGGGATGTCCTGAATTAACAGTTGTTTAGCCTGCTTCATTTTCTCACGATGCTTCTGCTGCCGCTCTTTGCTCGTCTTCCTTGATTTTGAGATTCTTTTCAAGTTGGATCTTTTTAATTTTTAGCCCTTCGAGTCTCGACTGATCATCATCCGTCAATAGTCCAGCAGACTTCTTGTCAATCAGAAGCACTACCTCAGAGTTCAGATTATTTAGCTCAGCTTTAAGTTGTTCCTGTACTGGTGCAGGGCGTTTATTTGATGATGACGGCTGAGCCATATACTCAATTTCCTTGATGGGTTGCGCGGGTTTCACTGTCGGCGCTGATTCCTTAGAGCACTCATAGACTTTCCCCATAGTTGAAGAAGTTTACCTTTTTTCTTTAGCTGCAAGGCATGAAGCTCTTTTATTTTGTTATTGACTTGCTCTTCAAGTGCGGTGTTGTCATTGCCCTTCCGTTCATTCCAGAAATTAGTAGCATCCAATTGGCACTCCACTTTCTTCTTATCCGGGTAAGCCTTTACATACGCATTGTACAGCGTATTAAAAAGTTCTCCACGATTCATTTTCCAAAATACACTAACTGCGCGAACCAATTTTTCACCAATAAACACTGGACTTTATTCACTGACGCACACTGAATGAGCTGCAGCTGTCATTCATGAACGGTGGAATAGTATTCACTCTAACTTGAAAGTACCCATTAATGAGTCGAAAAGTACGCATTTTCAAGAAAAGTGGCTTAACTCATTATTAAGAGTATACTTTCCTCATTTCTGAGTATTGCTTACTCATTTATGAGTATCAATTAATCATTAATGGGTAACGAATACTCAATTAATGAGGAAAATATACTCCTAATAATGAGTTAAGCCACTTTTCTTCAAAATGCGTACTTTTCGACTCATTAATGGGTACTTTCAAGTTAGCGTGTTAGGTATGGTAGGTGTCGGAGCCAAACACCGGATCCGTAGGGTACTTGAAGTATTATGGTTTCAGTTGAAAATCGAATTTATCGACTAGCGACAATCGATTTTACTCTCGTTCTGTACGTTATACCTTATGTCGGAAGTAGTGCGCTGTACGACGCATCTGATGCGCCATATAGCGCACTACTTCCGACATAAGGTATAACGTACAGAACGAGAGTAAAATTGATTGTCGCTAGTCGATAAATTCGGTTTTCAACTGAAACCATAATAGCTTGCTAGCTCTCTTGCGACAGAACTCAAACGTGTCCTAACACGGTAGGAAAGGAAATAGGTGTCGCTCAAACTAGCAACTGTCGGGTAAAACGAGTGCTCTGTCTTGGCTCATGGGTGGAAAATTCAACTCTTCTTACCCTGAAAAGGCCGGGTTGGGTTCCAAGGCCGTTGACAGCAAACACTCTAGTCGTAGGGTGGACTGTATTCAACACTGTATAACACTGGGCTGTTGCACCGGATAATGGATCCAGAAGATATTGATAGAAAAACTACTGCTTCTATTCACTTATCCTTTATTGCTTTTTCCTTTTGATCTTAACACCTTAGAATTGATATAATGACTGAATGACTGCGCCACTGCGGTGCCGTTTTTATATTGTGCCGCTACTGCTAGAAGTTCCAGAACATGGAAAGTTCCAGAACAATGGAAAGTTCCAGAACATGGAAAGTTCCAGAACGATGGAAAGGTCCAGAACATGGAAAGTTCCAGAACGATGGAAAGTTCCAAAACAATGGAAAGTTCCAGAACATGGAAAGTTCCAGAACGATGGAAAGTTGCAGAACAGGGCGTGGCATAGTTTATGCGAGCGGTGTGTGAGTGCTGCATGATTACTGCTGTTGCTGTTCGTTTACGAAGGGGCGTGAACAGTAGGGATAGTAGTAGTAGGCGATATTGCATAAGAATATCATTTTGTTTTTGTTTTTTTTCAAAAATGTGATGTCACGATTCAGCTTACCCCCTCCCTCGTTTGTCACAAAATGTCACGGTTTTTCGAACCCCTCCCCCCTAAAAGCGTGACATAATTAATGAATGCTGCCAATGAGATGGCGGACTCTCTAGCAAAGGTGGGCGCACAAGAAGGCGAGATTTTTGAAAGAAGAATTGTACATGATGAATTTTTCCCATTAGTACGTCAGAGTTCTCTTCAAAGTTGGCAAAATAATTGGACAAGTAATTCACTTGGGCGGTGGTTACATTCCATTATTCCAAATGTTTCATCGAGATCGTGGTTCAAAGGTCTGGATGTAAGTCGCGGTTTCATTCGTGTGATGTCAAGACTTATGTCCAACCACTACTCGCTAGACGCACATCTCTACAGAATTAACCTCGTCGATAGCAATTTATGTAGGTGCGGAACCGGTTATGATGACATCGCTCACGCAGTTTGGCATTTCCCGGATAATGATGCCTCCAGGACACGACTATTGGATACCCTAGTGGCCCGAGGTAGACAACCCTTCTGAGAGGTAAGAGATGTGATTTGCATGTGAATGCGTGATCTTCCCTACATGCAAGCGATTTATGAATTCCTTTGTTTGTCTGATCTAAGAGTGTAACCAACAATCAATATGTAACTAGCGATTTGAAATTGGTTCACTGTTGTAGAACCCTTTGGTCCGAATTACACCTTGAAGCCAGCACCTTGTTATACATATTTGCGCCTTTGTTTTGATTTGCTGTGTTATTTTGACAGAGTATTTGAGAGTGTGTTCATGTGAGTTCATTATAAGGGGTGCATTATTGAGCTTGGGACCGAGCTTGGGACGATGTTCTAGTACTGACTGAGCCAAGAAAAAAATCGTTTTTGTATGGGACCTACTGGTCTTAGAGTTAGTCTATGGTGTAACGGCATCACCCCCCTTCCTTCCACTCTAGTGAATTCCCTGCCATTGTGTCCCACTTATATGATCCTTTTGTTTCCGTGCAACTTGTACCTGCCCAGCAAGCCGTGGTCACCCATCCGCGGCTTAGTTCCTGAAAGGGACTACAGGGATCGAGGATTTGGTACACTGAAAACAAATCAATAATTTTATTTATTAAAATTTGCACTTAAATTGGTCAATTTTTGCTTCGAATTGAAATCTTGTGAGCCAGTATGATATTCATTTGCCGCACATAAATTTTAACACCCGTCACTTAATACACAGGTTCGTTTCCAATGAGAGTGATATGGTCCGCACATAATTTTCAATGGAGAGAGAAATGTCATTCAAGTGTGTTTTCACTTTGCCCTATTCTTCGCACTTAAAACTAATTAAAAAACCGGGCGCGAAAAACAATCAGCAGAAAAACAAAGCGACAGGCCTATCAAAAGCGATTGTTCAGAATGGGAAAGGTGAGACGAAATCCGTATTCGATTGCCAGAAGAAACGTGTTTTGTTTACCTCGATTTTTTTTACAAAATTACAGCATCCGTTGAGGATTTGGAGAAATTTTAAGATTGAATCCTCCAAGGTCGACAAGAAGGAAAAAACGTAAGATCCAGGAAGCCGAAGCCGGTAAGTTATTTATGAAAGCATGAATATTCTGGATTTTTGATCGATTTGTTTTTATAGTTGTGAAGCGGCCGAAGCAAAGCGATGATGAAGAAAATTGTCAACTGGAGGAAGATGGTGATGCTGAAGAACAAGAAGCGTCTCCAGTTGGAAGCAGCAGTGCATACGAGATACTGCTATGTAATCAGGAATTCGAATCGCTTCGTGGTAAGGTGTCGGACAATACGTTGAAGGCGATCGCAGAACTGGGATTCACAAAAATGACCGACATTTAAGCTAAAGCCATTCCACCACTGCCTAAGGGGCGTGATTTGATTGGTTCTGCCAAGACTGGCAGTGGTAAAACGTTGGCGTTTTGAGTTCCGGCTGTGGAGTTGATTTATAAGTTGCAGATCAAACCACGAAATGGAACCGGGTTGATTATCATTTCTCCCATGCGGGAACTGGCGATGCAAATTTTCGGAGTATTGAAGGAACTGTGTTTATTTTGTTTATTTTGAATATTTCAGATCTGCCGAGTATTTTTTATATACAAATAAAACTTCTTTCATTCACTCATTTTGTTTTATTACATGAAAAGATACAAAAAATCCAATACTAACATTTTTATGATAAAATAAAATCCATGCACCTTTTCACATAAAACGTATTACAAAACTCATTTGAATTTTGCTAGGACAAGCTAATGCAATCCATGTACACTATAATTAATATCTATTCAGCTGTTGCACTTAAAGACTATATATTTATGGCACATATGGTTGATTACTCTATGGGTCATAAATAGTATTTGACCACATTTAATAAAAAATATAGGTGATTGCACTTAAATATAAGGTGCATTGTTTTTTGAGTGTAGATGTCGCAACCAAAAGCAGCAAATAATGGCTTAAATAAGTTACCTACCTATCCCTTTCCTACCGATAATGTGACCCATTAACCTCGAGCTAGCCACGAGTAACTGGCATCCCACTTTTACTAATATCTAAAAGTAAAATTTTATGTACAACAATATTGAATATCGGCTCCGTAAAGTGTTACACACGCCTGAGCCGAATAAACGAACTGACTAAAAAAAAAAATTGGAGCGGCCCATTGCTTTTGGTGAAAAGTGCTACGTACTTTCATCGTATCGTTAACCAAAACAAACACTGCTTCTAACCTTCCCCCAACTATCCAACATGCCAGTGATTTCCCGTGGAAGTGCAGAGGATTTCTCGGCTTCCTCCAAAACGAGTATCATGTCAACACGTTTCTTTCCATTCCCTACCTGACCAGCATTGCTTTATAATGGGTCACCAGTTTTTAGACATTGAAGATGTATGTTAGTCCCAAACATCATCTGTTGGTTCTTTGTGTAAATACAGCTGATCTGGCAATAACGAAATTGCATCCGTGGGCGGTCAATCATGCTCATGCACATACTCATGCACACATGATTTCACTGGTCAAGCTGAACAGATTATCTTCATGATCTTCGAATGAATAAAATTTGGCTAAATTGAACCGATAAACCAAACAATGCAACCTACACACTTAGATTTTTTTACAGAAATCTGTACAGTTTTACCGAATTCTCAACAGCTGAACGTTCTGTAATTCAATTTAACGGATTTCGGTGAAATTTTACAGATGTCTGAAAAAAAATTACCAGATTTCGGTAAAAATTTACCGAAATCCGTAAAACCGGATTACCGATCGTTCAGCTGTTGAGAATTCAGTAAAAATTTACAGATTTCTGTAAAATAATCTGAGTGTGTAGATGTACAGAATAGTAACACATTATAAACTAACTGTCCACATAGATAAAATAACAATGATTTACCAAGAAAATCGTGGACCCAAAGGACATATTATTTTCTTTGTACTCAACCTGTTGGCCTGTTGTCAGAACAAGTTAGTAAAGATGTTGTTATTGCTAAAAAATTCAATGGAAGTTTTTGAGTTTCGGTTGTATATTTTCCGAAAGGCTCATCTAAACACAAACCGAAGGAACAAACCTTGTGCAAGGTGAATGATTATGTTTACATTATCAAATCTCCAATAAATTATATGTGACAATCTCTTAAAGGTTTCAAAATAGTTTTAGCTTAATTTGTTTTGTGAAATTTTACGATGGGGAATGCGAATACAGCTTGCAGTGCCTTAAATCATTATGTCAGTAAAAAACCGTTCGATGACTGTATTTAATAAAAAATCGATCGAATGGGACGAAAGTGTTGCATTTCAAATAAGACCTAATTTGATGTTACTAGACCGATATAACTTCCATATTCCTCACCAGAGTCCATAGGCGTAGCCAGGATTTCAAATAGGGTGGGGTAAAATATTTTTAGAGAGAGAGAGAGAGAAATAGAGAGAGAGAGAGAGATAATGAGAGAGAGAGAGAATTACACCGTCTTCAACCAGCGGTTGCACACACTGAACACATAACATTATACAACGGACAAAACAACGCTCGGTGGACCAGTAGAGTAGGGACATTTTCAAGTTCAACCGGCTAGAGCAGGAATCGAGCACTCACTTTGAGACAATCCGCCTGAACGACGGGTGGATTATCTTCTATACGCTTACCTAAAGTACTTTACAATACCCGTCAAACTTTTGCAAAAAGATTCAACAATTCTAGGCTTGTTCTGGAATTTAAAAAAAAACAAAAAGGATTTTTAAAACCTTAGGTTTTCTACATGTTTTGAAATCGAACCACATTAAATATCAACCATGCTAAAATCAAGCCGATACTGTCATGTGTTGAATAATTCACATTATAGTCATGTTGGATTGTTGTATAGGATAACCACCGAGCTTGTTCACAGTTTGTACTGAAAATGTACTTTTCTTCCACAACCCTCTCACCCACACTGAAAATTTAATTTTGATTTTATTACGAAAGGCTGATTTCTTCACCTCCACTTAAGCACTAAACCAGGTTTAACTATATGGGTAAACCTGGTTTAAAAGTTAAGCGAAGGTGAAGAAATCGGCCCTACACGCTAAGACAAGAATCCGGAAAATTCGGTAAAAAATACCGAAAATCGCACAAAAGTGCACATACTGAAATTATCGGTAAACATGGATTACCGAAATTTCGGTATTGCTGGAAAACCGGGAAAAACATTAATAATTACTTATTTTTGTACGGTATTTTTTACCGAAACTGCTAGCAGCTCAATGAGAGAATTTTTAACCAAATTTAGGTAAAATATAACGATAAAATCTGTAAATCCACTTTACTGAAACATTAAGTAAAATCAAACGTTTTGTTTCGGTAAATTATACCGATACTTTAGGTTTTGCTACCAAAACCTAATTTTCGGTAAAATGAAAACCGTATTTTCGGTAATCTTATCTTAGCGTGTAAGTCGAGCATCTGCCAACTCTCACCACCCAATGGCGAGCCTTCTCCGTTTGAAAATGTGTAGAATTGATAATATTGATTACAATATATCCGATATGAAAAAAATTACAATACAGAGTCTCGAACAAGGTCTTAAAATACTTCTTTTGTTAATTTACCCTGAACTGTAATAGGCTATTGTAGTAAAAATTGTAGTTTCGAGTTTGTGATTTTCCCAAAGTAGGTAAGAAATAAATATGTCCCACCATTGGACGTCATCTTTTGGTCGTTTTAAACAAGATCACTTCACTTTAAAAAAAAAAAACATTACCAGCGTATTAGAAGAACAATTGTAATAGACGACTCCAACTTGTAAATACAAGAAGGTGATAAATCTGACAGCTTCCATGTTAAAGTATAGGCCGAAAATTTTAAAATGCTTCTAGAAAATTCAAATAAATTTCTACAGCGGTTTGTTGTAAGTATAATGGGAGAAAAATCGAAAACTGCACAATAGGAGCATTATTTTTTTTGCTGAAAATGCATTTATTGAGTAGTTTTGGATTTTCCTTCCATCATACAACCAACCACTTTTAATTAGAATTTCATTTGACGCATTTTCAAATTTTCGTCCTATACTTCAACATGGGAGCTGTCAGAATTATCACCACTCTGTGTCTTCTTCTTTTTTCAACCTGGATTATTCCATTGGAAAACTATGAAATTTAAATTTACATTTTACTTCATCTCTGTTTTTTTTTTAAATAGAACACGTTTTCAAACTAACCCTAAAATAGACTCTGAATAAGTCTTAAAGTCGCAGACAAAAAAAGGGGCCTATCTATATCAGCTTTTTCTAGTGGAATATAAAGGAATTGGTTCGACTTTTCTAGTGATAGTTTGAAAAAATGCTACAGATTATTTTTTATTTTATTAAATGTGAAATGTCCGTTTAGACTTTCCTAGTTTTTCGATGATTCACAAGATGTTAACATAACGGTTAATTCGCGTACAGGACTTCAGATTGTTGGACTGCAGATTTTTACAATAGATTGCTATAACCATGTAATGGATATAAGTATACATACAACGATAGAAACTGAGGTGAAAAATAATGCAGTCAGGAAGACGATGAAGGTTTCTCTTCATGAAGTTTTATTGGCCGTTATTAATTTATATAGAGCTTACACTGCATCAATAAAACATGTATTTATTTTATTTTATTTATTAACGTATAAGGGGGCGAGGCGCCAGGTCACCAATTTGAGTACAAGAACTCAAACCTTACATAATACATCAGGGGATTGTTGAATGGGCTACGCAACGTTTCTTCCCATGGGGGATTTGAATTTTGCGGGATACACTATTAGTGCACACTAAAAGTGTACCATGATATTGCATCACTACCCACAGGATTGGGGAGAGGGTGGGGGGATAATTGTTGGTATTTAAGGCTGTAGGGAGAAGAGTCAGTCATTTGCAAGTATAATTTATTACCTTGTGATTAATTGTCAACGATATCTTCCAAAATACCTGTTTTGCTTGATATTACTATAATTCAGAGTTTGCTCTCACGTTTCAAGATGAGATTTTGCTTCTTGTTTCGCGAGTTTGTCTTTAATTTGTTTTGAGTTCTTCAACAAAACTGCTTTTTGATGACAAGGTAAATCGTCCATTGTCGCAGAGCACCTTTAAAGCTTTTACTTATCTTAATTTTTAACTTGCGTCTGTTGACTAGTTCACTCGTTCCGTGGAATGTTTCGTTAGAATCAGAAAGGATTTTTCATTCAGTTTCAGGGGCTTTGTCTTGAATTTTATTTGAAATTCTTCAGCAGGACTTCCTCTTGATGACGTAGTATATCATCAATTGCCGATGCGCACTGTAAGAGCTTCGTTTTTCTTCAAAACTAAGAATGAAGTAAGCAAAATCGCCTCTTGGTTGAAAGCTTTGATACAAGCATAGCATCTTGGGTTACCATTTCCCTTTTCATCTCATATTTTAGCAATTCGTGCAACTTGAAAACGAAAGATCGACGCGTAACCATCGGATTTCTAACTTTTTATTTAAATTTAATGTTATTTATTTTTGGAAGTTGAAAGTAACATAATAACAAAAAGAATAAACTGATTCCTACATTAAATTCCTATAATTCCGAACATTATGAATAATGGATCATGAGATGAATAATGGAACAGGTTCCCCAATGTGATAATGCTTTCCAAAGGTGCGCTAGGTTGTGATAATAAACTATGTAGGGTTTTCAATTGCGTTTATATGATCAAGTGCAACATTCCAACTATTCGCAAATCCTGTACTTGACCATCGATCACCATTTCAGTATAAAAATGTTTGTTGATAGGAACTACTGGCACATTTTTGGGCTGCATTATCACTGATCTGGCAACACTAGTGTGCTTCTTTCCAAAATGGTAAAGAACCAGACCAGCCCTGGGACCTGGTAGTTGAAGTTAAACTACCTCAAGGTTTTGCCAGAGCCCAGGGACACTGCATCAATAAAACATGTAAGAGCTTTTTCACACTTCTATATAGATTTATTCAGAAAGAGAAAGTATAGAAAATACAGCCCGATCTAGAATACTTCCAGCTGCTCCACAGGCATCCATTTCGAGCTTTCCAGTGCATCGTAGAGATTTCGGTCTCGCTCCATACCTTCTCGATTCATCTTGTCCGTATCCAAAGTAAACTTATGCTCAACTAAAGTCAATTCCTCATCCTCCACTTGGTTGTGATGGTGATGGTGCTGATGCTGGTCGTAAGTCTGATGAGCGTAAACAGATGCGTCCGCTGTGACCGCGGCAGCGGTGGCAGCAGGCATCTGGTAAGCCGAATAATCAGCCGTCGTGGCCGAGGCATCGTAATATCCTTGCCATGCTGTATAGTTTTGCCAATATGTTGATGGGTCATAATACTGAGAATAGTCAGTGGCAGGACCGTACCCTAGCAGACTGGCAGCACTCGGTGTAGCAGGTGTGGTTGGCCCCGTTGGACCGACTTCGTTCTTCGGCTTGGGAACAGCATTACAAATTTTCAAAGGTTTACTTCCCAAACCAATGAAACCATTCATCTCGTACAACGCGCTCTTCTGTTCATCTTCTAACCCAAATTTGACAAATCCGTAGCCTTTAGAGAATCCAGAGCTATCCAGAATAACCTTTGCCGTTTTGATCGAAGTGTATTTGGTAGAAAATATTCTGTACAGACTATAATCATCAACATCGGAGCTGAGATCTCCTACCCATACGCTAAACTCACGATCAGCGAGCAGCGCTTTGTTTTGATTATTTGTCGCACTATTAAGGCGAAAGCGAACTAATGGGTTGGTACCTGGGATCGGTTTACCGTTGAGCTTGTGCATGGCATCAATCGCGGCATCGTCCGTTTTAAAACTAACAAAACAGTACCCTGCCGGATCTCCAGTGTATTTGTTTCTCATCAACTTGACTGTTTGGGGATCTTCTCCCATTTTACGAAATGCTGCCAAGATAAAGTTTTCGGTCATGTAGGACTCCAGCTACAAAGTGGATAACAGTTGTTAGTTGAAGACGTTAATGAAATAATAATACTTACACTCCCCATCCATAGTTGACACAGAATGGAACTCATTTTCTAGCGATATTTCAATCGTGGTGTACGATTCTTTTCTAAAACAAAATAAGAAAACGATTGATTGACAGGAAATACTATCTAACTAGCAGGGTTTTCGTTCGAACTAAGCTAATAAATTACTAATAATTCGATTTTCCCGAATTAAACGGCCTACTGTGCGGCTTCCTCCTTCAATTAAACACGAACGAACAACGCATAAACAAAAATATCATGGTACGATTATGGAAATTGGAAACGTCATTTGATGGCGGCTCGCATCTTTATTTGAACAAAGTCGATTTTAGTACTAAGCGAAATATTAATCAGAGTTAAGGCCGAGCTACAATGGGGAGCGCAACGGCGCGTTGCGGCAGATTTTGACAGTTAATCCATATATTTGATGTCAAAAGCTGCCGCAACGTGTTGATGCGCTCCCCATTGTAGCTGGACCTTTACCTAGCTTTTTTTTTATAAATAAATCTCGAGTACTTTTTCAAATGGACGTAAGTAACATTTGGACGAAAATGAGAAAATCAGCACTGAAATTTTTTGAATAGGGTAAGGGGATGTAATGTTAGCCTAGTTCCTTCATTCGGCCTATGTACCAAATGTGTCATTAATTTAGTAAAAATCAACAAAATCATGTTGCTATTAGGAGGACCGATGTAATCCGAAGCAATTGAGACAATATTAATCAACTTATAGTAGTTCACTTCCACGTAATTTTCGATTTCTTGCACTTTTGGGGCATCATGATTTCACTGGTTAAGCTGAACAGATGATCTACACGATCTTCAAGTGATCTAAATTTGGCTTAGTTGAATTGATAGAGCAAGCAATGCAGTCTGGATGTGCAGAAAGTAATTACACATTACAAACTAACTGTTCACATTGCTAAAATAGAAATTATTTTACAAGAAAATCGTAGACCCAATGTTGGGGACATATTTTTTTGTATGTTCCCAACTATGGCCTGTTGTATCAATTACGTAGTAAAAACGTTGTTATTGGTAAAATTTCAAGTGGAAATGCATGAGTTTGCGGTTGTTTATATTCACGTGGCTCATCTAAACACAAACCGAAGGAACAAAATCATTGTATAGTAAATAATAATGTTTTCATTATTGAATGGCTGATAAATTATATATGAACATCATTTAAGTGTTTCGAGACAGTTTTACCTTAGTATGTTTTGTGAAATGTTGTTTAAAGTGTATCGAATACAGCTAGCAATGCCTTAATTCATAAAATCAGAAAAAAAATCGTACAAAGACTACATTTAGTAATAAATCCATCGAATGGGACTAGGTTGCATCCATGAATAGACCCAATTTGGTGCTTATAGACCGACATTAAATCCATATCCCTCGAAAGTTTCGAACGTTATAAAATGAGTTGTGTAACTTTTTGTGAAACATGCTACCAAATGTCTTATCAAACTTATCTTTGCAAGTGTATAACTAGTTAAATTTCGCTTACAGCTTAAAAACTTTATGAGTTATAATAAAAAATGTGATCGATGGTTGCATAATAGGCTGAGTCAAGGGACATATACCCTATATTTTTATACCTATTCGAAAACCAGAAATGTTTATCCCAATTAAATTCCACTGAATGACGCATTGGTAAAAGATATTACATCACTGTGCTTAAAAATTACACTAGGAGTGAAAATTCAAGTTTCCTTTAGAAAAATGTTTCTTACAACGGTCTGCAATAGAAAAAGATTATACGTCATTTTGATAAGTCAGTATGATAGATGGCATGTTACTTGCGTCAAAATGATACGTCATTCTGCGAATGACAATGTTGTTACGTCTAAATGTTACGTCAAGTTGGCATATTTCACACAGATACGTCGAAATTATTAAAATGACGTATTAGTTATTTCTGCAACAAAACGGTGTAAAAATATCTTTGCTAAAAATATCAATTTTTACTCAACAAAATCGAAATGTTTAACCTTGTGGTATCAAGACTTTTACTTACGCGTCGTTAAGAGGCATTCAAATGATATAACAATTATTCGCAAGTTACTTTTCAACACAAGTGGCGTATGTACATTATTCCCAAACAGTGCGAAAGTGATTTTACACCGTTTTGTAAAAAGTTAGTAAAAACTTTCAGAAATAATCCATTTAAAAGTTCAACAAATATGGGCATACATACATGATTTTTTAATAACATTCTATGAACAACGCGTTTGTTTACATTTTGTGACTTACGTCCTTTTGAAAAAGTACTCGAGATTTAGAAGATTTAAAATACTTCATAGAGAACACCAACAGTTTCTTACTTGATAAAGTTCGCTTAAGTTTTACCTCTGTGAATTTTGCATTTGTTCGCGTGGAACGGAGGGAATGTCTTTCGATTTTCGATTGAGTCATTCTTCTATGGTAGTTAACCGATCGCAAAACTCTTATGGCTGCACCACAATTCATACATTGCGGATGCGTTTGCGTGAATTTGACAGTTTTCCCAAAGGTTTTCTGTTAAATTTACACAAACGCATAAGCAACGTGTCAATTGTGGGCCAGCCTTTAGTGAAGGCGCCCACTGATGCGGCAGAGGTGCTGCATCACATACCTCCACCACCAGCCACCTCACTTTAGTTTCTGTTTCTTCTCTCAAATGGAAATCCATAGTCGTTGTTTGGTTGTTTTATCCATCATTCAAAACCCGTGTTTTGTCCTATGCTTCAACATAGGAGCTGTCAGATTAACTTTCACTCAGTGTCTTCTTCTTTTTTTCAACTTGAGCTCGTCTATAAGATATCCTTGTGATCTTTCTAAGTTTATTTTATAATTACGCGTATAACGAAAAACAATCAGCTAGGGTAGGGAACGGCTTAAGCACCTCAAGACCCTATTCCAAGCACGGGGTAAACGTTAACCTACAATGCTCATTTTTTGCAGTATGGTGCACCATGTAGAAGGACCATACTGCAAAAAATGAGCGTTGTAGATTAACGTTTACCCCGTGTTTGGAATAGGGTCTAGGGGTGCTTAAGCCGTTCCCTACCCTATATAGTCAAAAAAATATTTCGAATGTAGGATATAATATTATCACATTTCATGTTATTGTTATCAATTTGTTTAATCTCGTCTCATCATATTACACCTTAACATATTGTTAATGTATGCCATATTGTCATTGATAGGTTTTTTACTCTCTGCACTCGGTCTGGACTATAGACCAACTTTTTGGTATAGAGTACAGCAATAACAGAAACGGTCGTCAAAAATAAGGGGATGATCATTTCCTTGGGTAAACCAGAATAAATTTCACCAACGTTTTTTAACGTTTTCTAAAAATCATGGAGAAATTTATAGATACACTTTGCGTAAAGGTAACATCCTTGGTTCGAGTACTACTTTCCCCAAGAAGTTTCGCTCAATTTTCAATACTTCTATTCTATTTCCAACCTACCGTACACTGGCGGAACTTTCAACACTTTCTCTTCTAATATTTCATTCTAGCAAACATTACTGTCCACTCTTGATGCCTTTATGGTGATGAGCGAACATCACCTTCTACATCATAATAGTTCCTCCACGCACGGAGAATACAAAACAGAACAATTAGAGCTTGTGTAAGTAATTTATGCTTGCATAAGAAAATCAAACATCGTTATTTATGACGATGATCATGATCCTCTACACTCCCGCTTCACTTTACTCATTTTTTGAGTACAATTGTATGCTATCTCTTTTTCTCTCAGGGAAATGTTACTCAATTTTTGTTAAAAAGTGGATTTTTGAGTAGATCCACTTTTTACGAAAATTAAGTAACATTTCCGTAAGAGAAAAAGAGATAGCATTCAATTGTACTCAAAAATTGAGTACACAAAAAAATACGTAGCTATACCAATTCAAAATAGGAAGCAATTCAACTAAAATTTTGGTTTATATATGGACCAATGAAACTGATGAACTAATTCAACAAAAACTTTGAGTTGAAATAAAACTTCATGTTTTATAGAATTGAACATCGTGTTTTATTGCTCAAAACAAAATGTTTTGTTATGCCAACTAAACGCATTTGTTGAAATAATTATCAATGATGAACTAATTCAAGAAACCCATTGAATTGAAATAAAACATCATGCCTTATAGAATTGAACATCGTGTTTTATTGTTCAAAACAAAATATTTTGTTAAATCAACTAAACGCATTTGTTGAAATAATAAACATCGAAGAACTAATACAATAAAACCATTTGATTGAAATAAAACTTCATGCTTTGTAAAACTGAGAATCGTGTTTTATTGTTTTAAAATAATTACCGCACTATATTCCCCCAGCCGACCGGCGTGTTGGAAAGCATGAATCGGAAATGGCAGGAAATGGCCTTGTGCATGTGGTTGGATGCAGGACTCGGGAAGAACAGTTAGGGAAAGGTCGTCATAATGGCAGCTTATTTTCAAAATCGTCTTCAATCGGAAGTTTTTCCAGTTATCTACAAAGAGAATAATTAGTTGATAATCTGTTTTACAAATTATACTGTTTAAACTTACTTTAGAAAAACCGAGGCAGAGGCAGCAATATGGCTGCTATGAAATGTGCACTCATACAAATAATTTATTAATACAATAAATTAACCATTTTAGTTTAAACGATGTTTAAAATAAGATATTTTTATAAATCAAATATTATTTAGAGGAATATCACACAGCGGTGACTACTCTAAATTATTTGATTCGTTTGATTTTAATTGAATTTTGAATAGATTTGGAACTTTTTTAAGAATTGAAACAAATTGCAACCATGTATTGAATAGCAGCAAAATATTTTGTTGATTCGAAACAGGGGGATTTTAGGGTGAAAAAATATTTCGTTTAAACAATAAATTAATCGATTGAGTTTAAAAATAAATGCGATTATTATAAATCAAATATTATTTAAATTAATATCACACAGTAGTGATTACTTTAACTAACTTTATTGTTTTGATTTGAATGAAAATTTGAATTGATTTAGAACTTTTTTATGAATTGAAACAAATAGAAATATTGTATTGAAAAGCAACAAATCATTTTGTTGATTCAAAACAGTGATTTCTTACCGTGAAAAAATATTTTGTTCAAATAATAAATTAAACATTTGAGTTAAACGATAAATGTGGTTGTTATAAATCAAGCATTATTTAAATTTATATCACACAGCAGTGATTACTTTGACTAATTTTACTGGTTTGACTTGAATAAAAATTTTAATTAATTTGGAACTTTTTTATGAATTGAAACAAACAGAAAGCTTGCATTGAATACCAACAAAATATTTTGTTGATTCAAAACAGAGTGATTTCTTAGGGTGACAAAATACTTTGTTCGAGCAATAAATTAATAATTTGAGTTTAAAAACAAATGTGATTGTTCTGAATCACACAACGGTGATTACTTTAAATTATTTTATTGGTTTAATTTGAATGAAATTTTGAATTGATTTGAAACTTTTTCATGAATTGAAACAAATAGAAACTTTGTTTTGAATACCAACAAAATATTTTGTTGATTCAAAGCAGAGTGATTTCTTTGCGTGAGTAAGGTGAAGCGGGAGTGTAAGCTATTCTTTTCAGTAATACGTATTCAAAACACGAGAAACGATTGTCTTGCCCCTTCTTTAGTACTTCAGTACTAAATTTAATGTCCATTCCCTCTTATCGTCGGGTTGACGTTTGATCAACAAGGTGAGTATACTTACTCACCTTAATTTTCACGATTTTGTTTCATATCTGCTCCTTCTAGTGCGGCTTTGATTGCGTGAAATTGTTAAGGTCTGATTAACAAAGAAAAAACATCTTACTTTCCGAAAATAAGAGCAATTCACTGTTCCTCAATGCTGTTTTAGTTTGAGTAACTATTACTGATATCATTGACACGGCGATTACTCGAAATACTAACTTTTCGGGGTTTGTAGTGAACCCTGTTACATCACCGTTTATTTTGATTAAATCCTTCGAAACAAAACTTTTGGTAAACAAAACTAATTTCCTTCAGGATGTCTTTGGGACCGTTCTTCCGTTCACCCTTTACGGATCTGACCGCTTCGATGGTCAACTTCCAGCAGTATGACAAGTGCGGTGAAATGGAAATGGCATCCATCGATTGTCTGGAAGCATACGGAACTGTCAAAGGAGCCGAGAAGTGTGCCAACATCTTGGCTGATTTCCAGGAATGCGCCTTCATGAACAAGCAGATGAAAAGGTTCCAGGTGAGCGGAAGATGATTTGATTTAGATATATTTTCAATGTTGACGGCAATCTTTGTTTGCAGGCTATGCGTTTGGAAAGACATCGCCAAGGTTTGTTGGGAGACAGAAAGTCTAGTGAATACTATGCCAAGGCGCCACGAGTTGATGCTTATTAGTTAGACAAAGGCAGTTTTTTGGTGTAATAAAGTAATTTCCCCATATCTTCAGTTGAACAAATCGTTTCATTATGTAGTTTTAGTTGCTAACTTTCCATATTTCCTATTTCTTGGGCTAAATTATAACTCGTGCCAAAGTGGTTGGCGTATCCTTAACTAGAAACTAAGAGAAAAAAGATGTTGTAAGTGCGGGTATTAGGCTTAGTAAATAACGTTTAACTTTTAACTTGAATAATATACAATTGTTTATCATCTGTATATCGCTTGGCAGAATGTTATATTTGGCTAGGCCTACAAAACTGAACCGACTCTGACCAATGTTCGAGTACGCACCGTGAGAGATTATTATTTTGTCTGGTGTTGTGTATTCGTGATGTCAGACTTATAGTTAAATTGTTTGCTTTTCACACAAACCTAGAATAAGCTATATTTTATGGGGAAGTTCTACATACAATCGCGCTGTTGGAAACAGACATGGTAGGTTATAGCGCAGAGAACAGACATCCAGGCACAGAGAACAGACATCCAAGCTAGAGTGCCCACGGTGTGTAAATTTCTGTAACTGCCATTTTAAAATTACAGCTTGTTTCCGTTAGTTTTGGTGATTCGTATGTTGATGGCGCCACCTGCGCGCCTTGAGATTTGATGGCTGTCAATTTTAGTTTGGTGAAACCTAGACTAGGCGGCGCTGAATTTCCAACGGTTTGCTTTTGAAAATTTACACAGTAAATTGGGGAAAAAATGTTCGAGCCTGGATGTCTGTTCTCTGTGATCCAGGCTCGAACATTTTTTTCCCCAACGCCGCCTAGTCTAGGTTTCACCAAAGTGGAAAAGAGGCGCCATCAACACACGATTCACCAAAACTAACAGAAACGAGCTGTAATTTTAAAATGGCAGTTACAGAAATTTACACACGGAGGGCACTCCAGCTTGGATGTCTGTTCTCTGTGGTTATAGATTTTTTAATTCATCGGTTTTGTAGTACTTGAAGTTGTTTAAGCATAGATTTGCAAGCTTATCCCCATGCCGTAAGTGTGTCTGTGTGTGTTGGCCCGTCTTTCTTCTCTTTTCAGAAAGCGAGTATAGCTCTATGGCCATAAGCCACGTCGTCGCGCAACAACATTGCGAAGAACCTCAAACTGAGGCTTCTTAGGCTACGTATGACAGTGCAGGCTGCATGCAAGGAGAGGGAAGAGCTGGAGGCCTAGCTCCTAGCCGAGCAAAGTGACAAAGAGTTGGCACGTCTAGCAGCCACCGAAAGGGCGAGGAATATAGCCTCGAAGCAGACCCAGACGGAAGCATCCGTCTCGGACGGAGAGTCCACCCTACCCATGGGGGCAGGGACCTCCAAGCGGGTTAGGCAGTCCCCGGGCGAAACGGCACCTGGCGCTTCTAAGAAGCGTATCGTGTCGGAAGCCCCGGAAGTCGGAAGAAGGGAAACAAACCTATGCGAACGTGGCGACGGGGTTTGAGGATCCATCCTCGCGACCAGCTCCAGCTGCCCGCAAAGAGAGAGGCCCCGGCGCTAAGCCCAGTGCGAAAGGCGCGACACCCAGCTCGCGAGTTATCTCAAGCGCCGAAGAGGGGCCGAGCGGTAGGGCCCCAACGACAACAGCCATAACCAGCACGGAAGCATACGCTAGTGCTAGGAGGGGGGCGAGTTACGACCTCAGGCGTGGCAGGGAAAGCCACTAGAATAAGGTCCGTAAAAAGGGAAATAGGACGAAAAAAGAAAAGGATAAGCGACAGGTGGCCCGCAAGCGTAACCACGGAGAGGCCCTCATCGTCAAGACTGAGGCGTCACAGTACTCGGAGGTCTTGAAAGCGATGCGTGGAGACGCTAAATTGGCAGTCCTAGGTGTCGACGTGCGGAGTATACGCCGTACCCGCACCGGCGAGATGCTCCTGGAGCTAAAGAAAGCGACAAGATTAAAGGGCCCAGCGTATAGAGACCTGGCAAGGCAGGCCTTAGTTGAGGGTGTGGAGGTGCGCGCCCTCGTCTCGCAGGTGACGATCCAGTGTCAAAACCTGGATGAGATCACCAAGGCAGATGCGATCTCCACTGCACTAAAGGAACAGTGCAAGGTCGAGGTTGCTGCGGCAGATATACGTCTGAGGAAGGGTCCCAGGTGGCAACCATGAGGGTAGTGGCAGTCGACGCGGACGCGGCTTTGAAAGTGGCGAAGGTAAAGGTGAGATGGTCCATATGCCCACTAAGCCTACACCAGCCGCCGAAGGCATGCTTCAGATGCCTAGAGAGCGGACACATGTCCTGGAAAGTACAAAGGGCCAGATCGGAGTAAGATGTGCAGAAGGTGTGGCAGCACTAGCTACAAGGCGCGGGATTGCAAAGATCCCCCAAATGCTTGATGTGCGTCGGGAAACCGGACGATAAGCACGTCATGGGGGAGGGAGGGGGGTCAAGACCGCCAAGGGTATACCAACGAGCCAACTATAATGCAAGTAAATCAACTAAACCTGAACCATTGTGAGGCCGCTCAGCAACTGCTATGTCAGACAGTCAGCGAGTCGGCATCGGATATCGTCATAATTTCCGACCCATACCGCATCCCAGCCGGTAACTGAAACTGGTTTGCGGGCAGGTGCAATATGGCGGCATTATGGAAGACGGGCAAGTACCCGGTTCAGGAGGTTGTGTCTACCACAAGCAAAGGCTTCGCGGTTGTAAAAGTAAATGGAGTGTTCTTCTGCAGCTGCTACGCACCGCCAAGATGCTCGATCGGATGACAACGGAGCTAACTGGCCTGAACCCGTTGGTAATAGCGGGGGACTTCAACGCTTGGGCGCTCGAGTGGGGGAGCCGCCTTACCAACCCTAGGGGCCAGATTCTTCTGGAGGCCTTGGCTAGGCTCAATGTGGCCTAGCCAACGTGGGTACCAAGAGTACCTACCATAGAAACGGAGCGGAATCGATGATCGATATAACATTCAGCAGTCCTGGGCAACTGGAGGGTGGATGATGGCTACACCCATAGCGACCACTTTGTGGTTCGTTATTGTATCGTCCACAATACAAGGCAGCGTGCGGAACGGAGGAGCATCCACTCCTTTCACCCGCAGATGGAGGACGTCCTACTTTGATGTAGAGACTTTTAAAGAGACGCTTGGGAACAAAACTTACGCGAAACCCAGAACCCAAGAACCTTGAGGCGAACGACTCATTATGACACTTACACAAGTCAAACCGAGGAATGGAAAATCGCCGGTGTATTAGTGGAAGGAGTGGATTGCCGACCGCCGAAGAACATGCCTCCACGCAAGACGGAGGGTGCAAAGAGCGCGGTCAGACGCCGAGATAATCGAGCGTAGAGGGGTGTAAGTCGCCGCGAAGGCCGTACTAAAGAGGGAGATAAAGTCCAGCAAGCGAGCCTGTTTCGAAGGTCTGTGTCAGAAGGCCATTGCGAATCCATGGGGTGACGCCTACCGGGTAGTAATGGCCAAAACCAGAGGATCGGCGGCTCCAACCGAGCGATCATCAGAGCTGCTGCAGGTGATCATTGGGGGACTCTTTCCGAGCCACGACCCGAGTCCATGGCTCCCCACTGCCGTAGATTTGTCCCATGACCAGCGATCCCAGACCTTGACGCTGTCATAGCGACGGAACGGTGGACGGCTCCGCCGAACACCCGTGACCACATGGGCATTGACAACGGCACAACGGGGGCCGGTGACGAGGCGACGGTGAAGAATGAGGAACTCATTGCGATAGCAAAGTCGCTAAAGATGAACAAAGCGCCGGACCGGATGGTATTCCGAACCTGGCCATCAAGACGGCTATCTTGCTGGATCCCGAAATGTTCAGGGTGGTGATGCAAAAGTGTCTGGACAAGGGCGTCTTCCCGGACGTCTGGAAAATTCAGACCGTCGGTGTCGCCAACGCCAACGTGTCGGAAACCTTCCGGTAATAACATGATGTCTGTGTCTAAAACACTCTTCTTGCACTGATTAATTTAAAAACTAAGCCTGCACACCGAATCAAAATTCACTTTGGCACGGTTGTGGTATTTTACTGTACTTGGCATTTGGTTGCAGGAAACAGAATCAATAAGAAAAATAGACTCGGTTATGACCTCTAACTTGACACGGTCGCTAAACAATACATACTATCTTCCCCCACAATAGCCGCGAACGACGACACTTTGGACCTGAGCTCGCTTGAGGAAGAATCACCAATTCGATGAAAATACATAAATATGACTAATTTTATCTTACTAGAATACCATAAAATAGGCGGAAAAACCAAAAAAAAAAATTTTTGGCCACCACTTTGCATGGAGCCGCTCCATAGTGGGGTGGTCGGAAGTTGCGATGTGCATTCCACGCGTTCAATTGTGAGGTTTTCCTTACATTTTAAACTAATTTTGAGTTTTCCCAATCCACACATTAACTCGTCGATTCTCCACCGCATTTTTATGTTCTCTTAGGCGAACTTTTAATTTGCGACGAGTTTGACCGATATAAACAACGTAACAGTTTTTGCAGGGAATTTGATAAATTCACTAATTTTCAGATGATGCAGGTTTATCTTTGACGTTGCACAGAATATCTTTCAAAGTGTTCTTGATATTGTTCTTTCCTTGTGTTCTCCCATACGCGGGGTAACGATCTGTGATGATGTTGTTTTTGAGAAGGAAATAATTTCTCATCACCATGAGGCTCTAGGAGTATACTTTCTCTTCACAACTTTGTTCTAGCAAAAAAAAATGCTGTCTACTCCTAGAGCCTCATGGTGATGAGAAATTATTTCCTTCTCAAAAACAACATCATTTCAAAGTGTTGTTATTCTTGTAAACCATTTGAAATCCATGTTTTCTTAGTGTTGATTGAACGGTGTTGGTAAATGTGGGATAGAACGTGCTCCTTCCCTTCATGTCTGAGGAGGATTTTATTTATGAATTCTGTATCATACCTGTTCATTTCCGCAGCTTGGTGAATTTTATTTCGTTCAGTTACAAAATCTGCTCTTTCCATGGGGATACTGAAAAGACGGTGCGCCATTGAATGGAAAGCTGCTTATTTTTGGGCACCGAAATGGTTTGAATCGGATGTGATGTATTGGTCTATAGAAGTTGGTTTCTGGAAGATCCTGAAGTTTAATTTGTTGTCGTTGTTACTGCCGATCATCAGATCAAGAAAGGGAAGGTTTCTATCAGTTTCTTTCTCTAATGTTAACTTTATTGTTCTATGTTTCGAATTTGTTTGGTCTCAGCATGGACAGTATGCTATCACCACGAAACTGGAATCCCAGTAGAATATTGTTTTACTCCTCACATGTATTGTTACACAGTATGAATACTTGTTGTAGTATTGTACATAGTAACCAGTCGGACATCGTCCTGTAAACGGGCAACATCTAGTCCAAAACCGGTCGACTAATAAGGTAAATTTAAACCCTTTTTTACGTTTCGTAAGAACAATAAGTGTTGTCTTGTCTCGCGTCGCGTCTCTCGAGTGTATTAAGTTCTTACGTTAGGTCGTATAACATTGTTGAAATATTATTGTATATTCCTATATTTTCAGCCAAATTCGCAATTACTTGTGGCGTTTATCGTATTATGTTTAAGTTGAACCGTAGAGAATGTAAATTTTCGACTTCTGTGCGATGTTTCATTTATTTATCGTACTGCGTCACAAACTAAATCGGATATACATCGCTAGCCTTTTTAAATCAAATTTGTTATTACACATTCAATCGCATATGATATCAAATAAACGCGTATAAGAAAACAATGAAATTTGCACGTATATGGCCTCCACTTTTGCACGTATAAGCCATATGTTTGCATTCTATACGATTTGTTTACTTACATATATGTTTGTATATCATAAAAACAACTTTCAATATATAACGGCATTTTGGTTGTCTTGGAAGCCACACACAAATTATAGTGTAACCTGCAACTTTGGATTTCTTTCGATTCTGAATTTCATTAAACATTTAAATCTGACTTACAACAGAAATTTAATTTAGAATCTTTTCTTTTTTTTCCTTGCATCTTTTAAACAATTACCGGAGTTACTTAGTATTAAACAAAAAATTAAATTAGTAAAATATTATTTAAAAAAAAAGAGTCTATCAAATGTTCTCAAACAATGTTCACTGCAGTTACAGAAATGCTCACTTTGTTACTTTTGAATCCAATTTATTTACTTGTTCTTTACCTTTTTCTTATTATCCTTACTGCATCATTTATTTGTCCGCTACTGGTTACACACAATAAACCATTTATCTCCGTTCTGTACATCAAACTTGGCATATTGCCGTTCCCGGCAAACATCGAAATTATTCTCCACGTTGTCATATATCACGATCAAGAAAACAATGCTCAAAACTCCGTCATCTCACGGAAATAATAATAAAAGTTCCTAATCCATCTTTGTTCTTCGTCCACATGATGTAACATTTATTCGACTATGCTTCTTCAGCCGCTGATAACGCTCTTAACTCGCTTTAGTTGTTTTCTCGTGTTAGATCTTTTTTTTTTGAGTTGGATCAACAACGCTAGGATGTTGTTGTTTGTTTCTCGCCAATAGTGCTTTTTTCAATGCTGCAGAAGCAAAAGATGGCAGAGAGCATTGCATCATTGTAAGACGATACATTTCACTATTTTGTAATTGATGTTGCTTTAGGCGATTAGCTTGTTATCTGTACGTTTGGATCTTTTCCCTACTTGGCTCGAGATAAGCGTTGTCTTACTTTACCTTGGCATAGAAGTCAACCTGCTCATGGAACCAACTATAGTACTGAGCAGCAGCCTGTTGGGTACTGTTGAAGGCTTTTCCCAAGTTTTCCGGTGAAAGTTGACCACTGAAATAAAGAAGGGGAGAATGGAAATGGTTATTTCACTGATTATTGCCGAAATCCGTGCTTCTATCAGAACGTCTTCAGTAACTGTTGTTATTTTTGAGTGTGGTGGTATATAGCCATTATAGGCATTTTAGAATAAAAGCAAATGAAACGTGATGGAATTGAGTAAATTCGCGGAAATTCATCGGCAATGATCTCTCATATCAATCCGACGAACTATTCTGAACGGCCGTTGGGCTAATATCACTATGCGCATTGCATGTTATCAACACCAGGATAACAACCACGTGATCGTGGAGGAGTCTAAATATGAACCGAATGGATGCCGCAAAAGGTTTTCAGACACTTAAGAGTTGATAATTGCTCTCAAAAAACGTGGAGACAACAGGTCATTGTTATCTGTTTTGACCCTACATTAAAGTAAGATTAATATTAAATTTATTAATTATAAATGAAGAACGGTATATAGCCCTAACCAATGTTACTTTCAGCAAAACTTGCTAACACAAGGTAAACAATCAAAACCACGACAAAATGTACTAAATATCCATTACATAACATATAACGGAGAAAAAGAGGGACCATCAGGGCACTCAATTGACACGATTTCGATAGGCACGGGCTCTTCGACCCCATCTATTGGGTTTATTCTGTCAACCGAGGGCTTGATTCTAATGATGTGAGTGTGAACATGCATTTGGAAGGAGATTTTCTCCCCTATATTCGAGTGCTTCGCGTAGGTGCTTCTGCTTACGGGTTCGCCCGAACCTTTTGGGCCATTCATACGGAGCCTTGATGATCACAAACAACAGTAGAATCCTTCGTCAGAAACAGATAATTTGCCATCTACATGAGAGGCTCTAGGAGTGGACAGTAATTTATTACTAGAACGATCAGAAATGAAGAGATAGTATTGGTAGTTCCGTATAGGGTAACGGCAGGCTTTGAGATTGAAAGATACAAGTTGAAAACGAGTGGAGGACATTCACCATAAGCCACACATCTTGAAAATAGCGTAATTGCATTTTTTTTTTCTTCATATACTGTATAGATGTTTTTCTCATTTATGGTTTGATATAGGAGAAAAAAGGGCTGCTCAAATTACCCCGTATGCTCATTAAGCCCCTTTCCCCCCTATTAGGGTTGCTTCCGCATCTTCACGAAATATTTAAACAGATTAGTCAATGGCACCGGAACTGTATTTGTTGTGTAAGAGGATTGGGTTCTTGAAGAACAACAATGCTACATTTTCCGTCATTATTTTGATTCAGGGGCTCTAATTTTATTGAACCTTTAAAACAATGGTACTGAGAGGGGTGGCTTATTGTAAAGGTGCTTGCTTTTGATTAACCCGTCTGTACCGGAACTAAAGCAACAAATAGGGTAATGAGCTAAATAGTTTCAATTCCTGTTGTGCATGTTGCTGTTCTGTGAAATTTTGAGGCGAAGGTGAAGCTGAAAGAAAAAGTTATCCTCCATTTCGGCGGAAATTATGTGAATAGCTCGCAAGTAGCCGCCACAGATAAGTAAACGCAACGAAATCAAGCGACGGGAATTTGCCGAGAAACACGTCGACAAGCCGATTTCCTTTTGTAAAAAGGTGTTGTGGACAGATGAGAGTAAGTTTGAATTATTTGGACACAAGCAGCGAATCAAATCTTGGTTAAAACAGGCGAATAATGTCCAGAAAACAGTGGAGCACAGGGGAGGTAATATTATGTTGGGGGGATGCTTGGGGACGGGGCCTCCCCTAGCTCAGTCGGTAAAGGCGCGGCAACAAAGCAACACCATGCTGGAGAGTCACTCTTCTAATATCAATAACTGTGGAAGTGCATTTAGAACACTAAGTTGAGAGCAAGCAATAAGCTAATCGCAAAAGCAATAAGCTTGAAACGCTAAGAAAGAAGAAGGGGATGCTTTGGGGGAACTTGTTCGAATCGAAGGAATTATGGATGCTAACAAGTACATTGACATTCTGTGCGGAAAATTTAAGGGTTTTCTTGTTGAAAGTTGGTATATAAAATGACATATTTCAGCAAGACAAATCACACCGCACGCAAAACTACTACTTTTCCGTGGATCTCGTATAAAACTGTTGGAATGGCCTCCTCAGTCTCCGGATATCAACCCAATTGAAAATCTTTGGTCTATCATAGATCAATAGATTGATAAAAGTAACGTTACCAACAAAAACCTGCTACCTCCTTCTTCAACAACACCTCCAGAACTATGTGGAAAGTATTTCAAGGCGTCTCCAAGCAGTTATGAATGCGAAAACTAAATACTAAAGTTTGTTTTGAAACTAATTTTCCATAATTTTACTGTCATAGGGTAGGGAACGGCTTAAGCACCCCGGGACCCTATTCCAAACACGGGGTAAACGTTAACCTACAACGCCCATTTTTTGCAGTATAGTGCTTCACTAGATGGGGTGCTTAACTGCCCATAAACGCATAACAGTCCCACGTGATTTTTCACCACTTTTAAGATAAATTCACAATACATATTGAAATTATATGTACTTTCAGTATTTCAAAAGAAAAAACTGTGTTTGTTCCTAAAATGTTGAATAAAATACCAAACTTTGTCTATGCCATGTTCAAATAAACGCATAACAGGCTCAGCGTTGAAAATATACTATTAAACATTTATTTTAGCAACTATTTAATGAAGACAAATTTAACAACAATAAAAATGAAAATATTCGAATGTAAATGGCAATTATTATTTGATTTCATATGTATTACAACTTGAAGTTCGAAAAATT
This sequence comes from Aedes japonicus, assembly GCA_034211315.2. Classification (NCBI taxonomy): domain Eukaryota; kingdom Metazoa; phylum Arthropoda; class Insecta; order Diptera; family Culicidae; genus Aedes; species Aedes japonicus. The sequence goes on from JASCZW010005338.1 coordinate 81,827, forward strand.
TCAGAATTAACTAGTCTTCTTCATCGGCATTAATTTTTTCCATCCAGGGTTGCGGCTTATCATTTTTGACTTATCCATATTCATTTGCCGATAGCTCTTCTCAGAAGCTCAATTTCAAAATATAATGTATGATGAACTTATGGTGCTTGAGTAGACCTACAACTGGTCAACATACATAGCTCTATCTCTTATATCTGAGGAATAAGCGTATATTCGCAGTGATCTTCGCGATGATATTCGCGGTGAAGATCACGCGATTATCACCGTGAAGATCACTGTGAACATACGCTCTCATGTCGAAGATATAGGAGTTAGAGCAATGTACTGTTTGACAAAGTTGTAGGTCTACTCATGCACTACAAGTTCATCATACATCATATTATCAAATCGACCCTCTGAAAGGAGATATTGGCAAATGAATATGCCTGAGTCAAAAATGATAAGCCGCAACCCTGTTTCCATCTCAACCAAATTTTCCCAGAAAGCTTTCTTCTCATCGATTACCGGCAGAATAACAATCAAACAGAGCTTTCTTCCTGTTTTGTTCGATTCCACACGCTTGCAGTTTGAATTTCAAAGTGGTTTTCAAGTCAAACGTCTTCGATGTCACCATTTTTAGCTGTTTTTTAGTGAACAGCATACCACGTTGCAAATCAGCGCCAGATTCTAATGAATCTCCGTAAATCAGCATATAGCTTCCTTTGCGAATGATGACTTGCTTTATTTTGTCCATGTAAGGACGAGGATCCATGTTGTTGAGCGTATACTGGGAAACTTGCAGCTGCGTCTCAAAAAAATCCTCAGGATGCATATCCAGCACTGCCACGTTCTTCTGTGCAACTTGCAAATCATACTTGAAGTCGGGGAAAATCACTGGTGGGCTGGATTTCATTGCTTTTTCAACGGCTGCATGGTTACTACCCGCTGCCATGAATGTGTGCCAAGACTCAAAAAACTTCAGAGTAAGTTCCTCCACTTGAATATCATTGGAATTAATTAAAAGTATTAAGTGGAGAAACAAACCCCAGTTTTTGTTCTGAGCAGCACAGTTATCTAGCCACAGAACAATCTTCCTGGTTTCTTTATATTGGTCGATTACTCGATGGAACGTGCTAATGATATCGTTCGCAGACCGACCAGCCGTTGATTCATCCCATGTACAAGCGTTAACCGGGAAAGACCTTGTATACTTGCCAACGGGAGCAAAATTCTGGTTAAATGCCAGAAGCCGTCGAGAAAAGATTATCGTTTTCAGGCCTTCGAGTCTGGGCAGCTGTACTACTTAAGAGTTGAATAGAAGATATTTTAAAAAGCATAACTTAAACAAGTTTCCACAACTTAAAATGCACTACCTTTTGGAGATCTACGGCTAGAACAACAGTATCTGACAGCACCGTTTCTCCGTCTTTACGGTAAGCTTTACGTGACATTTTGGCAATCCTTGAATGCTCGTCATAGCGAATACAGGTCGAACATGTATCTCCAATGATTGTTTCAGGATGTCCTGACGTCATGCGATGTTGTGCTGCAATAACACAAACCTCACATTCTTCCTTCCCCAATTTTACCAGTGAAATATTCATTTCCCGCATTTTCTTACAATAAAGAGCGTAAACGTCAAGTTTCACACACAGACTGACAGATGATTATGTGAGTTCACCATAGGAGTAAAGAGTTTACAAAATCGCCGTCAACGCTAATGCATCACAGCAAGCACTGATACTGGTATGCGTTTATTCTGACTCATTCATACGCAAATAAACGCATGCCAGTCACGTTCATATTTTCGCATGCTTTTAGGCATTATTTTGAACAAACAATGAACAAATTGTATGTAAAAGTACTTTCCAATATATCGTTCACCTAATGGGATGCATATGTCCAAGTTTCGCTTTCACATTGACCCAATAAAAAGGAAAATCTGCGACGACTTCAACTGCGTTTTTCTCAGCTGCATGTTTTTGCTAGTGGGACTAACATGCGTTTATGGGCAGTTAAGCCGTTCCCTACCCTATATAACTCTATATTTGACACACAAAAAGTGATAAATCTCCGTTACTGAATTCACTTTGGGAAATCTGCTGGTGTTTTGTATCATTAAATACGCCCATAGAAAAATATACCCAAAAGTCTACATTTTATAAGAATGAACTCAATCCGTACGTATAAACTAGATAATAACAAAACGGTATTTAAGGTATAACTGGAGTGTATATTTTATATTTGCCAGTACTCTAATTGATGAAAATGCAGATTGGATTGACGGTTCACGGCTGTGTTAGCATTAAAAATTCTGAGACTATCGAGCGGTGCAAAGTCTGTGACGAACGCTGAAAGCCTCCCGAATAAAAAATAATTTTTACAAACTATTTAATGTACATGTTAATGAAATAAAAAATAGTGTAATTTAAAACAAAAATAAATGTCGAAGTTTCATTAGAAACATCCAATCTGAGATAGAAAAACTGTTTTTTTATGCAAACAATACAGTTTGACTAATCGATTATTCAACCTGATCATTTCAAGTAATTGAATCGACCCGGCATCGGAGTCTAGATGCATTTTCTCAACAGTAACAAGACAAATATCACACTTACACAAACACCTTGGTTTTGAAGAATTCGCAGCTATGGTTGTATGTGTTGACCGTAAACGTGCTGACTGCAGTCCACGACGAACAAGCAAAGTTGCCAATTTTCTTCGGTAGGCCTGGGGCATACTGCTCAACCTATCAAGCAAAGTAAAAACATTATGTCAACATGAATGAGTTCATGATTCGATTTGTTACTTACGAATTCAGCAACCACTGGTGTTTTCTGTTCAACCAGCAGTTTCACATTGCCGAAGCCCTTCTTGGCACCATTCCATAGAATTTTGCTGAAATCTATCGAAAATTCTACGTATGGTCCAACAGTCTGAAAGATACAAAAGTGGAATCAAAGCACAATTACGGGAATCGACGGAAACAAAATAACTGCCTTACCGTTTTCGCCACCCCATAGTAGACGGGAACGTGCTCTTCGGTCCACTTGAAGCCCCGTGCACTGTACTTAAGCGTACAAGTCCACGCGTCCTGCACAGCCGGAAGCAGGCCAGCCTGCTTCAGCAGCTGTCCGGTGTGGGAGTTTTCGAATTTGCCACCCGCCCGGTATGTGTCGAATCCGATGAGACCACCGGTCAAACCGAAGAGCAGGAATGTGGCCAACAGAAAACTACAGCATACCGTCGTCGCTCCCGATCGAGATGACTTGTTGGCTTTGGCGGCTTTGCTCTTCTTGGAGGCAACTTTTTCTTGCACCTGCTGTAGAAGAGAAGGAAAAATACGTACCTACGTTAGTGTATGCTCAAACAGTTTCGCGGTTGGTGACGATTCGAGCTATGAGCGAATCGCAATTAAATGGAAACCCAATTGGGGTTATAAGTTGTTAATTTTTTTTTTCGGTGCATGACTGCCGCACATGGATGAAGTTGGGTGCTAATATTTGCACCTCTCCACCAGTCAGTGCTTGCATGACAGTATTTGTTAGAAGTGAAATTAACCGATTTGATGAATGGTGAAGACAGGATCGCTGGTATGAAACACGTTTACAGCAGTATGTGGAGGACTATTTCAGTTATTTTATATCACCATTAGAATGTAAAAAACGTGGATATGATGAGGAACTATAAGAAAGCTAGTTCTCGATTGCAACTGGCTGTTAACAATAACTAATCCTTGTTGTTATGGTAAAGAATGGATAAAGTCTGAATGGTTTAGGATGAGCATTTTTTTGAAAATTTGCGGAAAAAATTCGATAATATGGTAACAATTGTTTTGCACAGCTTCGCCAACACTCAGGCTCGGTTTCAGGTATTATTAAAATCGAAAGATTTTAGACGAAAGTTATGTATTGTTTATAACATTTATCTTCCAAACAATAAAAAATCAATCGAATTTGGAATAGTTCGTCGAAAATTTTGCGGAGAGCTATGGATGTAAAGCCTCCTGAAAGGTTCAAACCGTGATGTCGAGTAGGGGACCCTAGTGAAAGAAGCAGCACGCTGCACTAATTAACAAGTGTTAGAGCTAGGCTAAGTAAAACCTTAAGGGGATACTTGACGGTTCGCACGTAGCAGCTATTACCTCGCTATTTTGAGAATGGAAATCTAATTTTAACAACTATATGAATTTAAAAATTATATGAATATATGTGCTCACATGTTAGGTAGGAACGACTTACACCTCAAGACCTATTCCAGCACGGTAACGTTAACCTACAACGCCCATTGTTGCAATATTGTGCTCCATGTAGTAAAGCACCATACTGCCAAAAAAGCGTTGTAGGTTAATGTTTACCCCGTGCTTGGAATAGGGTCTGGGAGAGCTTAAGCCGTTCCCTACCCTAGGCACTCGAATGTACTTTTCAGCCCCAGTTGCTATTGATCGAGATTTGCATTGTCGAAATATCGAGGTGGAATAGTTAGACCAAGACGAAAAATATAGCCAAAAATAACACTGCGTCCAGTATCACCTTAAGTACCAAACGGAACTGGACTGGAATAAGAACGTCATTAAATTTATCGATTTCTCACTTCCACTCTTTTGGCAAAAGGCCACAAGAAGAAAGCTTTGTTTTACCTCAGAATGCTATATATTGATGAAACTTAGTTATGAAGTAGAAAAATACTGTAACTTGCTTTTTAACACATTATTTTAGAACAGGGGAAGACAATGAAAAGAAAACGATGAAGTCAGTTACGCCATTATTCCTTTTCTATCCACAATTGTCAGACAATGACTTAAAGAAGTTTTGATAAGAATACACCAAAATCATACATTTGACTAATGAGTCGATCTTTTTTTTATAAAATCTTTTCAAGCATGAAATGACACAGATCAACCCTGATGCTTCCCTTCTCATGATTTCACATTATGTAGAGATCTGTTCAATTTTGTGCCGAAGCATGTTCCGTGTGTTCATTAATCTTGTAAATATGCGTTACTTAAGAACAATTTACTTTAGTTAACTTGAGAACATAAATAAGTAACCATTGAAAGCCAATTGACCAACTACTGATATAAAACAAAAACTTTCAGATGGATTCTATAATTTTTGGCTGTATGCGACATCTTTTGTTCTGCTACTTTTTCAAATTGACAACAATCATTTTTGATTCATTTGAACCCCATAATTCCACCACCAATCCAATTCAATATATGGACCGCCGATTTATCCAAACATCCACGTCAGCATGAGTAAATTGCAGCACATCAATTGATTGTGCAAGGTCACTGAAACCCATTATCAATCACCCATGTTCATCATCATCACATCATCCTACGAAGCAGCCGGAAAGTCAAGAGACCAGGATAAAATGAAATCAGCAGAATATTTACCTTTTTGTCTTTGTTTGTGTTCTGTGCCTTCTTGTTCTGGTTCTTCTTTTCTGCTGCCTTTGGTGCCATTATCTCTCTGCAGTATTACTTGCTTTTGTTTTCCGCACACTAATCACACTAGTTACTGTATGTACACTGAGCCTAAGTCTACGGTTCTACTGGCGAGATCAACTTCAAGATGAAGATGTAGGTGTAAATAGATGTGCGCGAGCGAAACTTATGCTGCTTATCCCGCCCAAATCACTTTGATGGTGGTGCGTTCCGTTGCAATCTATCGGAGGAAAAGCTTGGAGATAAGACCTGACCGCCACGTAGATGAACCGAATTGGTCTTAGCAGGTGCCGAGATTGAACTACAAATGCCGCTGCACTCACTGAACGGCTCTTGTGTGCTCTTATCACTCGCTTAATCTTCTTTGAAACGTGTTCACATTTAAAGTCACTACCTACGAGTCTTGCAGAGCAGTTACCAAGTGAGTGCAGCGTACGTTGGCGATATGTGACTGGTTTGAAAATACACGCCGCCCGTTAATTTCGACACTGCTTATATGCTGCTTCTGCTGCTGCTACTGCTAGTTCTTGTGGCTTTATGCTGAATTTTTGTGTGCTGGATTGTACGCGAGGCGGTGTGATATGACTACATATAGATTAGTGGGTGCGATGATGCGTTCACAATGAAGGTTGATTCTTGATAAGTTCTGATTGACTGTTAGTCATTATCTTTCTGCAAGCGGTATAAAATCTTACTGTTCAAGAACATCAGTAGCCATCTTTGTAACACATAAACGAGGAAGATTGCACTTCAGGAAGTTCTTGAATCGAGCGAGCAACGCGAGGTTAAGTAACAAATAGATCCAGTTTAAATAACAGCGCAGAATGGATTTAATTTTGGTTTCAAGTGAATAAATTTGCAAAGGCTTCTGTTCAATTGCTTGCAACTATGGAAGGGCAGATAGGATGGTTTCATGAGAAATCAGAAGGATTTTCAGGAGGACAATTGAGATAACCATAAATACTGCAAATTAGAATTTAAAATAACCAAAGTAGTTAAAGTACTTAAAAGTATTTAAATTATTCAAAATGTACTCATTTTGGTACTTGTGAGATCAGTTCTTTTGAAGAAGTAATTAACGATTTTTGTTGGTTCTGCAATTGTGAGGCATGCGCACACTGATTATGGCAAATTTTGAACTGTTGAACAGGCTAAAACATGCTAGATATTTAATCAGATAGTCAACGATTGGCACGTTTACAGCCTTTCAATAATGGGCAATTTACCCTAGATAGGAAGAAGTTGGGGGCCTCCCTTAGCCCAGTCAGCAGGCGCAGCTACAAAGCAACACGATACTGGAGGTGGTGGGGCTCGATTCCCAGTCTGGTATAGGAATTTTTTGTTAGGGAAAATTTCTCGACCTCCAGGGCATAGAGTGTGATTGTACTGGCCACACAATCATACTATTGCAAAAAATGGTACCTGGCATCGAAAAATCACAACTAATAACAGTGGAAGTGCATTTAGAACATTAACAGCCTTATTCTGCGTGGTGGGTGAGTCGACACGACTCGCTAGTGCCGTTTTTGAAGATTTCTTGTAGAAAGCTAGAGAATGGGGCATGGAAAAGTGACACTGAAAATATTTGTTCGTAAACTCGCTTACGCTCGTTTTGTAAAAATGATTTTCGTACATAAAACACATGCCACATAAATTGCAAGAAACATTCTCACTGCTTGTCTGTCGTCTCACAAAATGCCATCATTAAATTTTATTCATAAAATGTACGCAATGAATTTCGTGCGGACCAGCGAATCACTGTTACTCTTCTATCGTATCCGCATATACTGGTGTAGGCTACTGAGACGAATACAAATTATTTGTTTGCCTCCACATGAAACAAAAAGTGCACACGTCAATTCGTGTCAAACCCTGTGAATTCAGCTTCATAAATCACACTCAGCCTTATTCTGCGTGGAGGGTGAGTTGACACGACTCGCTCTCACATCTGTGACAATTGTCACCTCGTGTGAGGTGACTCTCCGTGCAAATCAAATAGAGAGTCACCTCACACGAGGCGACAATTTTCACCTCGTATGTGAGAGAGAGTCGTGTCGACTCACCCGCCACGCAGAATAAGGCTGACTGTTTCTCACAACTCATCACGGCCAAGCGAGATCAACAACGGATTCAATAGCAGCTCTTCCCAATAAGACAGGATTAATTTCTAAATCAGAAAAACAAAACACATACCCACCCAGGTAACCAATATGCATTAGCATATGTAGTAAATCAACCCTAAATCTGCATTTCAGATGCTACAAGCATTATATTAGCATTATACCAGAATCTTGAATGCTATCTGTTGTAAAGCTGCATTTAAAATGCTATTTAAATGCTTGTAGTCTGTAATATGCATTTCGAATGCAAAATAGCATTAATGAAGCATTATCATAACATTGCAGTAAAGCAGCCGTATATTGGGCCAAAAGTGGCATTTATGTTGCATTTACGGCTTGATAGGCTGCCGTAAAGACGCTTAGGAACTGGTTATTGGTTACCTGGGCACCCTTCCCACGGTCTCGTTTTTTTTTCGAATTTTATTACAAGACGATAAAACAGATCTGTCAAACATCTATGCAACGAAGAGCACCAGAAAGCATATATGCATATAGCATATAGCATATATATATTATTTTCAACAAAAATTTTGTAGTATTTCGTATTGATTTTGTACAATACGCGAATGTACTTTTTAATTATATAAATGCTTCGTTCTTTTAACACGTTCTTTTTTATTGTTTACAACCTGTTTTTGCGTAGTTCAGTAGTTTGTTGTGGCTAAGATGGAAGTGAGTCACGAGGAGATGCGTGAAAAATGTTGTACGCCCACTTGAAAAATCTGGAGCTGTCCACTCGTGCTTTGGGAAAAAAAATGCTGCAAATCAGTAATTCAACCGTTTTAAGAGTACTGAAATGGTTCAGTGACCTGTTAACTTCAAATCACAAGCGAGGAAGGAGGAAGACGAAGGAAAAGTTTAAGGGTAATTTTAATTGAAATCCAACATTTTAACACGTGAGCTAAATTAGGTTAGAGCTAAATTAAAAGCACACAAGGTGCAAAACTTCACAAAATGCGATGAACGGCTGCAAACGGCAGCAAGACCCGTTCTAAGAAGGTCTGTACGAAATTGTTGACCAAATACAGTTGCTGTATCAACTGTCAACGCCATAGCTGACCTCCTACAAATGCCACGACAGAAGTTAAATTCGAAGTGGATGATCGTATCAAAAATAAGATGTCGAAATACAGAATTTAGCAGTCTATCTGCCTATGTGGAAAGCGAAGTGATTATCAAAACAGGCACCATCAGTGGTTAATTTCACAATATTGAATGCCTCCAAAAGCGTCTTGGCCTCAACTACGTCTATTCGAAATTTATTGGGCCACGATGAAGCGGATACTCAGAAAGGCCAAGGAGGGAGTAAAAAATCACATGCGTATGACTGTACAAGCTCATATTGATGGCGTGAAGCGAAAGTGTCGAGAAATTCTTTAGCGTGTAGAGGTGACGGATTCGTCCGTGCCTTGACCTATTCCGCAGTGCGATGTTAAGGCCCAGCTACAATGGGGTGCGCAGCGGCGCGTGCGGTAGCTTTTGACATAACATATATGGATTAACTGTCAAAAGTTGCCGCAACGCACCGTTGCGCTCTACATTGTAGCTGCGCCTTTAGGCAAAGGAATGCGTGCTTGGTTCGAGTACTGCTATATTCAATTTTCTATACTTCTGTTAAATTTTCACAACCTGTCGTACACTGACGGTACTACCAACACTTTGTCTTCATATCATTCATTTCTAGCAAACATTACTGTCCACTCTTGGGGCCTCATGGTGATGAGCAAACATTTCCTCAAATAGTTTGTTTCAAATTTAATGTTTAGTATTTTTTTTTCAAAACAAAATATATCAATTTGATTTAACCGCCGCTTCGGTTAATAATAAACCCCTTTCAAGGTGAGAACAACAAAATTATTAGTTTAGAACAACCATATTTTGTGTTGTATTGTGGGAATATCTTCAGGTAAACACAACCATTTCATTTTTCCTTTTTAAAAAAATTGAAAATATTAGATAAGCTCGCATTAACATTTGTAGACGGGGCGACCCCGGCGTAGTGGTTAACATCCATATCTCTCACGCCAAAGTCACGAGTTCGAATCTCACCCCGGACAAGTTACGAAAATACCCAAAAAATGTATTTGAGTAACTTCGCCGGGAGATGAACCAGCCCAGGGCTGAATATCTCGATAATAAAGGAATAAAAAAAAAACATTTGTAGATTTCTCTTAGATCAAGAGGAGTCAAGAAATGTAAATGTGCACTTTCCTAATGTTTGTTAGCATTTCATTCAAATGAATATTCTTGAAATTATAGCAGGAATGTAGGTAATCGTAAACGGAAATGTTTGCTGTTACAACCGTTTTCATTTGTTTGTTTAAAACAACAAATAAGTTTTAATCATACTAAAATTTGTTTAAAACAAACCATAAGCGTTGGTAGAATCAACCAAATCTGTTTATTTTTGTAGCTGTCATAATGAAACAACCAAAATAATGGTAAATTCAAATGGATGTCAGTTGAACTTAATTGCTTAGTTTCCGAAACTAACTCAAAATTTAATTTGTTTTGACCACAGTAGGTAGTCAAAATAAACTGATATGATGTTTGTGCCCAATTCAACGTGAAGTTTCGGTTAAATGAAACTAGAATATGTTTGTGTTTACCAATAATTTTTTAAGAGCATATCTTTGGGTGTTCTACAATATTCATTAAGTATTTTTATACGGCTAAAGGTTGTATAAATAAAGTGAAGAAAGTTTTTACATTGCTTATAATGTTACTTCGGTTAATTCTGAATTTAAGTTGCTCTTCTACACGACTTAAACATCGATGTAATCAAAAATCAAAGATCCCGCAAAACTCCCCCTGCAGCTCTAATTGCAGCCCTGCCTCTTAATCATTTCTCAGATTCTGTTCAACATCGCTACCCGCTTTTAAATGCGTTTTTCAGATAATGCACGGACTTTCAGCTTCTTAAAAAAAAGCAAAAACAGAAAAAAAAAAAAAAAGTAAAGAAAATAGAGATAAAAATTAAATTTATAACAATGCGTGTTTCCAGAATATGTATTTTACATCGCTCAGGGAAATCACTGAGAGAAAATGCCAAATTAAATTTTCAGCATTCAAAGTTAAAACGAATAATTATGTTAAAATTAACCCAAACAATTCGCATTGAAGCATAGCAAATGACTTAGAATCAATTATGAACAACCCATGTCTGTACTGTAGCCTTCCATGACTTTCATATTTCCTTATTCCATATACCAAGTCCGACTACTTAAATTGTCATAAACCTGCTCTCTGCGAAGCACATACGTGCACATAAAAAAAAATGATTGCATAATGTCGTTATTTAACGCAACACTACTAACACTATAGTTGGTCTGCACCACGAATGCAACTTATGAGCAAGTTGGAGGTATAGCAATTGTCGTATTTCTCTCTTTGCAGAAACAAAAACACGCAACAGCATAATTTCACCGCAACTGCAAAGAGTCTTAACATTTTATTTTGCGAACACCTTCTCCATATACCTAATTAATAACAGCACTTTGAACTCGATTTCAAAGTGGGTCTGCTGCTTCGCGTAGAGCAAAGTGACAACGTTCATCGTGCTGATAATAGCACCTACTGTAACATTGCCAAACACAAGGCACCGCAGACAGATAGCATTGATTGTGTGTACTAGCTAGTATGAGCAGGATGTTATTGCGTCTCAGATTCTTCCAGCCAGCTTCCATTGCCTATATTGTAGAAGACTAGCGGTGTAAAGTGTTAGTATGTAATATTCACCGCACTTTGCATTGTGGGAGCTTCCCTCAGCATTTAATAGTATAAAAATCATAGGTATCTAGTGTTAGTTTTGTACACCAGTCGTAAATTGATCAGATTAGAGCAGCTCCAATGCAATGCACGTTCGAGTGCTGAGAATTAAGTAACGTTTTTATAGATGCACAACAATACGCCACCCTGGATGCAGCTAAATACAGGCACATTATCTGCTGTGGAAAGAGATGGAGCAGAGATTTCCAAACTGCGTTTTGTATTGTTTAGATTAGGCATGAACCATGAATTCAGCATTTGCTATTTTAAAATTTAAAACTTGCGTAAACATATGTATTACGATGTGTTTACGAAGAAACTCCTGTGAACATGACACTCGTGTGTCTAGATGTTTGCAACTGTTTCTACATATATTTATATCATTACTTTGCAATTGATTCAATTCTAAATCGAAGGATTGATGACGCGCGAGTGGTTTGCCTTGTTGTGTTTGTATTTATTAATAAACAAAAGCAAACATTATTGCAAAAGAAACCAATCAATTTTAACTCCAATAAGATAATAAAATAATATGAGCAGTTATCTTAACCACAATTATATTCTAAATAATATTTGTCCCTTGTGTTAATTTGGTAACTGTAACTAATAGTACTAAATATCAACTCATATACCTGCTACATGTCATTCGAATGCACTGTGAAAAGACGTAAACTATATCTTTATTTCCAGACAATTTCACTACTCCAATTTATGGTAAGTACTCTCACGACCGTCAGATCACTTGTATCGTGCTTCTTCTGTGCACCAAGGTGTAGTTTTGTAAAGTAATCTGGTCCAACCTTGAGGAATTGAAACGTGGTAATACCATTAATGAAGACAATGAAGAAAAAAGTTTACTGTTGCCTTCCATAGACATTTCATGCTCGGCTAGCAAGCGCCGTGCTGAATGAGAAGAAAACACTGGGACAGCCAATTTCGGCATGTCCAGCGGAATGGCACGGACAATCAATTATATGTTCAGCGAAAATTATATTGATGTACACCGTAATAGGTGGTAGTGAAAATGAACAGACAGAGAGAGAGAGAGAGAGAGAGAGAGAGAGAGAGAGAGAGAGAGTGCGAGAGAGAGAGAGTGCGAGAGAGCGAGAGTGAGAGAAATAAAATATATAAAAACACCATGACGTGTCTTCAAGTGATTGTTGAATCGAAGTCTAAAATTAAATTGAAATAAAAAATCGTCCGATCAGCAACAACTAAACGCGCATCGTGGAGCATTTGCCACGCGTGCTATTTGATATCGATAGCCAAATCATCACAACAACCTATGCTGCATGCCGTGAGAGAGAGATGTCAATGACCGACTTTGAACGCCTTAACCTCATTCTCATTCACTTTCTGCATCTGGTGCACTGCCTCCTGTGGCGAATTATCATCAACTTTACTTTCTTTGATTCCAAACTCGACATGTCAGCGGACCGTTAGTTGCACCGAAGCCACGACAAGTGGCATTGACAGATATTGTAGGTGGTGCACGTTGCTACGCTTCAACAGTGTGAATTGGAACTGTTTGGCCTAGCTATCCTATTAGCGTTACTAACTGATCAAGGTAGAAAGGTGGCTTTTTCATTATGGATGATTTACCACGATGTGGCTTACATTTATTATAACGGCAATTTTACCACAGAGAACAGACATTCATCTTCATTCTATTGGTTGTAATAAAATTTGAAAACGTAATTTCAAGTCTCGCGCTTATGGATGGCCCACAATTCGACAAAGATTTTTCATTAGGGCCTAACTGATAAACGTAAACAATGGCTTCTTCCGTGAATTTCTCGTGGCACAAAGGCTACCCATGTAAGCCTCCCGTTCTATCGGATAGATGAACTCTTCCTCTACGAAATGACCGTGGTGGATAGATTCGGCGAGTTTTTATTGACGAGATATTCGCGGAAAAAGCAATTGTTTACGTTTGTCAGTTAGGCCATAATGAAAAATCTTTGTCGAATTGATGGGTTTGCGTGAATTTGACAGTTTTCACATAGGGTTTTTGTAAAATTTATGTCAACGGAATACAAGCGTATCGATTTGTGGGCAAGCCTTTAGTATCATAAGGACGTAACATTTCACGCATTTAGTATCATAAGAACGTAACTGCATTAATCGATTTCTTTTAATAAATTTACTCTCTTTGGCGGGAAACACATTTTGTGAAGCTTTTACTGTTTATTCTGCTAAACTAAATCATCCTCCACCATGCTGCATCACAAAACGCTTCGTAAATCTAGAGATCGATTACTTACGCAGTTACGTCCTTATGATACTAAGTGCGTGAAATGTATGTCGTTATGCTCTTGGTAGGCGGCGCATCAGTTGCCTGACAATTTATTTAACACAAATTGGAGCCAGCCCAGGTGGCTGAATACGACAATATTAATGAGATGGAGTCACACGTGAAGATTTTTGTTCGTATTTGCAAGCAATTTCACCAGAGATCTCAAATCGCTACTTGTACGCAGAGGTAGGATTACGTAGAAATTGGTAATGAATGTAATTATTTTCAAAGAGCCTGAATTAGAAAACAGGTGACATTGAGCGATTGGAACAAGCGAATATCTGTCAAAGCCTTCGAAAGAGCCATTACGATGGAGCAGGAGACCTGTCAAATGGATGAGCTGTCGCCTTTTCCCTAATACATTCCCTATAATTATTTCATGCTGGAAAATGGTTCTTTTCTTGAAATTTTGGTGGCCCTGAAAAAGGCCGATAGAACGTCATTTTTCACGTCACACATCGAACTGAGATTTCTGACAGAGACACAATAAAACAACGTCATGAGCACACTGCGGTCAGACATAGAACGATACGATGTGAATGTCGCTCTTTACCTTTTAAGCCCTATACGACGAAAATGCACAACAATCAATATAAAACTAGCAACCCCTAGGTCCGAAGTACACTTTGCAGCTTTCACATTGCAAACTTTTTTGTGCTTTTCGGTATTAGAATCTTTGTTTTTGTTCTGATTCGCTGTTATTTTGACAGAAGGGTGTGTTCGTGTGAGTTACTTTATGGAGACGTGATCTCTTAGTATAACTTTTTGCATATTAATGGCACAGTACCCAGGTAACCAATAAGCAGATCCAAAGCATCTTTACGGCAACCTATCAAGCAATTAAGTCGCCTTAAATACAACATAAATGCCAATTTTGGCCCACTATATGGCTGCTTTACTGGAATGCTATGATAATGCCTCATTAATTCTGTTTTGCATTCGAAATGCTTATTACAGGCTATAAGCATTTAGTTAGCATTTGAAATGCAACTTTACAACAGATAGTATTCAAGATGCTGATATAATGCTTAGAGTTACTGCATATGCTGATGCTTATTGGTATGTCTCTATCACAGACTTCAGTATCAAATACCATATCAAATTATATGCACTAGAGTAGGTAGGTGTATAACGGTAAACTATCACGGTTAGCTTTATAGATGGCGACGATGGTGTAGTGGTAAGCGTGGTTGCCTCTCACCCCAGTCGGGCTGGTATCAGTTCCAGCCGGCGTCGGTTGAATTTTCTGAGACGAAAAAACTCACGTCTGGAAAAAAGGTCGTTGGCCCCGGCCCATGTGTTGATGGGTTCGATATGTAGGGTCAGGGTCGAACCAGCCTCAGACTGAATGTCACGTAAATATGAAACAACAACAGCAAGGTTGGCTCTTTTAGTTTGTTACTGCTGGAATCAGAAGTACCAGCCTGCAAAGTAGACAAGGGCATTCTACGAGAAGACAGCCAGCATAACAACTTCGACCACTATTTTATATTGAAAGAGTTGTTTCAAGAGTTGAAGTCTGCCAATGGCAATGGAAAGCCAACAGGAAGAAAAAACAAAATGAACCATCAGAACAAATTCGAACAGGGCTTTTCAAAACTTAATGGCCCTTCTGTTCGGGGCCATTATATTATATTTAAAGAGTAATTTTCCTGATTTAAACTTATTTTTCGTGTCACATGCTAAAAAGAAGATAGCCAACTAGGAGGCAATCGGCAGAAAGACAGCCGCTTCTTTCGTCGCATATCTTGAACTTTGTGTGCAATTTTAAACACTGTTCTGAAACTTACACGCTTAGTTTTTTTGCTCCGAGAATCCAGCAGCCGATCATTTCGGTATTTTAATTTACTGAGATTTAGTGAATAAATTATCGAGAAACGGCTAACAAATTAAAATTTTACTGATCTCAGCTAACAAACAAACGTTAGTCAGGGATATCAGCAAAAGTAACAGCAGAGTTGATCGACTGTTGGACATTTTGCCGAGGTAATTCGAGTCGGTAAAGGACCATTATATTACTTCGAAAAGCAGATACCACCATCTAACAAGCTTACTGCAAGGATATTGTGCCAAATCAAAAAATAACGACCGTCACGAAATATTCAAACACTTAACCGTAATATATGATTTTTTTTTCGATAAACTTACGAAATTTGTGCATCAATTGTTTGGATTTTTTTGCGACTACCATTGCCATTTTTGAACGTTATCCTCAGAACAGTGCATTAGGTCCTAATCCACATTGAGAGGTTCTCTTTCGTTAATAGTTTGTCTATTAAAAGATTTGCTGATGTTTTTGACATATTGGATCCTCAACTACACTGTATATTACTGTACTGTGTGTTAAAAATACTTGTAAAAATGTTTTTACATAGCCGTAGGAACGCAAAGAGAAAGTCGACGAAGAGTCTCTCAATATTACTTAGGACCTAATGCTTGATATGTGAATTATTGAAATCATGGAATTCTGAATTCGCTTCTAAGGCTCAGTTACAAAATTCCATAAAGTTGAATTGCCCCTTTATCTAATGTTTCATGGCCTCTAACTTCTTGTTCGGTCAATCGGACCTTTGGTGTTTGCTTTCTTAGTTTTCTTGCGCTTATAATACAATATACACCGATTGGTGCTAACTGTGCTTGATTGGTAAAAAGGTTATTTGCTATAAGCAACAAATGATCTTAATTTCACACTTAGAAAATAACACCGAACCATATGGGTTACCCACAAGAAACCGAATGAATCGATTATATATACTGTTTTCGGGTGTATTTTTTATATAACGTATATGACAGATACAAATGAAAGATGAACCGAACAGTATGGTAAAGCAGGGATATTAAAGAAAACCAGCAGGGATACACGAAAACCGAGAAAACTCGGTAAACTGAATCGAGCATTCCCTGAATATACTTAAACGTCTAACACTCCGCTTCGAGACAATTCCCCGACAGCTGTCTACCGAAAAACTCGGTTATTTTAGCTAACTCGGTAAAGCCTGAAAAATCGTCAGCCACTGTGATCCACCATGCGATCGTGCTATTATGCACAACCTCTTTAATTTTAGTTTCTTTGTTATTTCAAGCTTATTGCTTTCACAATTAGCCTATTACTTGCATCGTAATGGTATTCTAAATGCAGTTCCACATTTATCAATATGAAAACTCCGATTGGCATTAAGTCATTTGGCATAATGCCATTTGGCATAAACTATTTACCATACTAAGTTTTTTTTTTACGTAGGACTACGTCTTTGTTTTCTATACTGAGGTACAAGTTTAAAAAAAACCTATTGCAACTGTCATGAAAAGCGATCAGGTTTTGAGCGTTGATAGTCGTTTCTCCAAACATTTTCAAACTGTTGACCCAATCGATCGGAAATATTTTTACGTGTCGATTCCAATACTGAACACTATTGCTTTTCAACAATAAACTATTGAAAATAATGTAACTATAAAGTGATGTCTTACAATTTCCTTTTGCAAAGTAAATTTACTAAATGCTAAGTATTTTCCTATCACAGACTTCAAATGTAAGTAAGGAAGATTTCATATACAGCAGTGAACGATATAAAAGAGGTACACCGTACACCTTCCTTAACGCTTCAATCGCTCGGCAGCCTTGAAGCTGCTCAAACCAACAATGAGCTAGTACTGAATTGGCAGCTGGCAGTGACAGGAGGGGTGCTCTGACGGGCAACCATTGCTTATGCAGTCGGTTAATCAAGCCAGTTGCGAATAAGTGTGATCTAGTTGACAGCTATCTTTCGGTAAGGCGGTTGAGTGGTATGAACGGTATAAGCTAGCCACCAACATCATCGCTAATGCGTGTAGAAAATGCATTAACTAGCAACAATAGCATAACCAGTTTCTAGTTACTATCAGATAATTGATTTCAACTAACAAATGTTGTTAATATGACGCTGGTATTGCTGACTAACGCATTGTCGCACTATAATAGTAAAGATGTGAATGGGCCTATACAATAGGACCAACGAAGATCGATTGAACAAAAACCATTTAAAATTCGTGGGTAAAAAAGTTTCAGCTTGCCCTTCGCCGCATACCTTAAATCTTTTCTACAATTTCAAATACGGCTCGGAAATTTAAACAGTCTCTATATCATTTCGAAGCGCAAATGCAAAGCAAGCCTATGCCAAGAGCAGCATGTCACATTTTACCGTCACGAAATATTGACGCAAATGATTATAACATTCATTATACATTGTTATGTAGTCCTACGTCATCTTTGCGTACAACCTCATTGGGCTGTCCCTTATAGTTTTTGCTTCAAATGATCGTTTGGCCTAATGATTATTCAGCATAACATGCACACAGAAAAAATTGTCGTCTGATTATCATAAAAATCATGTTTGTAGAAATTTCCCTTCACTTAGAGTTACGAAATCATGGCAAATAGTGATTATGCTAAATGACCATTATGATTAGTAAACTTCGTGTCAAATGACCAATACATTTATCTCCATTTATATAATGTCAAAATTATATTATGAGATATGACCATTATGCCAAACGACCATTCGGAAAGAAATATATTATGTCAAATTACGATCTACGCCGCATGGGAACCTCCCGTATTGGATACACATACAGTACCATTTTCGCATTAGTGTGACTGAGTGTAGAAAGTTTCCTTTAAGAAAAAAGACCAGACCGGGTATCGAACACAACCACCTAGCTATCTACCTAGTAATCGGTAGTGACTTTACATTTGAAAAGGCACTTCTTTTTAAACACCTGTAACATTAAATTTCAACTGAATTCAATTTTAATAGTAATCGACTTTGAAGTGCTACTCAATTACTGACATGACCAAAAACACCAAACGTATGCAGAAATTTAAGCTTGTTTCTTGAAATCTAAGGAAAGTGGGGGTTGATTGCATAGCTCTGAACTCGTTCCGACATACATTAGCACAATAATCTGCTGGAATCTTACAATCTTTATCTTAACACTAGGGTCCAAATTATTTACCCCCGCATAAATGTTACTCCAAGTTTACCCAAAAAACTTCAGGAGTGAAATGTTTTTTTTTCCTGATATCCGTACACTTTCTATTTCTATACTTGGGAACTCAATCGGGATAAATAAATTGTCGTTCCTGTGCTTATTTTCAAACGAGCTATCAGAATACTGATCAACTGAATCGAACATGTTGTTAAGAACTTTAACAAACCTTACGGAAAACAAATTTTTCACGAAAAAGATAAAAACGTCTGTATACCATACAGGAGAAACACTGTTTCCAAAATTTTACTCGGATTTTTAATACGTGCCATTAATGACATAACGGCAGTCATAACGTACAACCAGCAGCTAGCAACCGGTTCAATCGCAGGCATGTCCTGTCTGCAGCTACCGTATTTTCGGTTCAAGACCACAATCGATTACCTAAGCCGGCGAGTTGTACACTGACTACTGTCACTGGCACGAAAACGAACGACGTGTAACAACGTGGTAGACGAAAAATAAAACGGTAGAAAGGTAACCCTAAGATGTGCCAACGAAACGAAGACGAAGGCGCGCTCTATCGTTCGCAGCGGTCGTCGTCTCTCAAGAAGTAAAGACATCGCGTGTCAGACACGCTATCATGTGCCTTCGGGGACAATTAAAAGAAAGAAGACCGATAGATCGCAGGCAACCACCTTGCATCGTTGATTCGGTGATTTACAACACCTAGTCTAATTGAGCAGAGCTTTCCTTTCGTTTGAGATAAGGTTTATGTCTGTGTCGAGTGCATCGGCGAGAGATCTAGTATTCAGCCTCACCCGAAGGGATGCATCTAGGCTAGGCTAAGCAGCCAAAATGTTACACGTTGGAAAAAGAAAGTTTACACGCATACAGCAACCAAATTCCTCGTAGGCAATAAAATAACGACTAATGAACTATTCTCGCTCGTTACTCTTCACACATGATTCAAGTTTTGATGGATATAGCTGGTAGTGCCTCCCACTGACTATAGTAAGCTTCATTCGTACACGGGGTTCTTTTTTCGGGTGAACTTTTTGCGGCACTTTTACTCTACTATGCATTGACGATCACAATTTAATAGCTTTCCCAAAATTCGATTGTTAATAATGACAACCACTAGACCTTCTGTGTTCTTGTATCCAGCGAATTGCAGATGAGATGATAATGGTAGTGACGGCGCGCGAGGAACATCCATTCCAGACACAACTACATACACCATACATTTAAGGCTCCTTTCTAATCGGTTCAGAGCCCTATCATAACGGGGAGCGTCACAGAGTAAATTCTTTATCGATTTTTTTTCATTCTGCGTTCTAACGGTGTTTTGCACATCCTATCTTCTTGAAGTACATGAACAGATTGAAATATTGCTCAGTGCTGGTCATGATATCATCATTTAACGTTTTCGTTGATGATTGCTCAATGCTATGCTTGATAATGTAGTATTCCTCCGTGCTTCGCCGTTTTTTTGTATGACACACACCGATTTCCAATAGCGGTTTCGTCTGTATCACCTATACACACATTTCAGCAACCAAACTAGCAGAAGCAGCAACGGCAGCCACATTAGCTATGTAACTTACAAAAAATTTCACAAATTAGTTTCACGAATAAAACTTCTGAACTTTTCCAGCTATATTGTGAAAATGCGGTTTAGTTTCTTCTTATTCTTCCTGCTTTCCGTCTGCCTAGAGCATGAAACAATTTACACTCCCCTATTGAAGCCAATACACACTATACAAGTATTAGAGGTTTAATGTTTCAAACAAGCGAATCGAAACAGACCGATATGAAATGCGTGGCTATCCGGAATAAAAGCAGAAAATCAACTGAAAAAACAGACCCCGAGAATGGATAGATAGATGTGGCTGGCTACAGTGATGCCACATTTTATTTCAATGCTAGAAAAAGCATTTTTATTTGTGTTGTATTTTCGAAAGTCAGTATTTAAATTTGTATACCTATAGTTGTTGTTGAAAAATAAAGTTTTGGTGTGCTACAAAAATAAGTGATGAAAAAAATATTATCATTAATATAATTTTGGTTTATGAGGTTAAAGCTCATCAGCTTTTTGATTCTCTTTATTTCCATAAGTATGCTCAGGTATGCGAATGATGTAGGTGAATAGGTTTATTGAATTTTTATAAAAAATCCTTCTAAAATTCAAGGGAACACATAATAAACGTTTATTATAGTTTTAAGCACATTAATGACCTGTTGTAAATTTTTCAAAATTCCATTGTAAAAAGGTTTGGTCGAGGATTAAAAAATAGCATGTACCTTAGCTGCGGGCATTTTCTTCCAGTAAAACCAATCTAAGTGAAATAATTTCATGTGTTATTTTTGTCCATGTTCTTAAAACATTTGATGTTACAATGGTTTCGATGGTATAATCAACAGTATAATACCACCATTGTCCAACATTTCAACTTAATCTTCACTCAGTAAAATAAACTTTCGATATTCATAAGATTGCATCATGATTATTTGCTATAAGAAATCAGTATGAATTTTATAAATTTATCTTATGAAATATAATGTTGTTGAAAAAATAATAGTATAGAGCAACCTGGATTCGAACCTTGAACTTTGTTTTCATGGGTCCAGTGACTTGCCCACTAGTATATATCAACACATGTAATCAGGAAAGCTTAAAGGTATACAGCAACAACGTCCTGTGAACAAAATCCATTCATAAATCAGCCTTATGAAATTCCATAGCATCGCTTATAAGTTGAACCTTATGATATTAATAAGATTATTTGGTTGAGTGAAATCAGTTTTACGAAATTCCAAAGCATCGTTAATAAGTTGAACTTTATGAATTTCATAAGATTATTTGGTTGAGTGTTATATACATTTTTTTAATATTTTGTGTATTTTGTTTTGTTTTTATATATTTTGTATATTGATGATTACCCAAATAAATAAATACCAGAAGCGAAAAATAACCGGAATGCTCGAACTATCCCACAAATCGTGAGGATGATACTTGTTCGAGTATTTCCGGCTACGACAACAATTTTGTGAACTTTTTTTTCCAACAAGGGTCTCAAAAATCGTTTGAATGAATGTCGAGGATTGAGGCTCATTGTGCGTCTCGAAAAATTTATAAAAACTGCGTTGTTTTGAAAAAAAAATCTTTCCTAGGAACAGATATCCGCATCTATATTTGAAAAAAAAAATCTGTATCATTACAGAGAAATCTGTATATGTGGCATCACTGGCTAGTTGTCAGCCTTTGCTCGGAGCGTGCGAGAGAGAGATTGTAATCAAACCCGCAGGTAGTTCTCTCAACAAGAGAGATATGTCGTGTTGTCAAACGCTGGCACTGTAGTGCGGTTGTGCGTCCGATAGGGCAAAAGTATGTTGGTTTCATGATGCACAGGGGGTATGCGTTTACCGGTTCGAGTTGGAAGAGTGGATACGATGAATTCTATCATACTGTGTGTACAGTAAGGTTGAAATAAATGAAAAAAAAACCTGAATAAATCAACCGATGGTGAGGCTGAACCCTTCTTACACCTCACCAGAATTACGAATTAAAAGTGGCCAGTATGGTACTGGATTGCATTACATATCGATAAGTTCGAGTTTTGTATCTAGGGACTTTTTTTATTAGGGCAAATCTAACACCGAGAGACTCTTTTTGATTACTTTCTCTTTCATTCGCCCTATTGACAAAATCTATGATTCGCTTCTTAGAAAATATTTGGCCTGGAAAGGACGCTTGGTTTGAATGTTGGTCTTTTTTTTTAAAGAAAAAAGCGTACAGTTCCGACTCCACAAATGCGTGAGATTATCCGGCGACGAATCAAGCGTCTAGCGTTCTTCGATTTCCATCCCAAAGTTGGCAAAATCACTGAAAATTTCAAAATCATCCGTTGGAGCCATAGCCATATAAACTGTGCAAAAATCACTACTTGAATGACACCATGAAAGCAAACCGGTTGAGAAAAGCTAAGGTTCTACTGAACCACTCATCTGAGGGCCACTATCGGTCAGTGCTGTTCATCGATGAAAAAGTTTTCACAATCAAGCAACATCACAACCACCAAAATGATCGGCAGTTACTTCCTGCTGATTCCAAAAATCGTGGAAGTATTTCAAGGAGTCATCATCCCGCTTCTGTCATGGTTTAGGCTGGAATAACTCATTCCGGCAAAACCCGTTTGATCTTCATCGACAAGGGGGTGATTGTGAATCAAGCGGTATATCAGAAGCTGCTTACTGACACAGTAACTTCTTGGGCATCGCAGCATTTCGGCCAAAAATGATGGATGTTTTAACAAGACTGGGCGCCGGCTCATGGAGCAAAAAAAGACTATTAGTCTTTGCGAACGCATTTTGCCTAGCTTTTTAATGAAAGATGAATGGCCTTCTAACTCACCGGATTTGAATCCGATGGGCTATTCGGTATGCTACATCTTGGGGTCAAGAGCCTGCAGTACACCACATGAATCACTAGAACATCTAAAATCGTCTCTTTTAAAGATTTGGGAACAAATATCTGTCGAATAATTCGCGGCCATCTTGGGTAACTTCCCGAAATGTTTGACGATGTGGAGAAAGGCCCAAAACCTTCGAAGACGCTGAATTGGAGGCATTGCTCGATGAGGATTCCTGTAAAACGCAAGTAGAGCTTGTTTCGGCACTAGGAGTTAACCGTTAAGCCATGTCCAAGCGATTGCATCTATTGGAAATGATTTAGAAGCAAGGAACTTGGGTTTCTTATGATTTGATGCCAAGTAACCTTGAGCGTCGTTTTTTCGCCTATGAACTGTTCTAGCGGCAAAAAAGGAAGGGTTTTCTTCATCGCATTGTGAGAAAAAATCTTGGGGACTACCCCAAGTAATGCTTCTAGGTCAGCTCGGCCGAATATTCACACTGCGAAGGTTATGCTGTGTTTTTGGTGGAACCAGGTTGGTGTTATTTATTATGAGCTGTTGCAACCGAGCAAGCTAGCACTGGGAAACGGTATCGAACTCAATTGATGCGATTGAGCCGAGCACTGCGCAAAAAAAAAACGGCCCCAATACGATCAAAGAAACGAAAAAGTGATTTTACTGCATGACATTGTCGGGCTTACGTTGCCAAGCTTTTCAAAATTTACTTTCCATCTTTGGATTTCTCAGCGGATCCACCAAATGATTTTCTTTTATAAATGAAAAAACTTCTTGAAACCATCGACTCACTTGTTACTTGTTGCTCAGTTACGATGAATCTGTTTATAGACAGAGTACTTAGCACCCTTGGCGAAATGGTTAAACGGCGTTTCAAGAAACCAACAACCCAGCCCAGAAACTTCATTTTTGAAAAAGTTCGTGATTTTCATCTGCCTTAGGTACTGAGCAATATTCGCTCGAAGATGTTAGATGTTTACAGGGAATCCCGCTTTGGGCATGTCAGCAATTCATTTGACAATACGATTCTTGCCCAAAAGACTAAATTTGGCGATGCCTTTATCCATTGGTAAGATTTTGTTAAGAAAAATTCACGAAACAATACATATTGAGTGAATTTTATGTTAACCTTCCTTGTGCCTTGGGGTCGTTTTTGACTAATCAACATCTGAAAAAAGCTCTAACATCAGAACGGAATAAACTAGGAATCTGAAATTTTCTGACTATTCCTAACTTTTACAAACAAACATATTTTGGCCAGTTATAGCTTTCAACGACCTCTAGAGGTGACACTACAAAAAATTTACACATAGTGCATTCAGGGTCAAAAATGTCCCAAGCAGAGCTGGTAAATCTCACGGCCATCATGTGACAATGAAAAAACAGCCCATCTCACTGTCACGAAACGAAATGAACAAGCATGAGATTTCTTTTCATTCTCACACCATCATGCAGTCATGAGATTTTGTCTCATGCGAATTTGTTTTACAAATTTCTAACTAGTTTACTTGAAATTGGCCAAGCAATAATATGTAATCGACAGAGTGGATGTTTTATTTCAAGTTTTGTTAGGAAACTTACAATTATATCGATACATGTGCTTGTAAAAGCGATGACCAAAACACTGTCACGTGCTGTCATGACGAAAAATTCGATGAGATTTTGAAGAAAATCTCTATCATCGTTATCTCGCCCGATGAGATATTCAGGCGTAATTCGATAAAAATCGTAAGTCATTTTTCATTGAAAATGACATTTGCCAGCCCTGATCCCAAGACTTTGACACGCTCTCGCTCAAATGAATAGTATAGGAAAGGCTTGTAAGATGGAACACGATCCGTTTTTTGCTCGTAACATGTACAATTTTTATTTTTTCGCGAATCCAAAGACATCTTTCGAAAGAAGAACTAATAGGCTCTAACTTTGCTTAAGAAACTGATTATTCATAGTTATCAAAAAAAGTTATGGCCTATTTTCAAAATCCATCCAAAATTGCAATTTCAAAAAATGGCTTGTAAGATGGAACACGATTCGTTTTTTGCTCGTAACATGTATAATTTTTATTTTTTCGAGGATTTTTCGAAAGTAGAACTAAAGAACTCCAAGTTTGCCCACGGAACTGATTATTTATAGTCATCAAAAAATATTATGGACTTTTTTCGAAATCTATCGAAAATTGCAATTTTAAAATATGTATTGTTATATTTCAATATATTATTGATTCCATGGCATTTTTAAACATAAAAAAATGTCATTTAAATGTTTTAAAACGAAAAAAAATGTGTTCAACCGTACAAGCTCAACAATCTTCCATCTTACAAACATGACGCCATAAACACAAAACATCAAAAAATTGTTTCACTTTACGATTTGTTTGGAAATGCCTTTGGATCATAAAAATACACCACTTACAACAATTTCCACTTACTAAGCACAAGAAATAATTGCTATTTTAATTATTCCACCAATTTCAAACAATGAAACCTAGAAGAGCTAGATCGAATGAGTGTATTCACTCCAAAAGCATATGAAAATTGAAGAATAGTAAAAAAATGAGGTTAACACTTGTCAGCGCAATCGTGTTGTGACTATGAATGTCAAAAGTGGCGCTGTTCCATCTTACAAGCCGTTCCATCTTACAAGCCTTTCCTCTATGGATTCTTAAAACGACATGCTGGCCTTTTTTTATGAACTGGCCATTCTGGGCACATAGGAACCCAGAACCGGTTCCGGTATGCATACGAAGAGGACAATCTTGGAACCTCATATATTCGTACCGTTCGACGTCTCAAAATTTACGATTTGGAATACTGATCTTTAAAAACATCATGCCATAGATCAACCAGAGGATTTCGTCACATCCGGATACTCTGGAACCGGCTCTGGTAGGGCCCAAAGAGGACAATTATGATACCTCAACTATTTGTATGATTAGTCTGATTAGTCTATGGCATGATGTTTTTGGATATCAGTATTCAAAACCATGAATTTTGAACCGTCGAACAGTACAAATACTTGGGGTTACAAAATTGTTTTCTTTGGACCGTACCGGAACCTATTCCAGGATATTCGGATGAGGTCTAATCTCCTGGTTGATCTATGACATGAAAACTAGAAAATAGAAGAAAAATTAGTATTTTCCATTTAATTCCACTTCGTCGAGTTATTAGTACGAGACACTGAAGAACAGTGTTGGAAAAATCATTTTCAAAAAACGTTCACTCTTTACTTAGTGCAATGATATTTCACCGAGGAACTTCGCACTCGAAGTTCGAGAACGAACTTCAATCTAAAGTTCATGAAAGCGCAGAGTGAGGAAACGTTTCAGTTCTCATCGCAAAAGAACTTTTGTTCCTCCATCTCACATCGTTTCACTCGTATAGCTTAGTATCGACCTAATAAGTAAGGAGGTTACGGAATTTTGACAATTGATCTGCATGGACCAAAACGTCACCTTCACTTACGGAATAATCGAGCGGAATATTTTTCCGAAAGTAAAAGTGACAGCTCCCATAAGTTTGCGTGAAAACCTTACAAATTCCAATTTTATTTTTCGTTCTTTTCAGGTGGATACTGATGCAGAAATTTCTTTTCGATTCTTTACTTTTCCGTTTCAGTAAACGGAATTTAACATAGGTGTGGGATAGATAAAGAAATTTCTTTCGAACACAATACCGACCATATCCGAGATCCGATCCAACCAAATATCTCCTCGGCTTTGTTCTTTTTCTCTAGTGAGTATGTGTAGACAATGTTCACGTGAGTTGTGATGTTAGTTTTTTAAGTATTGTGCCGCCGCAAAAGTCGAGTGGTAGGAAACTTCTTCTGGAATGGCGTGACGCATTGAGGACAAATTCAACCCAACCTCCCCGGCCACACAGTCGTCATGCGGCAAGTCATTTAAAGGAGATATCTTTCTGTCTAGATTTCATTTCCATGAAATGCGCAGTTTGCTTTTCAAGAACGAATGTGGTGTAAAGATATAGAATAAAAAAAAGATCTGATTTTATTCGTATCCTTGTGTCGGTGATTCGAGTAGAAAAAGTTCGCGATGTTTCATTCTATCATCCCAGAAAGTTCACTCAAGAAACGTTGGCGTGTGAAACTAGCATCGGGAAGTTCGCAAGTGAAAAGGTAGCGCACGATGAACTGATATTTTTGTGAGCATTCCAACACTGCTGAAGAAGTCTGCACATTGTAGACGCAATACGCGTATCTGTCAGGATAAGCAAAGGTAGTTGGAATTAAATGGAAAATACTATTTTTTCTTCTACTTTCTAGTTGCACGTATTCCACTAAACAACTCAAACCCTCTAGGAATTATGACATGACGTTTTCGGGTATCAGTTTTCAAAACCATGAATTTTGAACCGTCGAACGGTACAAATACTTAGGGCTCCAAAATTGCCCTCTTTGGGTCCTACCAGAACCGGTTCCAAAGTATTCGGATGTGGCCAAATGCACTGGTGTGATGTTCTTGAATATCAGTATTCAAAACCATGAATTTTGAACCGCCGGCCGAACGTTACTTGGAGTTCTCTTTTGACGCTACCGGAACCGGTTCCAGAGTATCCGGTTGTGGCCAAATCCTCTGGTTGGTCTATGATATGATGTTTTTGAAAATAGTATTCAAAAACGTGAATTTTGAGCCTTCGAACGGTACGAATATATGAGATTCAAAAATTGTCCTCTTTGGATGCATACCGGAACCGGTTCTGGGTTCCTACACAGGGAACAGACATCCAAGCTGGAGTGCCCTTCGTGTGTAAATTTCTGTAACGGCTATTTTTAGGTTAAAGCAGCTCGTTTCCGTTAGTTTTGGTGGCGCCACTTTGCCTGCCTCGAGATTTGATAGTCTGCCAATTTTAGTTTGGTGAAACCTAGACTAGGCGGCGTTGTTTTTCCAACGGTTTGCTTTCAAAAATTTACACAGTAAATTGGAAGAAAAAAGTTTGAGCCTGGATGTCTGTTCCTTGTGGTTCCTATGCGCCCAGAATGGCTAGTTTATAAAAAAAAAGAAGAACAGCAGAATTCATACTTTTCATTAGAGACCAAAGTATAAAAAATCAGTTGAAAAATAAATGCATTAGGAAGGTTGAGGGAAAGTCCATCAATTATGTCACGCAGTAAGGGGGGAGTGGGGGTTTGAGAAAACGACGATCCATACAAAAACGTGACAAGAGGGGGGGCTTAAAAAAAGTCAATTTTTGCGTGACGTAATTAATGGACGTTCCCTAAATCGAATATCCATACCTTTAGCAACACAATAGATTCGTTTTACATTAATTTTAAATGATTTTCACTGAAAAAAACAAACCAAGCTTTTTTTCACGTCCATAACAACGCAGCTAGGTCTGAGCAAAAAATGGCATTTCATGGAAAGATTTTTTTTTATTCGTGCGCGTGTGACTTTACTCAATTTTTGAGTACAATTGTATGCTATCTCTTTTTCTCTCACGGAAATGTTACTCAATTTTCTTTAAAAAGTGGATCAACTCAATTTTTGAGTAGATCCACTTTTTACGAAAATTGAGTACCATTTCCGTGAGAGAAAAAGAGATAGCATACAATTGTACTCAAAAATTGAGTAAAGTGCAGCGGGAGTGTAGACCTCAAAATCGTGAGGCCTTATAGCGAATTTGTTTTTGATTCAGTTCCAAACTGGATCGGGTATCAAAATTGGGTCGGCTTTTTGTGTGTTTAACATCAGTGTATACGGTTTGATTTGTAACTCCAATCGAGTTGAGGTTTGCGCTGACAATAAGTTCGGGCATCGCAGGTTGAAACTAGTTCCAACCTAGGTTCAAAAACGAATTCAATATTAGTGAAGTTTGTTATATTCTCTAATATTTGCGATAATCATTGGAAAAAGAATCAATAAGGATCTCAAAATATTCCTTATTTTATGTTGAAAGCACGGTGTTAGGCGCTGCGCGGAATTAGGGCAGGCCACGGTAGTTTTGCTAAATAGGACAAAAATCGGCTCTGAAACTCAATGAGATGAACATGAATGAGATTGACATACCTTTAGCACCGTGACGGATGTTTTCAGTCCTTCTACTTTTTTCTTGCTTTCACCAAGTTCGTCGTTTATTTGCTGAATATCATCCAAAAATTGATGGAACAACCGCTCGTCTTCCAATTTTAATGAGGGGTCAGTTGACGAGTTTTCTGTAAGTGAAAATAATTTAATGTTTATGATTTACTTTTTTTGGACGTTATTACTAAACCTACCTATGAAGCCTAGTAGATCAGCTGTTTGCTGAATGTTTTTCCTGTACAGACCCCGCCAGGCAGACCAGCACTCGGGATCTTCGATGAGGCACAATATCAGTCCAAAGTAGATCAGTTCCGGTTTATCGATAAACTGGATGTTTTTGAACAATGTCGTAAAAGTGCTGGAGGTCTTTGGTGCACTTAGAACGTAACGTTCTACCAGAATCTTGGATGCATCGTCAAGTAGGCTGGCCAACTCTCGATTGCTTTTGTTTTGCGTTGTCAAAGAACTTAGTATGGTCAAGAAGTCGCTGGACGAAATGTCAAGTCTGTAAATTTAAATTCGAAAACCATGAACGATGAATCGGATTTCATAACTGCAATTATAATCTACATCAGAAATGGATATGATCGCTTATCAATATATTCAATTACTGTTCCTAATATGCATCTACAATATAGCGAGGTTGAAAAATTAGAGACTAAATAAAGTAACAAGGCATATCGTGTTCCCTTGAACCCTAACGAAAAACTATTCTGTGCAATGTTTAATTTTTGAGTAGATAAGCGCTGAATGATATGCACTGTCGTTAACCCAAACAATCGGCTCATCCAGGTCAACAGAAACGAAAATAGTTCAACTCCATCAAACCGAACCGATAGAACGTATTTCCCCAAAAACAAGACAGTCTTCACGACGCCTATCTGTTGCCCGTTAAGCAGCGACTAGTGTAGCAATCATTTCAAACGCTTCTACACTGCACGCTGAAGCAACCGTCGTCGTCGGTCATTCAGTCGATAGTCGTCGCAATGAAATCTGAGAAGCAGTTGTAGGGAACCAGAAACCCTTCGCTTCCTATATCTGTTCGTTGTTTTCTTTTGTAAATACATCTTAGATTGGCATGATTGCAACATTCTTGTCTTACTACGTCTTCTGTGCTGCTTTCGTTTGATGCGGTGAGACACACCATCTAAAACCGTAAACAAACGGCAAAACTAACGTACTTGGAAAGAAAGTTGTGGCTGCGTGACACGGAGTATGGGTTTTTGTTCATTTGTTTTTGCCACTAATACGCTATTTGCCTAGATTGATGAGACTCGTAAACTGATCAAACAGATCGAGAAATAAAGGCAGAGAACATCGATCGTGACTGTCGTGGTTGTCGTGTCCAGAATATTGAGAAGGGGGGAAACCGCAATATTTAAGATTAAGTTCGATGTCTTGGGAAGTATGTTCAAACTTTGAGTGCGGTAATTCAGTTAAGAAATATGTTTTTCAAAATTTCGACATTTATTAATTATACGTTGTTTTGTATTTGTTAGGTATCAAAACTATGTTGCAGGACGGCGTTTATGCTCACAACAACAAGTTATTATTTTTAAATGCAGAAAAAAATACATCGTCGGAGTTGCGATGTGTGCTTTTGTGCGACATCATTCAATCGTAATTTATTTTTATTTCTCCAAAGTACGTTTAGTTATTTTTTGCCGATTTGCATTCAGCTAGTTCATGATTGTCCGAAACAAAAACAACTTTTTTGAATTCTTTCTCAACTCCAAATTAATAAAACTGTCGATTAGAATGACTAGCAGACAGATCATAAAAAAGAAGACATAACATCCAATGAAAATGTCTCCTGCACACGCTACAGTTCACCTACTACTTTATAACCCTCTATCCCGCTAATCTACTCTGAACATCACAAGAAAAAATAAACTAGAAAATTAACATTAAAATACTAACCTGGCAGCCGTGTTTTGATGCAATATTTTATGAACATATTCGTATACGTATTTGCTGTAGGTTTTTAGATCGATGACCGGCACCATGATGTCTTGCCAAACCTTAAGGCCCACGCTGGGATCGTGAAAGCCGCCCTGACCGAGAGCCCATAGCAAGCTGAGTCCAATGTTGCTGCGGTTTTGAAACGAATTTCTTAGAATTGCATTCCGGGCTAAATTGTTCACGCAAATTTGCGGGTCATGAACGGCCATTGCCTGCAGTAAAATTGTGTGTCCAAGATGCGGTAAATTTTTGTTCATGTCACCCGTCAAATTGGACAACGAGAGATCGTAGAAATATTGCACATTCTGATCTCCTGCATTGGATATAGTTTCATCAATCAGATCTTTCAGATCTTTGGGAAGCACGTCATATGGATAGGCAAGAGATTTGTTGGCAAATATGGGATCAACAACATCAACACGAAGGTTTTCATTCAGGAACGATGTTATCGCTTTGAGTGCCATTAGCTGATTGTCTTTGAAGTTTTCACTCACAGCCCACAGATGGGCTCGAAGATCACTGACGATAATTGCTTTCAGTGCCGTCCCCAGATCTTTGAACTTAGGCTTGGCTGGTTGTTTCTTGTCCGTTTCCTGCTTCTGTTTAGCTTTGCTTTGCTGTTGGCCACGTGCAGGTGATCGCTTGCGTTCCTGATGCTGATTTTGCTGTTTTCCATTGGCCACATTGTGAGTGTTCTTGTTTTCCTTGTTGCCCTGGTGCTGACCGAGCAATAGATCGTCCTTCACATTGGCGTATAGCGACCGAATCTGATCCATTGTGTCTATAATTAGCAGACAAAAACAAATAGCAAAAGTGAGGAAAATCTGAAAATAACGATTTCCGAAGTGCGTTTGTCACGCGTCGTCACAGAGTGTTGAATTAGAACTGATGCAGAACGCTCTGATATAGTGAAGCTGCAGCTGAAAGCAACATATAAAGCATGTGTAAAGTGAAGCTCTCTCGTTCTCAATTTTATGCTGCATGCGAGGGGGTTGTCATCAGATTAATTTGTTTATCCCTTTATCGGTTCCGGCACTTAGGCGGCCGATACTCGAATAAAAAATGTTTTTTAGTCGTTGTAGTTGTTCTTTATATGAAAATATAGGACCTGTACTTTTTTTATTTTACGATTAAGGTGTTCCCTTTTTATGCTAGGATGGTCAAAAGGTTCTGAGTTTTAGCCCTTTTCTAACATTCATAGCTTTGCAACAACTTGTATCGAAAAGAGAAAAGTCTTCAACAAAGTTTTATAAGAAGCCATACGGAGATGAACCAATAAAGGGCTGTTAAACCACGTATACTTTGAGTAGGGGTAAGGTCTCTAGCCAAAGTCTACGCTCCATCCAAAGTTTCAAAATGTTACAAGGGGCTGTTCATAAACCACGTAGAAAATAAGGGGGGGTTCGAAAAAGTAAACTTTTGTCTACCCTCCACGCAGAGAAAAATACCGTCATAACAAACATATTCCAGTTAAATCCAAACATAAAATTAGTTTATTTTGGCCGCAAACACAAAGTTGCTTTCTTTCAAACAAATTCTATGTTTGAAACCAAGTGACATCGATGCTTGCAATTAAAATCATATTGTTTATTTTCAACACATTATTGATACGAATAAACGTACAAATTTTGGATTGCATTCTAAATTTAATTTATTTATTCTATGAATCTTGGTTATCTTAGTTCTGGATTTGGCTTCAATGCTAACAGGTTCCAGATTCAAGAAGTTTGCTCAGAGCTTCACTACTGGAATCGAGCAAAATAACCTATCAATAAACGTGACGATTGGCTCATGATGCGAGCGTCGAAACTTTGTCTCGGCCTCACGTTCTGGAGAGGGATGTACACGCTCAAATTGACCTACCCGATGAATGTATTGTTGAAATTGACAATCCTTGAAATTGATTCAAAAACTGTTATTTTCGTTCGAATCATGCTTCTATTTACTTTAAATAATTCTCATACTTCAAGTTGAACATCGATATTTTTTATTTAAATGGGTGACATTTGTATCCGTGTTAAACGTTATACACGAAGGATTAAAACAATTGTTAAGACCTTGCGTATTATCTTCGTGCCACCCCGATCATTTTCGGAATCCATTTCTGAGCCAATCATGTCTTGAATGAAGTTTTTGTATTTGTTTTGCCAAAGTAAGTTTTATTGCAGTTGTGAACCAATGTAAGTCATAAAATCCGTGCTGATTTGTACACTTTCAATACATAGCCTGTTGCTTTGCGCTAACAATTCAAAGCGTGCTACGAAAATATATAGGTGATAACTACACACAGTGGAAAAAGTACCTAATATTTAGTACAATTCTTCCAGGTCGACACTGTTGAAGCGATTTTTATTCTTCGTGTCATTAAATCCGAAAAGAGTCCTTATTTGGCAACCATATTTAATGATAGACTTTATCATTTTCCAAAGCAAACGACTCAAAAATTATTGCGATTCCGTGATGGAGGTTGTTTACAAATGCGGTCTGCACTGCACAATTTTTGAGCAATGAACATTGAAAATTTTTAACAATACATCAAAACAGTATAATATGACCGCTAATTCAAGAATGGAGCATAACATCCCGTTCACACTACAACCTTTATTACGTGATTTAGACTATCTTCATATTAGCATCTATACATCTAAAGACTGTCTACGCTAACTTTCGGACTCACAAGTATAGTAGCAAAACAAAATTTACACATTGTTAAAAAATACCGACTGTTTATTTTCACAATAATAGACTTATATCTACAGTAGAAACAGTTGATTAAGATGTTAATCCTTCTTTCTGTTAAATTCTCGAACTTTCTGTGGTACACCCGCAATCAGGTTCCGTACGGTATCCTCGGATACGCCCACCGTGACGATTCTTCATCCGTTCTTAGTTTCTCCGTTTCTTTTTAGTTTCAAAGAGTTTCCGCTTAACTAGTGCCCAGTACTTCTTTATTGGGCGAAGTTCGGGACAGTTTAGTGGATTGGCTGTTGTTGGCACGTATTCGACCGCTTGTACCTTATACCATTCCAGGACAGATTTCGCATAGTAACAAGCGGCCAAATCAGGTCAAAACAGACAGGAGAGTCATGGCTTCTGATAAACGGTAGCAATCGCTTTTGCAGACATTCTTTCTAGAACACATCCTTATTAATAGTGCCGGTAGAGACGAAACTTTAAGATTTTCGACCACAACTACATGTGGCCTGCTAAATCAAATACTTCTTCGAGAATTAGGACACCTTCGTTATCCGGAAAGGCGTTTTTATTTTTGCATTGTGGTATTAAAAGTCAGTCCCTGAAGCTATTTCAAGTCTTCAAGTACGTATGTTTCAGTTGGTGTCAAGCACCTTAGCACGATATTTTGCAGTGAAATTTTGCTTGTCATCACATTTGGGCACCCTTTTCACTTTGTACGGCTTCAATCTTTGCCCCTCCTTCACTTTTTGTACGTATGATTTTGACTTCCCCGCCACATTTCGCACAGAAAGATTGCAATTTTTCACAATAATGGCTACCACCTTCTTGCCCATTTATCGGGAGCATACTTTTCGATTTGTTCTACTTCCAACCTTCTCATCCACAGTCAAGCACTGGTCAAATGATTTACTAACACAAAACATGGTAATTTTCGGTAGTTTTAGTTTACTGGCAAGATCGAGTACCGATAAATTCGGATTTTGCCGCCGTTCGTAAAAAATGCGTGTCCACTTGATTCGACGCCATTTTATTGAATGTAACAAGAATGTAAACATATTGTAACTAGAAATAAAGTGGAGAGTTTCAGCTGTCACATGAGTGAAACGTTTCAGCTATCCGTGAAATAATTCAAAATCTACACAGAAATAAAAGTGTCCGAAACTAACGTTGACAGGCTTTAGTTTTCACCAAAATTCTACCAAAGTCTACGATGATGGAGGGGCGGTTTGAAAGTGTCAAATTTCAGTCTACGTGGTTAGTGAACAGTCCCTAAGGCCAAAAGTCCACGAGGGGGGAGGGGGAATCTGATATTTTCATATTTTCTGATCTATGATGGATTATGGATTGGCGTAAATTAGTAACATTGGACATTTTTTCAATCATTAGCACCTCCGAATCTTCACAAAATAGAAAAATTAAGTCTTAAAGTAGTTCTTCAGAAAATCCAGCCTTGTCTAGCAATGGGCCGATAGGTGACAGCTCAATTCGCATAAAAACATTTCGCATATGAACGTTTGGCATTATGGCATAAAGAAGGCATATAATTCTTTTTATGCCTAACGTCGTATGCGAAACGGTTTATCCCGCAGCTACAGTCAACATCTGACTTCCTAATATATCTTCTAGAGATTAAAACGCTCAATTGTTTCAAAAAAGTTTAGAATATTACTTACTTATTAGTCCAACCAGAAAGCTCTTAACATATGAAAAAAAAAATCTTTTAGAGAGGTAGAAAAGCTGCGGGTCTGGCCAATGACATGGCCCATACAAATTTTGCCAATTGCCAATTTTGCCACAAGGCGGAAGGATCTAGAGCGAAAAAAGACGTGTTTTATGGATGGCCCTTTGAAAAGAAATACATGAGGTTCACAATGCTCCTCGAAAGATACACTTCAAAAGTTCCCATTTGCAAAAGAGTGGCTTTCTTTGTTTACTTTCTCTATTGTTAATAACTGTTTTCTAACTTTATCTGACAAATAAACGGAGGACGTCCATAAATAACGTCACACTTTAATGGGGAGGAGGGTGGAGTTTGGAAACTGTGACGATTTATGTTAACATTTCGGAAATCCCACACTAAGTTTGTGACGACGGGAAAGATTTTGCAAATGGTAATTTTTGCGCGACATAATTCCATCGGTATTGTATTTTTTGCAAATAATCGAGCGCTGGGACTATTCATAAGCCAATAATGTTCATGAGAATGAATTTTAATTTTCCTTCCATATGTGGCTGCAGTGACGACTGCCTTGAGAATATTCTGTTGAGAATTTTTATGCGTCTTAGGAATTTTTGATTCATCCATGTTTTTGCAAAACCATGGTGAATAGCTTCAATGGTCAGTTCCGAATACCGTCTAAGTCCTTCATTTTCTGCAAAGCAAAACTCAGCCACATGAAATTTCATCATATGAAACTTCGGAGTCTTTGGGAGTTCTAAATCTAACCAGCTTTTGCTAAAATCATCAACAGGTTGGCGATATCCGTCAATGAGCTCCATCCCAAATCATTTTTCAACTACCAAATATTGCATCATGAGGGACATACATGACTGGTGGGCATACATCCAAAATTTTTGTATCATCGTCACAAGACAAAAAAGGCATGTTGACGCAGTTGGAAAATTCTTTAGCATCCTTATCCTTGCCACCAGATGACATACACTTATGGACTAGCTGCTTAATCGCACTGTGTTTGCGACTCACCTGCAGAAGTGTTCAGATCTTTCTTATTCACCATGCAATATGCACATGGATGGGTGGAGCTGTTTCCAACAACCAAACAATGGCAAACATGCACCCCTTTTTCGAAACTCTGCAAGCAATTTTAATTTGCAGCGTTTGTTGCGCCACGCGACAAACATCACAGTTCAAGTGCTTGGTTGTTTCTCTCGTTATTCTGCGGTTGAGATACTCGTGAACCAAAATCTTGGGAAATTTTTCAGTGATCGTCAGTCGTTGCGAATCAAAACAAACCCAAAAAAAGAGGAGAGAGTTCCTCTCCGATGTGCGCATCAATAAACAGAGTGCACACAATAGATCGCTAGAATAACTGTACAAGCCACAGTGGTACATGAGCGTCTTTCCATGCGTCAATATTTGCCTGTTGCAGTGGCGGACTTGGTCCGTCCTACAACCTACCCCGCAGTGGGATGTGAGGCAAAAATTGACGTCCATGGTTCGAGTACCACTGGATACATGCCCTTTCGCTCAATTTTCCTAAAATAAAAACATCTGTTCTATTTCCAGCCTGCCGCACACTGACGGAACTTTCAACACTTTCTCTTCACATCTTTCATTCTAGCCAAAAACATTAATATTCACTCTTGGTGCCTCATGGTGATGAGCGAACATCTCCTTCTACATAAAACTAAGGCTGAAACGTATATTTCCAGATAAATTCGGATTCTGGACCACTGTGCATTGGTGATTGCTGATAATGACACCAGCAGAGATATACAAAGGCGCATTATGGCTACTTTGGAATCCAATGGACGCTAAGATCGAACAAAGTTGACCATCTACCATCTAAGAACGGTGCGTGATAGAGCTCGCATAGCCAGAACTGTAATAATCGACGGATATTATTGCGAAGAGGTAGATGAATTAGTGATGCCAGATAACAGTGGTAGAGAAATTCTGAGACGCATTAAAGGGTGTCCACGATGAAATTGCCACACTATGAAATTGCTTTTAACCGTTGGGTAGAATTTAATGAAAATTTGGGAGGATTTAGTTCATAGTGCATTAATCCTGCAAGTTTTAAAGTCCTGTGATCAAAACTCGCGGAAATGTAGTCGAAAGAACAGCTCGTGCGTGATAAAATCTTGCGCATTCATCACGAGAACAAGGATCTCTCGCATCGTTCCATCGCTAAAACGTTGGGAATCGCGAATTCCACGGTGTCGCGAGTGATTAAGCGGTTCGAGGAACGGTTGACCACCGATCGGAAGCCCAGAAGTGAAGGAAAAAGTATTCCGTACAACACCAAAAATCACAACCGCGTAGTTGGGGCCTTCAACCGAAATACGAACGCCTCCGTTCGGGATGTGGCTAAGAAGCTGCACCTAAGCCGAAATTTTGTCCAGAAGGCCAAAACTAAGGCTGGGCTTCGAACGTTCAAGGTACAAAAGGCCCCTAATCGCGACGAGAAGCAGAACAAGTCCGCCAAAACCCGTGCCAGGAAGTTGTACCTCAACATGCTGACGAAAGTTGAATGCTGCATCATGGACGACCAAACATATGTGAAGGCCGACTTCAAACAGGTCCCCGGCAACCAGTTTTTCACGGCCAAGGATAAGTTCAGCGTTCCGAAGTTGTACCTCAACATGCTGACGAAAGTTGAATGCTGCATCATGGACGACCAAACATATGTGAAGGCCGACTTCAAACAGGTCCCCGGCAACCAGTTTTTCACGGCCAAGGATAAGTTCAGCGTTCCGGAGCATGTCCGCACTCAGAAGATGTCCAAATTTGCGAAGAAATTCCTGGTTTGGCAAGCCATCTGCACGTGCGGGAAGCGGAGTGCACCTTTCGTGACCCAGGACACGATGAACGTACAGGTGTACATAAAAGAGTGCCTCCAGAAGCGGCTGCTTCCTCTCCTGAAGGCCCACAACGTCCCAACAATCTTCTGGCCGGATTTGGCCTCATGCCACTACTCCAAGGACGTGCTGAAGTGGTATGCGGACAATAAGGTCAATTTCGTGCCGAAAATGTTCAACCCTCCCAACACTCCGGAGCTCCGCCCCATCGAGAAGTACTGGGCGATTATGAAACAGCAGCTTCTTAAACGACCTAAGGTAGTGAAGACAGTCGAGGAACTGAAGAAAGTTGATTCACAGGTTGTGCAGAATCTTATGGCCGGGGTTAAGGCCAAGGAGCGGGCATTTGCGTATGGACTGTAAATAAAATACGAGTAAAATGGTAAAATGAAGTTTAATAGTTATTTCTCAATCCCTTAAAATTTGATGGCAATCGGAGGAAAACTCGAATTTTGCGAATCAATTTTGTGTGTGGCAATTTCATCGTGGACACCCTTTATCACTGGAAGTTGTTCATACTATGGGCTCTACAAGACTATTAGGTCTAATATACTTCACCTCCGTACTGAGTGTATCATGTACAAAACGCTGACAATACCAGTAGAAATCTGTGGGCAAGAGAGGTGAACAATGCTCGTGAAAACATTGCAAGTACTTGGGGTTTTCGGCGTGCGAAAGGGAAGAATGAACCAAAGTCGCTACAGCTGGATGGGTACATTGGGAGAGACATGTTTTGAGAAGGCCAGACAACAATCCCGAAAAAATGGTGATTGCCGTGAGTTCAACCGGAAAAAGACGCAGAGGTGCGCAACGAGCAAACTGGTAATACCAAGTTTCAAGCAGAGCATTGTAACGCAAGTGCAGTGCTAAGTTGGGCCAGCATATGTCTGTTAGTATTAAAATTATAGTCCTTGCGTCGAAACGTTTTTCCATAAATATTGCTCGCGATGAGATCTCCAGAGCCAACTTACTGGTCAGGCTGCTGGACAAGGTTAGGTGCTGTTTCTCCTATAACAATAGATATTTTGATCAAATGTTGCAATAAAGAAAAAAAGCCCAACATTTCAAATCGACAGGTCAACTGACATTTGAGATCTCGTGATCACAAATTATATTTTCTTGCAAACGGCTCGTCATGAACAAATTTTGCCTGGACGCTTTTAAATGACAATTAAAACAAAGTTGGTGTGGATCGAAATGAGCACACCAATTCGATGAAATTTAACTTTTTTTTCTGTACATTTTAACATCTCAACGTTTGGATCGAAATGAGTTTAAAGCTATTCATCATAATCGGAATGGGCTCACCATAAGTTTACCATTCGATGAAATTTAACTTCTTTCCTTTCTCTTTGAAAATTTTCCCTAACAAAATTTGTGGAAATTGTGCAAAGCCTTCTGCTGCTTGCCCCATCAGAACACATTTTTAGTTCTCACCAGTGACTTTATGGACCATTCTTGGTTTTTGCCGTACTATTTAAAAAAATATTATTATTGATAAAAAAAACAGAGAGCAGTCTTTTTACCCTTCTTACATCAATAGAAGGGTATTAAGATCGCTTGAAAACTCGACTTTTTATCCAAGGCCCACAGGGCCGAGTGTCATATACCATTCGACTCAGCTCGACGAACTGAGCACATGTCTGTGTGTATGTATGTGTGTGTGTATGTGTGTGTGTATGTGTGTGTGTGCGTTACAAATAATGTCACATCGGTTTCTCAGCCATCTGTGAACCGATTTCAGTTCTGTTGACGGCAAATGGAAGCTACAACGTTCCCATAGAACGCTATTGATTTTTTTTTCATTCGGACATTTCGTTACGAAGATATGAACGAAACAGTACTTGAAGGCCTATTATAATAGTAATCAAACAGTTTAGTCTCCGATTACATACTGAGCTATTTGTGTACCGATTTTAGTTTTGTTGGTGCCAAATCAAAGCTATGATATCTCCAAATAACTGGTCAAAATTTCATTATGATTGGATAATCCTTCATGGAGATATGACCAAAACAATACCTGAGAGCACATAATTGTGAGATGACAATATACTCGTTGCAGTGCAAACCCGAACAAGACCAATCACACCAATCGATGCCGCTTGCATTCTATTGTGTCGCATCTGGAGCGTTGTATAGCACATACAGCGGACTAGCCACACTATGCGACTGTATAGAATTAGAGCAGCATCGATTGGCTCGAGTGGTCTGGTTTTGAACTGCAACGAGTATATTCGAAAATTACACAAAGTCTCCATTTACTATTTTCAACGAATATGTACTTATTAAGCATCTTGAATCCATATCGATAATCAAAATTGACGATTATATGAAATGGCTAATATTTATGTAATTTCTCCTTTTATATAACTAACAGAAACAGGTCATTAAAGACTATTAATGGTTATATTTTAATCACATCGATGAACAGTACGTTAAGGATTGTCGAACGGAATCATTTTTAAACACAAAATATGACATATCGAATATTCCTGGACATTCCTGGAATTTCTGATGAAAATATGTATCCAGTACCATATTGGCCACATTTGAGTTCGTAATTCTGATAAAGTGTAAGAAGGGTTCAGTCGCACCATCGGTGGATTAATTCAGGTTTTGAATATTGAACTCAGTGAACAGGTTGAAATTTTGATAACGAGACGCTTTTGTTTACAATCGCATTTTCTTATCTCACCACCTCATGCTCTTCACATGCTGGATGGTAGTGCTAGTTTACTTTATGCTCGACAATACATCTACCAATTTTTAACGATTTGGTGATTTTGATCAAGTTGTGTCTACTGAAATTACCAAAAAGATTATATTACTTCTCACTTATAGCTATTCTTTAATTTTAAGCAAACTTATAGAAATTTTAATTTTCAAGTAAATGCTTTATTATCTGCATTGCAAACTGTTGAATGCACTTTGTTATTTATAAATATTGGGTCCGCAAAACAAGTTCAAAAGTAACAGCAGAGTTTCGACGGAACGACTTCCTCAATTGTTGTAGGGTAAGGGGATGTAATGTTAGCCTAGCTCCTTCATTCGGCCTATATAATATGTCATATATGTCATTAATTCAGCGGTAATCAACAAAATTGTATTTCTATCAAGATGACAGATATAATTCAATGAAATTCAGACATTATTGATCAATGTCCTGTTGTTTACTTTCGTGTAATTAACGATTTTCTCAGCCAACATGATTTCTCCAAATTTCTGTTAAATTGGACCGATAAACCGAAAAAAAACAAACAGTTCACACAGATAAAATAACAATTATTTAACACGAAAACGGTGGACTCAATGTTAGGGACATATTTTTTTCTTTGTTCCCAACTATAGCCTGTAAAATTTTCAATGGAAATGTATGAGTCTCGATTTTTTTTTTAAGGTTTACTGGCGGGACTCTGAATAGAGTAGAAACCTCTACGCCAGGCCTTTGATGATATCGTTGCGTAAATCTTTTCGAATCATTTTGCCAGCCGTACACGGAGCATGTCTTCCAAGAAGACGCTGTTGCAAATTATTCGGAAGGACCCACGTTTGAAAAAATTGAGTCCGTTCGTCTTTTTCGTCAATTGTCTTTTTGTTATTTCGTTAGTCAGTATTACGTTTACAAGTTTAATACGGAGTCTTTTCTGGTTTAGATCGTGATATGTGGCATTTATGTGCTATGAAAGTTTTCCGAAGAAGTTTTCTCGAACCAAAAATAAGAAGCTATTCTTAAGCTGTTCCTGTTACTTGTGCGTTAGAGTGATATAACTTAACTCCTTTTGAAGCATTTCACCAGCCGTGCAAGGATCATGTCGTCCATAGAGACGCTGTTGACACTGCCTCAAAATGTGTTACATTTTCAAGTTTGCTTCCCCTTTCTCTAAGTTCATGTCCACTGTTTTGTATGGTGTCGTTTCGTCTTTTTGTTATTTAGTTTTTCAGTGTTTTTTTTCAGTTTTCTGTAGTTTAGAATGTCATTTATGTGCTGTGAAAGTCTGTTTGAGCAGTTTTCTCCAATCAAAAATTGTCGAAATATTTGAATTCTACCAGTTTTAGTCATGTCTGATGTCAGTCCCAACAGTATAATTTTAATGGTTTACTGATGGGACTTATGAGAGAGAAGTTTTCTTTTAAAAAATTGGGAGGACGTTGCGTCTTTTTATACTAGAAATGTTAGAGGGCATTTCGTAACTTCTTCAGTCGTGAATAGGTTAATAGATGTCTAGTTCTTATGTGCTCTGAAATTCATCGATGTATACCTCGTCTAACTTCTTTTGGATGCCCTATCACTTTGTCCGCCTTAGACCGTTCTTGTCTCCTGCGTTATTCAGTTAAATTCTATAGTTCTGTTGTAGAATCGTTTACGTTTACTTGTGTGTTCATTGCCTTTTTTTTATTTGTCTAATACTAATCTCTAAGTCGTTTAATCGCTTCAAAGTCTGACAGCAAGTGCAGCCTAACAATCTTGGTCAGCTTTTAGATTCACTTTTCAGTGGCAAGGTAAAGCTTCATCACGACTAGTCCCTATCTATTATTGAAAAATTATAGAGAAAGAAGCCGTTATAAGATTGTTTGTATACCATTGTTATAATGTGTGGTATTTTTATTATAACTCATTGAAATGAGAAATAACAAAATAAGAATGGTGCTACGTACGTAGTTTTAAAACTTCTACTCAGTGAATCCAACAGTCAGTTTCCTACAAATGTCATTAATCTTGAACACATTGTGTACCAATATATACCTGTCTAGCTAGATTTATAATTAAGCGTGGCTTCGGCTCATCATGTCAGGGAAGGCTAAGAAAGGTGTTGCAGCCAAGAAGAAATCCCACATCATTGTTACTGAGGAAAGAGCCCCACCAGACTGCACCAGCATTCAAGGCTCCCAGA
Organism: Aedes japonicus; assembly: GCA_034211315.2. Taxonomy (NCBI): domain Eukaryota; kingdom Metazoa; phylum Arthropoda; class Insecta; order Diptera; family Culicidae; genus Aedes; species Aedes japonicus. The sequence continues at coordinate 124,964 of JASCZW010005338.1, forward strand.
CAGGATGTCCGTTGGATCACATCTGTAAAATCAGTGCATCAATGCCAGATATGTGATGCGGCATTAAATCAAAATATTCAAGATGTGATACTACCACGTCAGGATATGTCTTTGGTTACCATCTCAATGCTGATGGCGTAGGCCCTTCCATCGCGTCCAGATCACATATCCGAGGGGAGGGGAAATGTATGAGTCTCGATTGTAGATTTTTCAAATGGATCATTTTAAGATAAATCAAAGGGACAAAACCCTGTACAAAGTGAATTATAATGTTTTCATTATCAAAGGTCCAATAAATAATATGAGAAAATCTCTTAAGTATTTCAAAGCAGTTTAGCTTAGTCTATTTTGTGAATATTTATGTTGGGTAACGCGAATGCAGCTCGCAATGCATTAAATCATAAAATCAGGAAGAAAAACGTACGGAGACTGCATTTAATGAAAAATCGATCGAAATAGACGAAATTGCATCCATGAATAGGCCCAATTTGGTGCTTATAGACCGACATTACATCCATATCCCTCGAAAGTTTCTGGCTGTATAAAATGAGTTGTATACTTTTTCATGATACATACTACCAAATGTCTTATTAAACGTGTCTAAGCAAGTGTATAACTAGCTGGATATCGCTTATTGCTGGAAAACTTTATGAGTTATAATATAAACTGTAATCGAGCGTTTCATATTAGGCTGAGTTAAGGGACACATATTTATTTACCAAAATCCAACAACTAGCATGGCATATAACAATATATCTGCGCCTACTTTAGGAAAGCTGAAGATTTTTGCACTGACTGTATTTAAAAAAATGTATGCCATTCAATGGACATCTCAAGGTTTCTCATATTACGTGGAATCACTTCAAAAATTTGGATCATTTAGTTTAAACATCTATAAAATAAATTGTACTATGAGTTTCAAAGAATTTGATAGCCTTATCCACGATTCACTTTATCCATCACATTATTTCCGAATTCCACTATGAATTGCGAAAAAGCGCTCGACTACAAGCAATCTGATGACATATGTTTCTTCGCTGATAAACGCACTTGAAAACGACAACAAATTGATGCCATATATATCGACTTCACCAAAGCGTTCGAAAGAGTCCCGCATTTTCTGGCGGTTGATAAACTGAATAAAATGGGGCTGCCCACCTGGTTGACCTGGATACTTTCCTACCTAACCGAGCGAAGAGCCTACGTACGCATTGTTGGAACAAATTCGGTATCATTTGATATTACTTCTGGTGTTCCTCAAGGCAGTCATTTGGGCCCACTTCTCTTTGTGGATCGATTAGATCCCCGAAGGTTATGTTCGCTGATGACCTGAAATTCTACCGTGTTATTTCTTCGCCAGTTGATTGCTGCGCCATCCAAGCAGACATCGATACGTTGCTGAACTGGTGCTTGCTAAATGGAATGGAAGTTAACGTTCGAGAGAGTAATGTCATCACTTTCCATCGGATAAGAAATGCTACTATTTTCAACTACAGTATGACATCGATCAGCATCTCCAGAGTCAGTACCGTCAAAGACCTTGGCGTGCTACTGGACAGTAAGCTAAATTTTTATCAACATATCGCATCAACGGTGGCCAGGGCTTTTGCCATGCTTGGATTTATCAAACGTAATACACAGCAGTTCGAAGATGTATACTGCCGTTCTACGCATAACTGTCCCATGTTGCAAAAGTTGTAGTTGAGAAAAAAGCGTTTTATGTTTTGCGTCACTATTGTGTAGGGCTGGTAAGATTCGTGCTAAAACCCACAAATTTACGAGTGGCATTTGAAGATGTGGCTGAGTTTCGATGTAATCTGTGGTATTACAAACAAGAAGATTATTTTTGTACGTAAAATACGAGGTAAATTATTCAGTGGGACTGATATGCGTAGAATCTTGCCTTGCAGCAGAAAATTCTAGGCATATAAGTCGCACTGCATGATGTATTGATGGATCGTTGGCGATAGAATTTACGTTTTGAAATACACATGCCATGTGCATTATTGTTTATGCTCCTACCATGATTCTGATTATTGTTTATCACCATATCATCATTAAAAACACAGTTCGATCAAATGCAATTGGTGGCCTATATAGACAATTTAATGTCAATGTTATCATGTCAAATTCATTGTTTAAGTTTACACATAAGCCCTTATCAATGCTGAGTGTCGAGTAGTTCCTACAAAGAATGTTGTAAACTTAAATCAATTTTGTTTTCTAAGATCTCTTAAGAAATGTCGTAGTGGGACTTTTATGCCTAGAATTTCAACATGGGACAATCTAACTTGATGTTTTTTTTATACAAACTCAGAACAAAGTATATAATTTTTTGTTTGTATCCAATAGTATAGTTAAAAAATGAAGCATATATTGAAAAAGCTGCAATTTGACCAAAAGCAACATGGGACAGTTATGCGTAGAACGGCAGTATACTGTATGAAGACACTCTATTGCGCGCTGGTACGCAGCGTACTGGAATATGGTGTGCTTATATGGGCAGCATTCCATGCCACTCAAATAAATCGAAATGAGCGAAATCAACGCAACTTCCTTCGACTGCCACCCTACGAGCATCGCTGTGATTTGATAGACCTGCCGACTCTGTCTAGTAGGAGAGTACTTTTGCAACGCCTGTTTATATTTGACATCATTAATAACAACGTAGACTGCCCGGCAATGTTGAGTAACATTAATATCAACGTCCCAGCTAGAAGACCTCGATGCGCTGATTTTCTCCGCATTCCTGTTCACCGTACTCACTTTGGACAGAACAATCCGCTTGATGTCTGTTGCCGTCTTTTTAACGAAATTTTTGACCAATTTAGTTTTAATACGTCTAAGTCAATGTTAAGAAGTAGAATTAGTTTATAGCATCTGTCAGTACGATATCTTCGAAGACTTGAAATAAGAAGAAAAATGGTAGTTGGAATTAAATGGAAAATACTAATTTTTATTCTAATTTTTAGTTACAGGTATTCCACTAAACAGCTCAACCCTCTAGGATTCGAAGACTAGTAAATAAATAATTAAATAAATAAAGCATTGATGTATTTTAAATCTTGAGAGGTAGTTGAGATACATGAGGTTTCAAATGTATGACTGATAAAACAACTAAAAACCGTGATATCTGTCGGTTTTTTTCAGAACCTTAAAAGTATTCAAATCTCTCAAGTCTCCGGAAAACTGGATCGATTTGAACTGGCAATTTTCTGAAATTACAAAACTAGAATTGCTTAAAATATGATACCCATTATTTCAGCCGGATTTTGGCTATTTTTATGTCAGTTTGGTAGGTAAATGTCATTTTCAATGAAAGATTCAACAGCTTCATTTCCATGCACGTTTTATCGCAATCACTGGGAATAACAAACCTTAAACTTACCAGCATCTTCTAGTTGGGGAACTCCGACTTTCAACGCGGTGCCGTTGTTCTTGTCCCCGGCAACCTTGCGTGTCTTTTTCTGTTTGCCAACAACGGCCCAATCGTCAGACATTCTGGTTTTTTGAGGCTTCTGCTAACTAATCCACACAAATATTAATTCAATTTAATCGCACTGATAGCAACAAAGGACACTCGCAATCAAGAATCGCACCGCAGAAAATTCAATCACAATATTAACGACAAGTATAAACAAATAAAACAAAATCAAACACTTAGACTAATCAGATATAATTGTATATCATTTCCGACAGGGATTTTAACACAATCTACTAATAAATCGGATATAAATGGTAGAAATTACTCCGCGAAAATTCTAACAGATGTAAACTTGGATGCCTGACAAAAACGCTGACTGACAACTGGACAGTGTTTTCTTCTTCCGAAAGGCGGTTGCGGTTTTGTTTTGTTCACTTTTTGACAGTTCTTTTTATGATGTTACTTCGTGCAAGATCCCAGTGGGTGTTTGCGCACTGTAACAAAATGAACGGCTCTGAAGAGTTTGTACTTTTAATTCAATTGAAATAAACATGGTTGTGGAACATTTTGAACGATATTTATACATTGCACGTTAACTGATGGATTATTGTTTGCATTTTTTTGTTCTAGGCTTTGAAATATAGCTGAAAGGCGTTGATTCATCTCAGAATATTATAGCAATTATTAAAGTTAAACATTGCTGTTTACTTGCTTAAGGAAGCGTGTCCCGAATCTTTTGAAACGTGCTGTTGACAAACCATTGATAACAAAATCATAATATTTATACGGTTTGGATCAAAAAGTTTCCATCCGCATTTGTTTTCGGATCTGTTCCATTATTATCGACAATGAGTTCATCACCATATTCCGACGACGATAGGTAAGGAAGTGTGACAACATTATTTTCAATTTACTATATTTTACTCCCTTCCAGGAAAATCGACTTCAACCCGTTACTGCTGGCGAATGGCAATCGAAAAAGTGCTTTTCTCCCGTATAAACCAACGAATACGGTTCTAACGAACTTGCAACGAGGAAACACCGAGGCAAGTATTCCCAGCGAAATATGTTTGAATTTTCATGAGAAAACCGGCCAAGGAGAAATCACCGAAGAGCAGGTACGGTTAGAAAGATCGGTTGATTTGCCGGATTCTAATCGGTTTACACCACTGCATTGGGCTTGCTACTACGGCCAGCTTACTTCAGCACAAATTTTGATCAAGTAAGTTGACTACATCGGTTAAATTGTCGATTGTTCATCAACTGTTTTTTTTTTCTTCAAATTTTAAGCTGTGGAGCTGACATAAATCGACAGGCTGTCGATATGATAACGCCACTAATTCTGGCCGCAGCTGGCGGTCACCATGAAATCGTTCGGTTATTGCTCCAAAAAGGTGCAAAAGTAAACCACATGGATGTGATTGGCAATTCGAGTTTAATCTATGCAGCTGCCGGAAACCATCCGCATACCTGTAACGAGCTGCTGAATAAGGGTGCCAATTTTACCGATACCAATGAAGATGGCGAAACTGCTTACAGTTTGGCCGTTAAGCAACAAGCTAATCTATCGCAAGCCGTACTCGAGAACTACATTTCGACAATGCTGATGTCGTGAAGACAGTTGCAGGTTTACTTTTCAAATATGTTTATAATCCCAAACAATATTGAATCATCTGTGTTATTTTGTAAGTTAGTTATATAAAAATATAACTAAATTAAAAGTTTTACATACATTTTATTTGTTGTAAATGGGATGTGTTTGTATCGAACTATATGTGTTATTCCAGAGCTGTAATTGAAAATCACTTTAATAAAGAAACTAAAACCAGACCATTCCAGAGCAGCGTGTACATTAATGAAATAGCGTCGAGGTGATTAATAATAGGGGAATGTGGGAGGCGGGAGGGGGGATAAGGTAAACCAGTAACGTGTTTTCGTTAATTTCAAATTAAGCGAGCATAACTGTTATTTTATACGTTTATTGCCGTAGTAGGAACTGATTAAAAACAATTCGATAAAGGACATGGTGTTGATGCACACAGACGTTTGGGAGCCAGTTACTCCTGTGAGTCGTCATGGAGCATGCTATGTATTTCATAAGCTTCATTGAAGACTAGAGTAGATTTTTGAAAGTGTACCCTATTGAAACGTAAGACGAAGTGCTAAAGTGCTTTAAGGAGTATACGACCATCGAAGATGTGCAATTCGGGAAGCGATCGTATCAAGTCCGCTACGACAACAATGGTGAGTACCGGGCCAGTACGTTCGTCAAGTTTTGCAGCAATAGGGGATCAATGGGGAGTACGCTTTACTCTACACGCCGGAGCAAAGCATGATCAGCAAGCGCATGAACCATTCCTCATAGATAAAAAGTCTCGCTCGATGCTTATTTAATTTGGATCATTCCAGTTCGAACAAGCGACACGTGCGGTCGTGTTTTTCGCTCCATCGATTCTTTTGTTTTTCCCGTCCCATCACCGCTTCCTATTGCCCCTCGCTAGCCAGTACCGCTAACGGAACAACAACGGTCCTACGCAACGATCCGGGGTCCATTCGTCAATCGACATCTTCCTTACCATCATGGGGAACAACATCACCCAGCCGGTAGTACACCAGGAGCTCAGTTCGGACCACTATCCAGGGGTGGTCAAAGTTGGGTCCTCGGTCAACCGGCATCGGATCACCAGACGGAACTACTATCGTGCCAGATGGGAGAGGTACGGACAACATGTCGACGACACCGTCGATTTCAACGTGCACCTCGAGTCAACTGAATATCGATCGGCAGCTACAGAACATAGAGCAAGCGATCTCCCAGGCCCGGGAGCATTATGTCCCGGTGATTGATCAGGTGAGCAACTCTGTACCCATTGATAGACCCACTAAAGATGTAATACAATTGCGAAACGCTATACGAAGGCAATACCAGCGAACTGGTTTGCCAACGCTAAAAAGTCACTGTAATCGAGTGGCGAAAATTACTAGGGCCAGAATGGTGGACTTTAAGAATAACAATTTTGCCGATCAGATCCGCTCTCTCCCAGATTGTGCACAGCCGTTCTGGAAATTGACAAAAAATTTAAAAACTAAACCAAGACCCATGATTCAACTAGATAACAATGGCTCTAAGGATCGCTTGATAACTCCTGTAGAAAAGGCTGCTGAGAGAGTCAACATTTCGTCTGCTCCCACAATCTCGGACATAGTATCGTCAGTCCACACAAAGCTACCGTTTGCGCGTTTATTACTAACATCCATATAAGCCCCAACGACTTCACAGAGGAGTTGGAGATCTCAGCTGACGAATTGTTGACTTATATCAAATGCTCAAAGAACATGAAGGCCCCAGGTTTCGATAACGTCATGAACTTGGGGCTCAAGCAATTAAGAACCCAGTTCTATTACCATCTGGCGATGGTTTTCAACTTAGCTCCTTCCCCTAGTGTTGGTAGTCAGCCAAAGCCATCTCCATCCAGAAACCTGGAAAAGATCCATCATGTTCTAAGCATAACTGTCCCATGTATATAGGGAAACCCTTAGAACATGGGACAATTATGCGTAGAACGGCAGTATAGGCCCATCGGCCTTCTCTCAAGAGTATCGAAACTGTTCGAGAAAGCGAGCCTGAATGTTCTGTCAGAATACTTCACCGAATAGATGATCTGTATCAACGCGGCAAAGACCCAGGTCATCCTCTTCCCACACTGCAATTCTCCCAAACTTGTTCCGTCTGAGGATTGTAAAATTAGGGTAAACAACACAACGGTGGAATGGACCAAATCAGCTGTCTATCTTGGCGTTACAATAGACAGCAAGCTTATTTTCAGGGAGCAGGTTGACAAAACTGTCACAAAGTGTAACGTTCTGTTGAAGCTACTGTACCCATTGATCAACAGAAGGTCTACATTATTCCTGAAAAACAAGCTTGTTGTCCACAAGCAAATCATACTCTCGGTCATCGAGTACGGCATGCTAATCTGGGAGATTTGCGCAAAAACACATTACCTGAAACTCCAGCGTGTTCAAAATAAGTTCCTCATGATGCTCCTGAACACCCCTCCGAGGACAAGAACATCTCAGGTCCACCGTTTGGCCGAGAAAAAAATGCTCGATCATCGCTTTAGTGAGCCTATCAATCGGTACAGGGCACGATGCCTGACATCGGATCACCAGATCATCCGGAAATCTGGGACCAGAACCCCAAGGATTTTAAAATTATAGCTATAGTTTTAGTTTAAGTAGGTTATCAAATTTTAACTACCAATCCGTCAGCATGGGGAAGAAGTATTAGAGGAGGATCAAGAAGCGAGTAATTAAAAGCAGGAGTTGTTCATTACTCGTTTCTTGAGCGAAGTCGACGAATTCGAAAACCCCATGAGTGGCAGATTCGATATGACCTTCGCGGGATTTGCATTGAGTGCCATCAAGTTCCTTGAGGTTCTTCCAGATGCCCTGCAGGAAAATTGCAAAAAGAAATAGATTTGTTAATTCGCAACCGGACGTGATCCCTAACATCGTTTCTATCTGAAAGGAAACCAATCCACTGCAAGTGGACTTTCAGAGTGAAGAACTGGTGCACATGGTGAACCGAACCGTTATAAGAACAGGCTAGTGGCTCGTGAATGCACTCAGCGATATGGGTACGATTTTGCCGGTGTCTAGATTGAATACTTTGTGAGTGGCCGAAATAGCAACGATTATCAGTGCACCAGATCGACGTTCAAACCACATTCCTTAACGGTCAACTGGAAGAGGAAATTTACATAGTCCAACCGGAAGGGTTTCAGCAGGTACACGACCTGCTGTGTCACCTCAATCGATTTTTGGGCTGAAGCAAGCCTCTTGGGCTTGGAACGAGCGGTTTCACCAGTTTGTGACCAGTATCGGATTCAAGCGAAGTATTCGAAGCTCTGGAAAGGAGAAAATCTCTCTCGTGCCTTACGTCGACGATATATTCGTTATTGGTCGCAGTATAAAGATGATCCAGATCGTAAAGAAGCTTTTGTTAAATAAATTCAAGAATGTTGTTGTTGTTTTGGGAGGGACTTTAACCTTTCGGGTCATTCGTCCCTTAAGGAATTCGAGATGATGGATCTTGATGCTGTGAGTAATTTCCTAGACGCCCATATCGAGCGTGACATGAATGGGAGGGTTATGCGGATGGATATATCTATCTATCAATAAGTATATCTAAATTGCTGAATGAAGAAGAGAGTCAATGTACCGAAATGCCTTATCTGGGTGCTAAGAAGAAAAGAATCTTGAGGTATGTGAAAGGAACATTGAAATTTGTGTTGGAGTTTCGTGGTGATGGTTTAGAGGATGCCCTGATTGCATTGAGCGATGCTGATTGGACGAACGACGTGAAGGATCGGCGATCGGTGATCTTTCGGGTACTTGTTTAAGCTTTTCGGGAACACGAGCCAAACTTACCCGGAAACAGGCGACCGTGTCGCTTTCTTCGGCTGAGGCTGAGTTTGTCGCCCTGTGTACTGCTGTCTGTGAAGGACCCAACGAGTGTCGTCAGTGTCGAATATCTGCTTGTTCAAACAAGTTTGGATATGTTATTCAGCTTTCTAGAAAACAAAATCTGAACTTCTCCAAATTTCTTTGAACAAACGGTTATTCAGCATCGATGTTTGTTGGAGAGTTTGGTTAGTGCGTCTTCTAGCTGATTTAGGGATCCTAATTGATAATCTGGTAACGTACCATGAGAACCAATCATTTCTACTGAAGAATGAATCACGTGGAAGTTAAGTACCTGCTCAAGGGAGTAAGCATTCCGATGGAAGTTTCCGCTGAAGAACAGGAAACAGACATTCTGAGGAATGGATTGCCGACTGCTACGTTCGTTTGGCTACACGAGAAGCTTAATTTAAATGGAATCCCAGAATTGAGCAGGGATGTTGAAGAAAACCAATTTCACTGAAGGGTGTTTCACATTAAATTGCATCACGGAAAAAACGATGTAGAAATCACCTATTTGGAATTTTCTCTTGAAAATTTGGGTAGAAGTAATTTAAAGTGTTTTTTTGTTGTTCTATCGATGCCAGTTTTTCAAAAATTGGAATAAATGGCGTCACCAGAAAATCAAAGTCGTGAATTAATTTTGTGCAAGCACCTGGAAAATCCTCAACTCTCTCATCGGGACATCGGAAAACAACTCGGAATCGTGCAGTCAACGGTGAGTTGTATAATTGACCCTTATGTGATCGACTCACAGTGATTCCATCCCATATAAAAGGCGGCAAAAAGTCTAAAAATTGATTTTACATAGTTTAACTATGTATTTCCAAGTAATCTTGGGTCGCTGATTTCAAATATGCTATTTAAATTGTCGTCTTAGGCCACACTACCGTGATATGGCCACTTTATTGTACCCTGATATGTCCGGAACATCCGAAAAAAACAAAAAAATAATTTGTCTCGACCTAAAGCAATGTGATTTTTTTCAAAACCATTTGTACTTAAAATGTAAGTAAAACGACGTGGAGAACAATCTATGGTTCTGTAAGTGGCCATTGCATGGTCTTCCTGAAGGTCCGGAACATTCGTAAAACTTGATAATTCAGCAATTTTATACCAAAAAAAAGCAATTGGTCTTAGAGTTTCACAACATTTGGTGAGTTAGTTCGTTTCGAAAAGTATATTACTTTACTTTTTTTTTGTCCTTAGGGTGACCCATTTTGAGATAGAGTGGTCCAAAACCAAATTTTAGACAAATTTATAGTTTTTAAGAATTGGACAGATTTTCAATTTTTTCTCATTAATAAAATGAGTTTTCAGAAAAAGTATGTGCATAGAAAAATTAAATCTTATTTTATTATCAATGATGAAAAGTTATAGTTCTTAGCATTTTAATGGCGACTTCAATTTTCATTTATATTTCAAATAAGAAAAATCAGACGATGTACGTTAAGTCATTATTTTGATTGTAATGATTTATTCCAATATGCGTTTTCATCATTTTTACTATTATCACAAAAGAAGGGTGTACCATGACAATAAAAAACGAGAGGAAATCATAAAAATATCGTATGGAAATTTACCAGAAGATACTATTGCATATTTCATACGATTCTCTAATGGAAAAAATGATCGTATGAAAATTTTCTTCACAGAAAAAAAAAGTTGCAATCGGGATTCGAACCATGAACCTCGGGATCCAGAGATGAGCCACAATTCCACGAGACTATCAAAAAGCGTGTCAGTGAACTTTAAAAGGTCATGTACAATTTATGCTCTAGGGGGAATGGGGTTTGAAGTTTAGTAACAACAAGCAAAGTTCGAAACAACAAGCGAAAGCAATAAGCTTGAAACGCTAAGGAAGAAAGGAAGAAGTGAATTCGTTACATGTAAATTACATGTACATTTATTTGAAAATACAAACCTCAATTGATAAACCTATTGTGAGATCTGAACCTTTTTTCACTTCCCTGGTAGTACTAGGAATACAAACCCGAATGTGGTCATTGTGGTCCTGGAATCTTGATATCATTACCATTGTACTTATGTTTGAGCTCTCATGTTATTTGATGTGTCGCATGATGAGTTTTGACCAAAGTTTGAATCTGGCCACACTCCCGGGAGTCGCCGGAACATCAACCCGGATGTGACCAATGTGGTTCTGGACTCGTAATATCATTGCCATTGAACTTACTCCTGAATTCTCATTTAATTTGAGTTTTCACATAATGGGTTTTGATCTAAGTCCGAAATTGACCACTTTCCCGGGGGTATCTCCGGAACCAGTAAACCAATTCCAATAAATTTTCCAAACGACGTATCACAATACCTTTCATACATTGTTTCATTCAAATCGGTTCAGTAGTTGCTTGAGAAACTGAGTTAGAAATTTCGTTACATACACACAGACATGTGTTCAGTTTATTGAGCTGAGGTCGTTGTATGTAACACTAGGCCCTCCAGGCCTTGGCTTAAATAACGATTTTCCAAGATATATACTTATGTTTATATGCATATGTATATATATTTATATACACTTCTTTGTAAGAAGGGTAAAATCGTGGTATATTGGATCTATTGCGAGACTTATGTTTTCACAAATTTTATGTGTTTCTCATACATTCCCAGACACTGGCCTCCCGGAACCATGATTGCGCAAGATGAAACCCAGATTTTCAAAAATCTTCAAAATAAGCCTAATAAGTGGTGTATGTGCGCGTGTGTGCTCACATTTGAATATTAAGTTGAAGTTTTTTCCGATTCTCCATACATTTTATATGGGAGCAAAAAATCACGACCCCGTAGGTCCCATACTTTGAACAATTGTAGAGAGCACAATTCTTATCCAATCTTCATAAAATTTTGGAAAAAGAAACTTCAAATAGTGTTCAAAATTTTAAAATTATATTTATTGTAAAATGAGAAAGTCGATTCTTCGACTTTTTCCGTTTTGGAATCACTGTGCGACTGGGTACCCGTATATCTTTTCATGTTTATTCCAAAACAGGAAGCTAAAAATCAGTGACATCTTAAAAAAGTTGGAATGCAACTTTTTGCATAAAAACATTTCGTATAGTAGCAATGGGAGGGGAGGGGGGTGGCGACGTGGGTACCCACCAAATTCAAATGCACGCAAAAATATACGTAGTTATACCAATACAAAATAGGAATCAATTCATCTAAAATTTTGGTTTAAATATGGACCAATAAATCTGATGAACTAATTCAACAAAACCATTTTGTTGAAATAAAACTTCATGTTTTATGGAATTGAACATCGTGTTATTGCTCAAAACAAAGTGTTGTGTTAAATTAACTAAACGCATTTGTTGAAATAATGAACATTGATGAACTAATATAACAAAACCATTTAATTGCAATAAAACTTCATGCTTCATAGTACTGAATGTCGTGTTTTATTATTTAAATTTTTCGGAAAGCCAGTTACCTGCAAAGAGAATAACTTGTTGATAATCTGTTTTAAACATTATAATTTATTATGTTCGAACTTACATTAGAAAAGCAGAGGCAGATACAGTATGAAATGTGCGCTCATTTTTTTTCGTAAACTATAAATTAACCACAATAGTTTAAATGAATGTGATTGTTATAAATCAAATTTATTAAAATAAAATTTTGGTTTAAATATGGACCAATAAAACTGATGAAATTCAAATTAATATCACACAGCGGTTATTACTCTAAATAGTTTTATTGGTTTGATTTGAATGAAATTTGGAATATACTTGAATTTTTTCATAAATTGAAACAAATAGAAACCTTGTATTGAAAAGCAACAAATCATTTTGTTGATTCAAAATAGAGTGATTTCTTAGGGAAGAAAATATTTTGTTTAAACAATAAATTACACATTTTAGTTGAGAAATAAATGTGGTTGTTATAAATCAAATATAATTTAAATCAATATTCCACAGCAGTGACAAATTTAAACAATTTTATTGGTTTGATTTTAATGAAATTTTGAATTGATTTGGAACTTTTATGAATTGAATCTTCTATTTGAATACCAACAAAATATTTTGTTGCTTTAAAGCAGAGTGATTTCTTTGCGTGTGATTATAACTCTGGCAATTTATAACCGTTTTTTTTGACTCTGTTAGATTCAAAAACTCATTTGCTTTAGGGTCATCATCGGCAATGACCATTTGAATTCATCTGGTTCCTGTAAATCCGGGTTTCCAGGGCTGTGCTCTACTTTCCCGTTTTCGAAAGAAAAAAAAATCATGAAAACTCTTTTGCCCCATTAAGAAACACAAAAATTGAATCTGAAACAAAGAGCATGGGATAGCAAAATCTTTAATAATGAACAAAACAATTTATTGATAGATACCAAAAATACATCTTGGAGTATTAACAATCTTACCATCGATCAAATTATAATAACATTGTTTATACCAACAATAGTCAAGAACTAACCATCTCTTATGTATAAACACACAATTTCTTCATTCATTTTCTTCTTCTTGCAAACGTAAAACGTCGGCTTTATTCATAAAGTAGTAAGTCGGTTGCCGACCTTTTAAATCCTTCGTAATTCTTTTCGCTCCATTCCTGATGAGAATGCGACTGATGGCTTCCACATTGCTTATTCCCATGGCGTAGTGAAGAACTGTTCGTTCCAGCTGGAATGTATTTGAAAAAAAATATACAGATTCATATCAAGCATCCATGAGCTGATTAGCAACTGGTAAAATTTACATTGTCTCCGATTTTTAGAGTCGGTCTGAAGTTGGTTGCTAAATATTCTACGATTTCTTCATTTTCTGTCAACACTGCCACGTGTAGCGAACATCGTCCTGTGGGTAAAAGATGGATTATTATACGATATATAATATGCTTTTCAATTCATTCTCAATGTAATAATCGAAACCGGTTGTACAAAAAATAGAATAAAATATCAGTAAAGTCTTCTAAAGTATTTTGGTGGTACCATTCTTACTTCCTTGCGTCTGGTGTGGCCTTTGTCTACACTGAAGTGGTCTTCATTCTATTCAGTGCATGACTGCACTTCGCCAACGTCACAGTCTGCGAAGGGTCCGCAGGTCGCCTTTGACTTGATCGATCCACTTTGTTCGTTGCGAGCCTCTTCTTCTTGTGTCCGTCGGTTCGTTATCGAGAATGATTTCAACTAGACTGTCGTCGGACATTTTTACGACATGCCCAGAACACCGTAGTCGGCCGATTTGAGTGATGGAGCGATGGGAAGTTTTCCCAGAAACTTATGCAATTCTTGGTTCATTTGCCTCCTCCGCGTTCCGACTTCCATCTACGCTCCACCGTATATTATATGAAGCACCTTCCTTTCAAATACACTAAGGGCGCGTTGTTCCTTCATGAGCATTGTTCATTTTTCGTGGCCAGACAGGACTACGGTCTAATTATGTGGATGGTCAATTTTATGATTCGGCATTCTAAGTAAGCATGAATGCCAGCCATAATGCGCCTTTGTATATCTGTGCTGATGGCGTTATTGGCGGTCACCAATGAGCCCAGATACACGATACAGCGTACATTGGTATCACGTGAGCCTTTTCCCTTCGTATATTTGTCTTTGACGCATTACATTTTTGCAGAACTCGCAGAATCGCGGAAACCTGGTCCGTAATAGCGAGGGCACACTAGAATACCGCTTGATACTACCCCACAAACTCCTTTGCAATTGGCTTGGTGCCAGATGGCAGTTTAACTTGTCCCCCGTTTATACATGGGACACACAATATCTTCCATTCAGTCCTCCGGTAAATACTATTCCTCCCAAATATTTGTAATTACTCAGTGCGGTGCCGTAGCCAGTGCTTTAGCACTGTATTTTAATAGTTCGCTTGGGAGTTGGTTAACACTTGCAGCTTTATTTTGTTTACCGACCAATTCCCTTTAAGACTTTATGAAATGTCTGGGTTGGAATCCTCTACGTGTTACTAGATTTTTTAACCTCTCCACGTCTTATTAGATTTGTGGCCGTGCCTCCTTAGTTTACTGTAAGTTCAAGTGCTCGTCAAAGTACTGATTCAACCTTTCGATTACTTCGCACTTATCGGTGAGAAGGTTTCCTTCCAAGTCTCGGGACATATTGGCTTGCGGCACGTAGCCTTTGCGGGAGCTGTTTAACTTCTCTTGGAATTTGCGTGTGACGTTAACACGTCACAATTCCTCCATTGCTTCACGGTCTCACCTCCATTTGGCGCATTTTCCTCCGATGACTAAAAATTCATGTTCTGTGCTGTGCTCTCGTACGATGTTGCAGCATTCTCGTCGGTGCTGCATTCTTCTCCTCTACTAACTGCTGGCATCCGCCATCATTTTTTTTGGTTTGGTGCGGACAAACCGAGTGCCTTTAATACCGTTAATGTCCCCAGCCATCTTCAAGAATTGCTGTTGCGAACTGCTCTTCCGTTGCCTTTCAGCTGTTGCACGTACTCCTGGGAAACTCCGGTTTCTTATTGTAGCTCAATGTTTGGTCACGGCGTACGAATTCGACGATAGGTGCCAGCATTGATAATATTGGAGAAGAATTCATCGGTGAGCTTCTTTGTTCGTTGATCAGGTGTTCTCCAAGTGATTTTGAGGATGTTTAACGGGGGAAAATATACTTCGGACTTCTAAACCAAGGGAAGCCGCAAAGTTCAAGCAGCGTTAGCAGCTGTCGTTTAATGTGGCATGCAGGCTAAAGGGTGTTTAGATCAAAGTTTCGTCGACTTAAATTTGACGCATTTCCTTTCATCGTGCATTAAAAAATTATGCACATCCCTCAGTTTGAAGATGTGTGCGTATAGCATCATGCCTATATTTTGATTTTGAGATAAGCATTTCAGTTATCAAAATATGGTCGAAGGAAGAGAAGCAACGTATCAAAAATTTTCACGTGCATGGCGAAAATCCAAACTACTCTCACGCCAAGTTGGCGAAATTGTTGAATGTGGCTAAATAAACTGTTACCAACGTATTAAAAGTGTTCGGTAAACGTTTGTCGACAGCCAGGACGGCGACGACAAAAAGAGTTGCTCGCTATGTCGAGCGGAACCCCAACTTCGCCGTCCGAGATGTCCCAAAGAAGCTGGGAGTGGCGCCCTCAACCGTGGATAGAGCTAAAAAACGAACTGTACTGTCGACTTACAAGAAAATGGTGACTCCAACTCGCGAAGATAAACAAAAAACGTCAGCCGAAGCACGATCGCGAAAGTTGTACACGACGATGCTGACGAAGTTTGATTCCGTGGTACAGGACGATGAAACTTACGCCAAGGCAGACTTTAAACAGCTTCGATGAATTTTATACGGCAACCGGACGGGGAAGGTGGCAGATATTTTCAAGCACATTAACCTGTCAAAGTTTTCGAAGAAATATCTGGTATGGCAGGCCATCTGTACCAGTGGCTTGAAGAGCAACATTTACATTGCTACCGGAACCATAAACCAGGAAATTTATCTGAGCGAGCGCCTAAAAAAACGTCTACTGCCTTTCCTGAATGAACACAATTGCTCCGTTCTATTTTGGCCGAATTTGGCATGCTGGTATGCTGCCAACAACGTTCAAGTGGTGCCCAAGGACAAGAACCCTGCCAACACGCCAGATTTCCGCCCAATCGAACAATATTGGTCCATCGTCAAGCGGAACCTTAAGGAGATTCAAAAAGCTGTTGTGAGGAACAGTTCAAGACAAACTGACGTTCAGCGGCAAATGTCGCCGATGACGATTTTAAGTTCCCAACGCAGGCAACCGTCGTACACTTGCTCTAGATGCGCGTCGAACTTCGTGATCGAGTCACCTTTCGTGTGGGCAGTGTTTGTAGATGATGCTGTAATTGGAGAAACGGCCCTTGATCCCCAGCTTGTACATTCTCACATTGATCGGAAACCATTCAATCACGCGTTGAGGCGTTTTGTCCAGCACAATAAAGCTGGTGCCCAGCTCGTGTGTACTGGAACAGCTCTGGTAGAAAGTAACCACACGATGCCCACTTATCCATACCTTTTGTCTTGTTCAGCAATGTTCCTGCAATACTGCGACTTTGAAACACGTCCTAGATTATCCGATCACAACACAGAAAGGTGAGTGACTTACAGTTATATCTTCCGACTTTCCAATTGTAGTCGTCCATTCGAAGAGAGCAGCTGCCTTCTTTGTCCACGTACAACTGAGGTTCCAACGAAGTCTCAGTCGGGACCCCGGAAGGTAGGGAAAGGAGTTACTGAACAAGAGGCTAGGGATCACGAAGAGATCTTTTTTATACACAGGTTCGCGAAGTACCAGTGATACGGATTGTCTAATCATTTAACAAGCAATCCACCCACCCTGGCTACCTACCCATCATGATTTCCCGACTGTCCTGCAAATTGAACTTTTTTGACTTGTTACATTCTGGAAATTAGCATAATTGGCTGCTTATTAGCGTGGGTGAATGGTACCACCCACCGAAGAATAGAAGACCCGACTGAATTATAGATTTAAAACCGGTTGATCATGCCAATTTTTAATCAGATTATCATATTTGAGAAAACGCAACTCTGAATTAATATAATGGTTAGTTCTCATAGTTTGCCGCAAGGACCACTAAGAATCTCGCCATGCTGATACTTACCATAGTAGTTTTTAGTCCGTGCAAGTTTTGCCCCATCTGGTTGTTGAGTAATTTCCTTCACCTTCGGCAAATCTTTCTCCCTAATCGCAGTCAACAGATTTTCGCGATTTTCCTGTTTAAAATTAAATTAAGATTGACAAGAGTAACTCAGTACAGTCCTATTCCAAACCTAACCTCAAACTGCCTAATGCCTTCCAAAAATCTAACAACCTCGCGATGGCCCCGAGTCGATGCGACCTGTACGATTGTCGTTCCATCAGTTCCGGTCACATCCACAATGTGGTCATATCCATCCAGAAGCATATTGCTCAACGCTTCCAAATCACCACGGGCGGCCAATCCCATGACATAGCGATCGATTTCCCGTGCATTATCCGGTTGAGTTGCTTGCAACGAAACATCTCTAGCCGTTCGATACAGCTCATCG
The DNA here is from genome assembly GCA_034211315.2 of Aedes japonicus. Lineage (NCBI taxonomy): Eukaryota > Metazoa > Arthropoda > Insecta > Diptera > Culicidae > Aedes > Aedes japonicus. Next base: position 142,881 of record JASCZW010005338.1, read on the forward strand.
CGATAGGTGATGCTTGTACCTGATGATGAATCGATTCGGATTATTTACGCAATATCAGAAAAGTTTATTTAAATCATTACCAGATTCCTCAATAAGTTGAATTATCGCATTTTTGCCATGTGACCGGGCACATGCAAAATGCAACATACTTTGACCATGCTCATCCTACAAATATGACCGAATGTAAAAGCTATATCACCATGGAACAATTAATAAGCCTACCCTATTGTCCACCGATGGTGTACTTTCTCCCGAATCAGGAGAAATTGGTGCTGGTTCATCCGTCCGCTCCACGTGTGCCGTTGACTGTTCAGCCATTATGTTGTTTGCTAGAGCAACCACTTGACCGATCTCTACCGTTTTAGCGGATCCTTCTAACTCTTTTTCGGACTCCTCCTTGACTATACCCTCGATGCTATTGTTGTTGGAGTCGTTTTTTGCCAATTCGGATATCGTTTGGCTGCTAGCACTATTCTTCGACCGGTTCTGGTTGGCAAAGTTGTACAGGTAGGTGGCCAAATAGGTGATCGGGTCTGTAGGCCGTTTGTTGGCTACTTCGGTTAGGCCCTTGATCAAGGGATCGCCAAGTGCTGGAATGGGAAAAAAATGGTAGTGAATAAGCAATGTTTGATGTTTCACCATAGTGTGTGAAGAAAGGACCTGTAATCATTCCTTTTATATTGGATCGATTTATAACTGTTTGTTTGAACGATTTTTAGAAAAATAACGCAACTTGCATTACAAAAAAAGTTCTAAAAATTGTTTATTCTAATGTTGATACTTTTCGATGTCTTGACTTGATGTCTCCATCAATAGCTTATTTTGTCACAAATCTATGCAAGCGAGAAATTTTTGATACAAGAGTTAGTTGAAAAATATCAAAACTACTTTTTGTATCGGATATTGCTGCATGGATTACATATTCCTTTTTTGTGATTTTGCGCTTTCATTAACGATGTTTTTGATGCACTAGGTGATGTATTTTCGTGCTGCGAGTGCATGAAACTAATAGCGAGTCAACGAGAAATATTTTCAGTTTTACGAATATAGCAGCTAGTGTTGTTTTGGAGGTGGCCTTAGGTGAGATGTATCTGATTTTAAATATGTTTAAAAACAATAATTTTTAAATAATGCTATTCTAGATCCGGATTAAAGATCCCAAAAAAAATCTCATAGATTTACAATTGATTGTATTGTGACCATACAATAGACTCTATAGTATGTACAATTGATAGTATTGTTCCCAACGATAAGATGGCAACTGGAATTATTGTTTCCACAATAGAATCTAATGTAAATTGAGACATCGACAATAGAAAAAAAAAATTGGTTGTTGTGAATCTCAACTAAAGAACTTTTTTTTTTGTCTTCGTACAAGTTTGAGTCAATAAGTCTTAATTGTATTGTTTGACAATTGTTGATCTTAGGAAAGTTCTTTGAATATATTCTTTTCAGAAAGAAATTATTTTGAAGATCTTGTGGTTATCAACCGTTAGAGTTACGTCTCTCTGATATATATTTATTTGATGAATGTAGGTGGGTCAGAAATTATTTCCAAGTCCTTCAGGATGTCAAAGATCTTGGGAAGTCCTCTGGATATTTATTCAAGAAGTCAGTTTGAACAGCTACTGATTGGACTACAGTGTTCTAAACATCAATTGAAATCACGCCTCTCAGATTCTCTTTCATGAAACCAGACGGCTCAGAGTTTATTTCAGAGACCTTCAGGATATCAAAGATCTTAAGGAAATCCTTTAAATATATTTTCAAGACTTTAGGATGCTTCAGGAATTATTTTGAAGGTCTTGTGGTAATCAACAGTTCAAATCACGTTCTGAACACTTAGCTGAGGGCAGGCGATAAGTCCCAGTAGGGACGTATTAAAGACAAGAAAATGATAATGAACCATCAATTCAAATCACGCCTGTCAGATATTGTTTCATTATACCAGATTGTTCAGCAATTATTTCATAGAACTTGAGGATATAAAAAGTCTTGGGAAAGTTAATTGAATATTTTCTTATGACTTCACAAGGATTAGGAATTATTTTGAAGATCTTGTGTGTATCATCCATTAAAGTCACGTATCTCTGATATTTTTTATGTTACCAGTTATGTTATGTTGGTCAGAAATTATTTCTAAGACTTGCAGCATAACAACGATCTTGTGATCTCTTTAAGTTCCGAAGACATCTCTGATGTTTAGAGAATCGATAAGAAGATCTGAGTATTTCTCTAGAGTTCCATGAATTCATTTTAAGTTTTGTGCATTCCATTGAAGTTTAGTAAACTTTTCGGAAGTTCAGTGAACTAATCTTAAGTTCCAAGGGTTTTATTGGAGATCCGTGAACCTCTCTGAAGTTCCGTGAACGTTTCTGAAGTTCCTAGGATTTCTATTAAGTTCCGTTCTCGGAAATTTCGTGGATTTCTCTGAAGTTTTAAGGATTTATCTACAGTTTCGAGGACTTCTCTAAAGTTTCTGAAATTTGAGAGGGTTATCTTAGATTTATGGGACTTCCTTGCAGCTTTGAAAGTTCACTAAAGTTCTTGAAACTTCACTAAACTTCTTTAGAATTCACTTCTCTCAATTCTCAAGATTTCACAGAAGTTATTTTTAATTCTGTAATTCAATTGACATAGTTGAAGTCCTTGGAACTTTACTGAAGATATTGGGACTTGTATGTAATTCTCGGCACTTTTCTGAATTTCTATGAACTTTACAGAGGTTTCAAGGAGGACTTCTTTGAAGATCTGTGAACTTTCCTGATGTTCCGTGAACTTCCCTGATGTTCCATGAACTTCCAATAATGAAATTCCGTGAAGTTTTCGGAATTTTCGTGGAATTTTCTGAATTTATCGACAGTTTTCAAAATTTTATGAATTCTAGAAATTTTGTTTAAGTTTACGGAACATTTCTGAAGTTTTTGGAACGTCTCTGAAGTTATCAGTACTTCTCTAAAGTTTTCAGAACTTCTTTGAATTTCACGGAACTTCTATGAATTTTACGAAACTACTCTGAAATTTTGAAAACATCTCTGAGTTTTCTAGAGAGTCATCTGAAGTTTTACGGAGTTCTACGGAATTCAAGAGTGTTATCTGAAAATGTTGGAACTTACTTGCAGTTTTGAAACTAAAATTCAGTTCTCATGACTTCACTGAAGTTCTGTGGAATAGGGGGTTTTAATTTAAAAAAACATGATTTTTTCCAACTGTATCGATGATAGGCGTTCTTCTTAACACAAAAATATTTTTTATGAATCTCAACTATTTTTTCTCGATTTTTAAACAAGAAAAATCTCACTTTCACTTTTTTTAAACACTATTTTAAAAAAAAACTTTCTTGAGCGTATTAGTAGAACGATAGTAGAACAAGAAAAATCTAATCATTTTTAATTTAACAAATCGACATGCAGTTTTACAAAGTGACATTTATGCAAAGTGACAGCACTTAATTTTCAGCTACAGGGGCTCCCATTATGACATATATGTTAATTTTTCTATGCTAGAAATCAATGGTTGGTTCGTTGGTTTAGGTAGTATGTTTTTTGTAGCGTCTTTCATGGTTAAATAGGGTGGTGTTGTCTTGCAATCATTAATTTTCATAATACTTTGAAATTGTTTTTTCGATAGTTTCGCTTGTCACAATAAAAAAATAAATAAAAAAATTAAAAAAAATCGAACCACGTTATAATCCTCATACCTCTATAATACCCTATTCGCTGAAGCTCATCGGGATTTGCTTATATTCTTGGAATTATCCTGAAGTTCTTTTAACTTCACTGTAATTCAAGGGACATTCCGGAGGTTATTGGAACTTTACTGACGATATTGGGTCTTTCATGTGATTCTCGACACTTTCCTGTCATTCTGACTCTTCAGAAGTTTTCTGGGGTGCACAATCTCGGGACATAGTTCTCCAAACTTCACTGAAATCCTAGGGACTTCAATGAAGTTCACTGTATATCTCGAAACTGCTTGAAACTTTTTTGAAATTCTCAAAACTTTCTTGAAGTTTACTAAATTTCTCTGAAATTATCGAGGCATCTCTGAAGATCTGCGGACATTAATAATGTTCTCGGGAATTTCTTGAACTTCTCTGAAGTTCACGTTTCTCAGCTCGTTTAATAGCTCAAAGCTTCGGTTTGTCATTTTTTAATGCACTTCTCAACCCAAACACTATGAAAGTTTTTTGCTGGTTCGTCTTCTTCCAAAGCAGATATGTTGCATCCATAACAGTAGCAAACTCTGGATAATTCATACATTTTTTTTTGCAAAAACTTCCCAACTTAATCACAACCCAAGTAACATTTTCAAAACCATCCAGCTTTATTAAGTTTTATTAAAGTTTAATGAAAACCACTAGAAATCGATTTAGTTTTATTATGGCAGCAAGAGGTGCCAAATTTTTTTAAATTCATGTCAGGTTTATGAGAACCTACACAGCTTCTTTACAACGATCTTAAAACTTTGTCTTCTAAAATTCTTTTAACTCCTATATAAGGTTTTATTTCGACATTATGAACTCGTAAAATGCTGTTTTGAAATGCCGATTTAGGATTCATTCATATTATATTATTATGGTCAGTTGAAATAGCATTTTAAAACCCTTTTTGCCTCCAGCAAATGTATTAAACGGCAAATTGGCAGTGAGGGAAGTCACCAAATGACCAAATAGTTTTATAGTAGCCATTGCGAAGTTAAATTGGCTTTTTGGCAAAACTGTTATTTCTTCCAATCGGCATTTTGAATTATAAGAAATCATGGTAATGTGGAAATACACCAAATATTAAATGTAATGCAAATGAACTCTAGATCAGAGACCAATTTGGGTATTCTCTTAGATAACCTTATTGAATTCCATCAATTTTCAGTAAATTAAAGAATTAACTTATCGAATATATTTGTTTCAATTTTATTTTTGTTGTTTGTAAAGTTAGCATTGACTCTTATTTGCAATGCGCTTTATTTATTCGGCTCTTTATTAAAGACCGTGCAATATCATATTCACCATAATAATTAGAACTGCGCATATTGCATTGTGAACGCATAGATGAAGCTATGAAATAACTTTTATTTCGCTATGACAAGTTCACAAATTTATCCGCAGCACTAGAACTTTTTGATATTAATTTACTGGTGATATAAGTGCAAATGGCATGAAAGGGACGGCCTAGATTGAACTCCGAACATATGCCAGAAGCAAAAACGGGCAATCACGAGTATCAAGCCACGTGATATCGCTCTTAACAGCCAATGTGCGCCATTTGGCCCAATGAGCAATGGTTTGATGCATGAGCAGCCATAAAAAAACTTAGGTTGTTATGATATGTTGTTCTCAAGTGGTCATAACACTAGTCTCAGCTAGCAACCAATGGTTTCATGAAGGTTGCTCAAGTGGTCTTAAAATGGTTTTATTTATTTGTTAATTCACAACCGTCTATAGAGTGGGTCACTTTGTACACAAGGTGCATAGAGGAGGTGTTAGTGGATAAAACAGGTTTGAATGCAGTTTTATCAACTAATCCGGGAGGAGTGCTATACGGTTAGAATAAAACTAAACTTGTTACTTGGGAAAACTATCAGACAAAAGAAGCGATCGAATGAAAAACAAATAACCAAATATAAATGCAATCATTTGCAGACAGTGTAATAATCAAAGTATGATTGTCTGGACAAACAACTTTGAAAACAGCATTATTTGTCAAAAATAAACGAGGCATTTGGCGTATTGTCAAGCAGTGTAATATAGTATAGTAGCTTTTATAGTGAAAAAGAAAGCTGTAAGTGACGGTGGCCATGGACAAAGTACTTCAAGAAAGAGAAATGGGTCCTTGTTGCTATTCAGGCAAACTCGTCTAGTTGCGGAAAAAGTGCAAATGTCAACAGGTTTTGTGCAAGAAGTGAGATCTAAGGCTGGATTAAGATAATTCAAAACTCGAACATATCCAGTTAGTAACGAAAAGAAACAAAAATCGGTGAAAACACGCTCCAGAAAGCTTCACGAGCAACTTATCAAAAAATAAGATTGTGTTGTCATGGTGATGAATTATGTACCTCAAATGAGACATGAAACATAAAAAAATATCTGAGAAATGAGATTTTAAACTGCAGCTCGCCGGAAAGATGCTCCTGAATATTTAAAACGCAAGGAAAAAACCAAGCTCCCTGAAAAAAATCTAGTCTGGCATGCAATATGTTCGTGTGGGCCAAAATCTCAGATTTTCGTACGAACAAGTAAAGTAAACGATAAGATTTATCGGCAAGAGTATCTCAAAAAGCGTTTCTGACCTTTTCTGAGAAAACAGGTGATTCCAGCTTTGTCCGGGCCGAGGGGTGCGACTCTATCTCAAATGTAGAAAAAGTTACGTTTAGTAGATAGAAAGAAGATTGTTCAATATTTTAAAGATTTTTTGCAAAAAGATGGAGAGCGATACAAGTCGATAAATTCGAATCGAAAACGATTTTTCAAAGATTGATTTACTAGCGTGAAGTTTTTCGATCATCTTGAATCTAGATTTGGATGTGTTGCACCCCTAGTTTCCAGCCAGATTTTGCCAGCTCAAGGAGACCTAGGTTTCTCCAGTTTCTACTTTTCATCTATATCTTAATAGTTACATGTAGGAGGCTACCTTAGTCGATATGTATGTATACGGTGCGGCAGAAAATAATGCGAAAATATTCAAATTTGAGGATTGGGTTAATTCGTGTAGCTAGTGACTGATTTCTGTCGAAAGAGTATTTGTTTATGTTTACTTTCAAGTGCTGCCTCCACCCATTCTATTTGTTTTATTGCAAATTCGTCAAAATGTTCGCGAAAGAAGTGATCACCAGTTTGTTGCTCGTCCAGAAGAATCCGAAAGAGATTGCCAAGGTGGTAGGGTGCCAACAGTTTGGCAACAGTCTACCGCATTGAAAAGACCCTGCAGGATGGTCCTAAGCAACGGAAGCCGGGAAGCTGACGTCCGCGCTTTGCACGCACGCCGAACGTGATCAAATCGGTCCGTGCAAAAAAGCCAATATTTCGGAGAAATCCATGCGGGAAATCATCAAAGAAGACCTGCAAGCATTTTCCAGAGCCAGAGTGAAACGCCACTTGATTACGGACTGGGTCAAGGAACTACGGGGGACTCGTTCCAAAAGATTGCTTTCCTTATTGAAGAAGGAAAAAATGATAATCCTGTTCTCCGACGAAAAGCTTTTCAGCATCGATGCTGTGGCCAACAGACGCACGGGCCGGTTCATTTCACCGCAGAAAATGGAGAACGTTCCGGAAAAAGTGAAATTTAAATTTCAAACCAAACATCCGGCTGATATCATGATGTTTGGCTTGGTGATTGGCTTGGTGTTTTCATTGATGCTGGAGTTAAAATCAATACCGAAGTGTGTATCGGTATTTTAAAGAACCAAGTGCTTCCTTGGGTGAAGGCCAACTTCTCCGAGGACCAAAACGTTGTCCTACAGTAGGATGGAGCGCCGTGTCACACGTCCAATCGAACCCAACAATGGTTGAACGGTAACATGAAGTTTTGTCCAAAGGATTTGTGCCCCCCTAGCAGTCCAGATCTTAATCCGTTGGATTATTCAATGTGGGCATATGTTGAAGCACGAGCCTACAAAACAGCACATCCTAGTGTGAAAACTCTGAAGTCAACCATAACACGCACATGGCAGTCAATGTCGGAGGACTATGTCCGAAAGGCATGCTCTGGCTTCCGGCGTCGGCTCGAGCATGTTATTAATAAAAATTGAGGACACATTGAATAAATTTGTTTAAAAGGACTTTATAAAGATAATTGCACTCGAAAATTTTTATATTATTTATTGAATTAGTTGAAAATGGGATTTGAAAGAAATAGAACAAATTTTCGCATTATTTTCTGCCGCACCCTGTAGAGGCTTTATAGTTGTCAACCTGAGAATTACTCGATTTATTCGATTACTCAAAACTAAGCCGTTTATAAATCGCATTTGTGAATCGGGCAAACCAGATGATTTTTGCGCACCAGCTGGTAGTGTCAATAGATAAGAATTTTGGGAATTTTTTTTCTTGATGCTGTAAAATCTGCTTCACAATGACGAAACTATGCGGCCATCGGCGAGAAAGAGCTAAAATTAAGAGTTTTGGAATCGGTAAACTCCAATACCACCGAAATTTGCATGACACATATAATTTGGGCAGATAAACAAAGTGCACAACATGCTGGCTTATTTATAGGAAGTATTTTTTTTTAGCATTTCAAGGTTATTGCTTTCACATTTCTCTTAATGCGTGCTCTCAACTTATGGCCCAAATACAATGATAACGGAAGCTGCGGCTTTACCGACTGGCCAAAAGGAAGACGCTAGGAAAGTGTCTCTAGAATAGATTATATTCGAGCTATTGCTTTTCGCTGCGAAATTGTGTATTTTCGACCCTACTGCATCGGATCAAATGGTGTGGAAGTGGACTTTTTGTGCGCAAATAAGACGCCATAGCAATGTAGTTCGAGTATATTTCCGCGGACTTAAAAATCTTGTTCCATGTGAGATGTGGCTTGAAAAAGTATCATTTACATCACTAATTGAGCTGGCATTAAACATATTTATGAGCTTGTTTAGACCTTATTGTTTTGTTCTATTCATTTCAATGAAAATCGCATTGATTACGATTCTTTCTTAAAAAGTGTATCATACCTATTAAAAAGAAGCACCAAAAAGACTTCAATGACTGCACAGCGAACCCGCTGTTTACAACATTTGATCAATACATTTTCGCTGGAATGGTTTCACGCATACTTACATGTCGCCAAATATCGGCCTTCCTCCGTTCGGAATAGGGGAATCTCTACTTGTGGGTCGTTCAGCTCTGAAAAAAAAAATTACAGCATATGCCACAGAAGAACAAGTTAAGTTATGTTCAATCGATCCAAATTTAATAAACGAGTAAATCTTTACCAATAAATTATGCATGCAACAGATGTAGCGCAGTCGAAAGACAATGCAACTCAAATCAATATAGATAACACAAAACTGACAATCACTATAAACCAAAGGAAATGTGAACGCTAATAGTTCCTACTCTAAAAGCACTCCGATGTACATACAAGCTGTTGGAAAGATTTCACAAAATTTCACAAAAATTGCAAATTAATTTTGTGTTTTGTTGTTGCTGTATATATAAATAGAAGATTAGAAACAAGTATCGTCAATACGTTCATGGCAAGAAGACAATACTTCCGATTGTCAAACATTGATGTGGTTCTGTCAAATGATACATCAAGCACAGAGGTTGTTTCATTCGCTAATTGGTTAAGGTATATTTATATTGGATAAGAATAAGAAAAATTTCACACTGGAAACACCGAGAGGATTAAATGTAAGGTGAGTTAAGAACAAAGCACTACTAACCCGCTCCATGTCCAGACAAAATCTTTCCAACACTTTGTACTCTTTCCCTCGCATACGTTCTTGACTCAGCTCTAATGCTTCTCTAAGTGGTAGGTAAGTAACATGTTTAGGATAGTAAGAATATATAGGAATTTCAGGAACTTGTAGCACAAAACTTGTTACACACTATCTGTTAATCCTTAACATCGAATATGAGAGTTTGTTAGTTGCTGAAGCTACATCTCTAAGAGTGGTGATGAAGACGAACAATGAACGGAGTGCGGTGGATTGCGGCGAAGGTGTCGTCTAGTGAGTTGGCGCCGCTTCCACCAAGCTATTCTTTTTCTTACGAAATATCTTCAACAGTGTGGCTGCAATGTGCAACGAGTTGGTCATCGAGAGTTCCTTCTCCAGAGCAACAATGTTTGTAATTGCTCCGGTATAGTCCTGAAAGATTTGCCATTCGGTTTGCGAGAGGGAGCGCATGTTGCTCATGCGGACCGTGGAATGTTCGTCAGAGGTGAGAAGATGAAGTCCTCGTACTACGCATAGATGGCGTAGGTTTTCACGTTCTTTGCGTAGATGGGGTAGTTCCAGGAATAAGGTTAGTTTCAAACCTGTCCCTAGGAAGGACGGTCGGGAGACGAGATAACCGAGGAAGTAGCTGTGCTTGAACTGGATCTTGTCTTCAAGGAAGGTTATTGCACGTCCTATCTTGGAGTATGCACTGCCAATGTCGGCAGGGTTCTTTGAGCTCGTGCAGCACAGTATCCGTAAATGTTCTTGTGCGTTGATCCAAGCTACTAGATCTTGCTTTTGGCTTACGTACACTCCACGACCGTAAGGCCAATATTTTCCATTGAGAGCGATGGATTCGGCCATCTGGTATGGATCCGTGTAATCTAACATTGGTATCAATAACCCGGAAGAGGCGAGGATAGTTCGAATTTCGGAGGGATTCTCTAGGATTTCATTCATCGTGTAGTAAGTCCCAAGCTCCTCGTCTTCTATAGCCTTGACAAATGCCATCGACAGAATCTTTGATGTCAGGATTCTCTCTACTTTTTCCAGTTGAGCTATGCTAAGATTCAGAGGAAAATCGTATTCATCTAGATTTCTGGTACACTCGATAACTACTCCAGTAATAAATTTTCCGGAAGTATCCAGGTTCAAGTGAACTTCGTTAGGATTCTCTCGAAGCACATTACCATTGCTTTCACCGTGCTGATTTCCAGTATCTTCAACTACGTATGGTGGAAAGAACTGCATCTGTGGATGGGGAACGAAGTCTTGTTGCAGTTCCATGCAATGCATATCCTTAATAAGCGGGACTAGGAACTCTTGAAAGACGACAAATACATCGTAATCCGGGATGACAATTCCAACGTTAAGATCTTCGTCAATCTTTTTCTCCTTGGTGGCCTTTTTCATTGCGGGCCAAATCACATCAAATAGGTTATGATCAAGTTTCGTTTGGCGCTTCTTTATTTTGTCGAACACACTTCGCTTCATGAATTTTGCCAAGTACGAGGTGATAAGAATTCTCAACGATGATGCACTACCGGGGACACTGTTCACAGGAAGCGAAACGGATTTCATCAGCTCATCAACCGGCTCGTGGATGATTTTAAAACATCGCTCCAGTGTAGTTAATGTATCAACGTCATCCAACTCGCGACGAGCACTGTGCTGATCGTCGGGCACTACAATCCGATGTTACAATCCACATGCCCGAAAATGTATGAGCGTAAAGCGGGGAATGAGAATAAACATGACAAATGATGAGTACAAGTCGTTGGAAATAATCTGAACACTTTGGTTTTGTGTCGGTGGAAGCCAATTTGTAGTTTCATCCATCTAAATTATCTCTAGAAAGGAAACTTTTCAAAAAGCAAACAAAAACTCTCGGTTTTGATTTATGCGAGTGCCAAATGGAGTAAAATAATTCCAGCTCGAATTCACGTGACAAAAAGATGGTTGTAACGAATGGACAACATCTAGCAATTGAGGATTCGCACGCGTTTTGTGGTGGAGACTGCAGTCGCAGTCGTACCTACCTTGGTCGTTGAGCATCGAATCCGCCAAATCTTCCTCTGCGTCGTAGTCCTGCAGCAGTTGACGATGGGAAAGAAGATCCTTGGATTTTGCGTGATCCAAATAGAACTCGGCCGTATGGTTTGACTGTTTGGGTTAGAATGTCGAAAGAAAATATAAGACTGCACGTCACGCTTCGGCTTTGGTTGCATTTGCAATAAGTCTTCACGTATGAAATGGAGCTATACATCGTGTGGACCACAAATCAATAACTGTTGCAACACAATCATGAATAAGTGATACTTCAATATAAGTATGGTGTAGGAAAAATACCCTTGACTCAGATGGCAATGTATATGTGGAGTTCAATAGAAATACGGGTTGTACTTTATTGGAGAAAATTTTAACCTTAGGCTGGTCCATCCGTGGTGGAAACACGTGCTCAGGATATCATGCGTAGGGTTTTAAATCTTAGTGCTCTTGAATATTTCCACGCGATATTGAGGGGGAAAATACATAGTGTAATTGTTAAACAAACTTTCAAATATGCCTCCACAAATCACTATAGACGAATTTCACGCCAACTCGTCTTCGTGGTTGGCAGCACCCTCTCCGAATCTTTGTAGGTGTATAGACTATGTCGTTTCAAGCCACTTTGCTTACTTTGTTTTTTTTATTCAAAATTTATGTAGACTACCATTTGAGAAGGGCTTAAGTTTTTTTTTAATTGTTTTTTTTTAATGAATTTAACTCAAAATGGACAAGACTTACAAAAAAGTGATGCATAAGTAACTTTTAGAAAATCGTCTGAACTTTAATGGAAAATAATAGTGAAATCGATTCTTACACGCTAAAAAATATTTTGAAATTTAAAATCAATTTGAAAAAAATGGCTATTTAAGAAATGAATGAAATTTTTCATATAAAAGGCAATATAACTATTTAAAAGTTCGCCATACTCCTATATCCAATAAAATTTTACAGTCATAAAGAATTGAATGTTTTGAACATCTTTGCAAAAAACAATAAGAATCTAGACTAACATTTGAAAAGGTTCAAAAACATTCAATTTCCCTTTACATCAATAAAACAGAACCAAAAATGAACGGAAAGCTTATCCAGCCGGATCTAAACGTCCTTTTCTGGTTTTTTTTCGGCCCAAAAGTAAACCTTTGAACAAATTCCAAATCGAGAAGGATCTGGCAAAGTCGTTTCGGAGCATTCAAGATATAACCTCTCCCAGTCGCAGTAAGCTTCGCATCACTCTAAGTGATCGTGAAGAAGCAAACAGGATTGTTGCCTCAGAGCTGTTTTCTTTAGAATACCATGTGTATCTTCCCTCGCACGTAGTAGAAATAGCCGGAGTGGTCACCGAACCGTTTTTGACGTGCGCTGATATCAAGTCCCATGGAACTGGTGGGTTCAAAAATCGTGCCGTTCCATCAGTTCAGGTCCTTGATGTCAGGCAAATGAACCAGGTGTCATCCGACGGCACAAAAAAGCCCTCAAACTCTTTTCGTGTGATCTTCTCTGGAGCTGCCCTGCCGAATTTCCTCGTGTTGGGGAAGCTTCGTTTACCTGTTCGCCTCTATGTACCGACGGTCATGCACTGTGACAAGTGCCAGCAGTTGGGTCATACTGCACCTTACTGCTGTAACAAAGCACGATGCGGCAAATGCGGTGAGCAACATGTGGAGGGTCCCTGCAGTACGGACCCCAAGTGTATATGCTGTGGGGAAGCTCCACATGATCTCGCTGTATGCCCGAAGTATATAGAGCGGGAGAAACACCAAATTCGTTCGCTGCAGCAGCGGTCGAAGCGGTCTTATGCAGAGATTCTTAAAAAGATCCCACCGGCCGCTGTTCCACCAGCCCAGCCAGACAACAATATATTTTCGTCCCTGCCCATAGATGATCAGGGCTCAGACTTTGAGGATGCTGAGGAGTACTCTGTTGTTCAGACGAGAGCGAAGAGAAAGCGCGCTACAGCAAGACGTCAACGGCACCGTCAGCAAGCATCTCAAAACGCGCTGACTGTAGAACAGGCTCCTCACCCTCCTCTGAACAATTTAAGAAGTGGTGGCAATACAAAAAAAGTTTCTCCTCCAGGTTTTAAACCACTGGCTGGTGACTTTCCGCCACTTCCGGGAACATCTAAAACCCCAGTTGTTCCAGTTTTTTGCCCAGAACGCCAACTACCAAGGCATCCGGAATCTCGACCGTGTCAAGTCGAAGACTCCGAAAAAATGTCTCTTTCTGGGATTGTGGAATTCATCTTCACCATTTTCGAGGTCTCACTGACAACGAGGAACCTCATCAACATGATCCTCACATTTGTAAAACCTCTTCTAAAGAAATTGTCTTCAAAATGGCCTCTTCTTGATTCAATCATATCTTTCGATGGATAATTTATCCAATGAGGTCGGGGATATGATCGAAGTACTACAATGGAACAGTAGAAGTATTCTAAAAAATTTGGACGCTTTTAAGTTTTTAGTTCACAAATCGCATTGTGACGTATTTGCTCTCTGTGAAACATGGCTCTCTTCTGATAAAGATTTCTCTTTCCACGATTTTAACATTATTCGGCAGGATCGAGGGGACTCATATCCCGCAGGGATCTTTCGACTATTTGCCTCGCAATGCCAGAGCCACGGTTGATATTAGGAGATTTTAATTCTCACGGTACAGCCTGGGGGTCACCGTACAACGTCAACCGTTCTGCATTGATACTAGACCTCATGGACTACTTCAACTTGACTATTTTGAATACTGGGGAAGTAACACGCGTGGCTCCACCTCCAAACCCTGGAAGCAAATTAGACCTCTCAATCTGTTCGAATTCACTATCATTGGATTGCACGTGGAAAGTGATTCAAGATCCCCATGGTAGTGATCACCTGCCTATCAAAATTTCAATCACCAATGGTTCGTGTCAATCTCGCTCGATCGACATTGCGTACGACCTCACGAAATGCATAGACTGGGGTAAATTCGCTGAAGCGATCATCGATGGCGAGCAATCGGTCGAAGTCCTTCCTCCGTTGGAAGAGTATCGGTTTTTATCCGGGTTAATCCTCAAATGTGCGATCGACGCACAGCGCAGACCGGTACCAGGATCAACAATTCGCCGACGTTCGCCCACGCCGTGGTGGGACGACGAATGTACTGAAGTCTACCGTGAAAAATCCGTCGCGTTTAAAGCATATCGGAAGCGCGGTTCGCGAGATAATTACGAGCGGTACATTGTTCTTGAGCGTAAGTTTAAGAGCCTCGCCAAAGCCAAAAAACGCGGATATTGGCGTCACTTCGTCGAAGGGCTATCGCGTGAGACGTCGATGAGAACTCTTTGGACCGTCGGGAGAAGAATGCGAAATGCGTCGTCGGTGAATGAAGACAAGGAAAGCTCTTCCCGGTGGGTCTACGCGTTCGCTAAGAAAGTGTGCCCAGATTCGGTTCCGGTGCAACGAATTGCTCGCGATACTCAAACCAATCGTAACGAATTGGATGCGCCCTTTTCTATGCTCGAATTCTCACTTGCTCTTCTTTCATGCAACAATTCTGCGCCAGGAATGGATAAAATCAAGTTTAACTTGTTGAAAAACCTCCCAGACGTCGTAAAGAGGCGCTTGCTGAACTTATTTAATCAGTTCCTGGAGTGCAATATTGTTCCGGATGAATGGAGGCAGGTTAGAGTTATAGCTATACAAAAACCCGGGAAAGCCGCGTCGGATTACAACTCTTATCGTCCAATTGCGATGTTGTCGTGTATACGGAAGCTGCTAGAGAAGATGATACTCCATCGGCTCGACAAATGGATTGAATCTAATGGCTTTCTATCTCATACTCAATTTGGTTTCCGCAGAGGCAAAGGAACGAGCGATTGTCTCGCGCTGCTTTCAACGGAAATACAGCTGGCCTATGCCCAAAATGAGCAAATGGGTTCAGTTTTCATGGACATTAAGGGGGCTTTTGATTCAGTTTGTGTAGACGTCCTTTCAGACAAATTCCACGAGTGTGGCCTTTCACCATTACTAAACAACTATTTGTACAATTTGTTGTCTGAGAAACATATGAGCTTTTCTCATGGGTCTTCGACAACTTCACGAATTAGCTACAAGGGTCTCCCCAGGGCTCTTGTTTAAGCCCCCTTTTTATAATTTTTATGTCAGAGACATCGATAGCTGCCTCATGGAAAATTGCACGCTAAGACAGCTTGCGGATGACGCCGTTGTTTCAATTGTAGGACCAGGGGCGAACAACTTGCAGGGACCGTTGCAGGATACTCTAGACAATTTGTCTACCTGGGCTGTAAAGCTGGGTATCGAATTCTCTCCGGAGAAAACTGAGTTAGTTGTTTTTTCTAGGAAGCGTGAACCAGCACAAATACCGCTTCAACTCATGGGTAAAACAATAACTCAAAGTTTGTCTTATAAATACCTAGGGGTCTGGTTCGATTCTAAATGCACCTGGGGAAAGCACATTAAGTATCTGATTCAGAAATGCCAGCAGCGAATAAACTTCATGCGTACTATCACCGGAACATGGTGGGGAGCCCACCCGGAAGATCTGATAAAGCTGTATCGTACAACAATTCTGTCGGTTCTCGAGTACGGTAGTTTCTGTTTTCAATCCGCCGCGAAAACTCATATTCTGAAGCTGCAGCGAATCCAGTACCGTTGTCTTCGTATTGCGTTAGGCTGCATGAACTCAACTCATACTATGAGTTTAGAGGTATTAGCAGGAGTTCTTCCTTTATCAGATCGTTTTGTGGAGCTATCGTTCCGGTTCCTCATCCGCTGTGAGGTGTTAAATCCATTGGTAATTGCAAATTTTGAAAAGCTAATCGAACGAAATCCTCAAACTAAGTTCATGACACTGTACTACTGGTACATGACTCTGGAGGTGAGCCCTTCTTCGAATGTTCCTAATCGTGATTACTGCCAAGACTTCTCTAGTTCTACTGTAGTTTTTGATCTGACCATGAAGCAAGAAGCTCGCGGAATACCAGATCCACTCCGTTCGGAGTACATTCCATTAATTTTTGCAAGTAAGTTTGGCCATATCAGATGTGACAGGAAGTTTTACACCGACGGGTCAAAAACAAATGATTCCACTGGATTTGGTGTTTTTAACGAAATTCATAGCGCCTCCTTCAAACTACAAAATCCTTGCTCCGTATACGTCGCAGAGCTGGCGGCTATACACTATGCATTAGAGCAAATTGCCTCTCTTCCCTCTGATCAATTTTTCATTTTTACGGATAGTCTCAGCTCACTTCAGGCTATTCGTTCGATGAGGCCAGCAAAGCACTCACCGTATTTCATTAGCGAAATACGATCTCTTTTGAGTGCTCTATCAAACAATTCCTACACCATCACCTTGGTTTGGGTCCCTTCTCATTGCTCCATTCCGGGTAATGAGAAGGCGGACTCACTTGCCAAGGTGGGCGCTATGACAGGCGATATTTATGATCGACAAATCGCCTTCAACGAATTTTTTGCTATTTCCCGTCAACAGGCCCTGATCAGCTGGCAACAAAAATGGGATGCAGGGGATCTGGGCAGATGGTTACATTCTATTCTCCCACAGGTATCGAAAAAATCGTGGTTCAGAGGGTTGGATATTAGCCGGGATTTTATCAAGGTAATGTGTCGTCTAATGTCCAATCACTACTCGCTAGGCTCGCATTTCTATCGAATAGGGCTCTCAGACACCAATCAATGCGGCTGTGGTTTAGGTTATCAGGACATCAACCATGTTGTCTGGTATTGCCTCGATTTCGAAATTGCCAGATCTGATCTTTGCGCATCCCTACGGGCCCGAGGGAAACCAGAGAAGGAAGATATCAGAGATGTGCTGGGTAAGCTGGACTTGGACTATATGGGGCTAATTTACAAGTTCTTGAAACAAATAGATGTATTCGTTTGATCCTCTCTTAGCTGTCGTTTTAACATGTCCACCTCGCCCCCTCCCCCGTAATACCGCTTCCGTTGTATCGTTACAGCTTAACGCAACGCAACATCTACGCCAGACCAACAGCAACAATTTCGCATCGCCAACCTGCTGTTGAAAGCTAACGTTAAGATTCCTACTTCCCCATTCCTACCCGAATTATTGTAATCCCTAACCTCGACCAAGTCGCGAGTTTTTCGGCTTTCCAAAATTAACATAGTTAGTAAGTTATTGTCATTATAAAAATGAAAAAGAACTCGGCTCCGTTATGCCCATGGCACTTGAGCCTCACAAATAAACGAGTAAGTTAAAAAAAAAAAAAAAAAACCAAAAATGAACGTTTAAGTAAAAGTAACTCATAACTGCTTGTTCGGATATTCCTATTTCTAGGGGCGATTCAAATATGGCGCTGTTTATCTTTGCGGGACGTAAGGAAGATCAAAATTTGTTAAATTACGTGTGAAAGGTATGGGAAAAATTGTGATAGAGGCTCTGATAGAGAAGGGCGGCTTAATCCAAAGAAAATTCTAATTTGATAAGACTTGATGCATATTCATTTAAAGATGATTGAAATATGACACCGATTTTCAAACAAAGGGATCGCCACGATGTTATCAACTATCGAGGCATAACGAGTTTGGCAGCCGTCTCGAACTGCTTGGCAGCCGTCCGACTGATCTGGGTATTCGACTAGATTCAAAATTGACTTTTGAACGACACCGTTCTGCGATCATATCAAAAGCAACTCGACAGTTGGGCTTAAGCTTAAGATGTTCCGTTTCACACCGTTTGTTCCCCGTAATGCACTTCTTAAATTTTATTTTGGATGCAAACATTCACACCTACAATATCTGGTTATTGCTTGGGGCCATGCCTGCAAATCTAAACTGAAGAAGTTACAAGTCTTGCAAAATAGATGTTTGAAAATCATGTATTCATTCCCTCGACTATATTCTACCTTCCAACTCTAAACCTTGCACATGCACAACGTTTTACCAATACGAGGCTTATGTGAATACAGACCTGTTTATTTATCTATGATGTTATACAAAATCCAAATATGCATCATAACCTAGTTCCACTTGTTATAAAGCACGATCATAACACACGATACGCAAATAATTTAACAAGATCTAGAGCATTCAGTTGCCTTGGTCAAATCAAAATATCATTCTATGGCCCTTCTGTATATAACATAATTCCACATCAATTGAAATTGATCAACAATAGAACCTTATTTAAAATAAGATTAATACAGTTTTATAGATCCAAAATCAATGTATTCTTGATCTAAACCCGTATCAACTGCCAGAAATATCTTGTCAATATTATTATAGGTATAATCATAATTATTCAATTTAATTGTTTCCTGGGATCCCTTAAAAGGAACTATGTTCCACTGGGTATCCCTTGTTTAGATAGCTTTTGTTTCAATGGTCATCACTTGTTTCTCACACCATTCAAGTCTGTTTTGTTTTTTTTATATGTTTTTTATTATTTATATTATATGTTTTATTTTGTTAAGTCTAGATGAGTCCACTACCAGGGGGTTCGTAACTAGAGCTTTTTGGTGTGAGGGAAGTGGTGGGCAAATTAAAAAAAAATAATCCACGGCATGATTTACAAATACGCATTGTTTCATCAAACTATGAACACAAATTTCACAAGTATCCCCAGGAATGTATTTTTTCTCATCATAGCTGATGGTATGTTGCGTAAGTTCTTGTGCCTGATACGTGCACAACATTAAATTCTGATGCTTATACCACTTGGTTCCATTATGATAAGCTCCTTTCGCAACTAATCATGTAACTATGATCACTGTTATCATGACGCCTTGCTTAAATAGTAAATTATGTGCGTAGAAATAATGTATTTCATTCAAATCTAAACCTAAGATCACTCAAGTGATAAAATGTACTGTACCACAGGTAACACAACAGTTATTTTAGGTAAGAAATAATAAAAATGGTTAGAGCTAATCATTGAATGGTTTTAAAAGGTTTTAGTATTAAACAGGATCAACCGATTTAATTGTATTAACACTAAAGTTAAAAAAAAAATAATTAAAAAATAAGCCCTTTCCAAATGGTAGCCTTGATTTTTTTTAGCATGTAAGAATTGATTTAACAATTTTTATAATCAACACTCCATTTGATCACTTTTTAAAAATAAAAATATGAAGAAAGAATGATCAAATGAAGTGTTAATTTTAAATTCTTCTAGTTTCCCAATCACAATCGTTCTACTAATACGCTCAAAAAAGTTTTTTTTAAAATAGTGTTTATAAAAAAAAGTGAAAGTAAATTTTTACAATTTTTTTCATAAAAGTTCCGATGATTTTCTAAAAGACACCCATACATCACTTTTTTGTCCATTTTGAGTTATGTTGATTTAAAAAAATATCGATAAAAAAAAACTTAAGCCCTTTACAAATGGTTGTCCACATAAATTTTGAAAAACCAAAGTATGCAAAGTGGCATGAAAAGACATAATCTACACATCCGCAAAGTTTTATTGGATTCTGAGAGGGTGCTGCCAACCATTGGATGAGTTGGCGTGAAATTCGTCTATAACAATATAAACCCTACTATGTTAATCAACAAATTATAGAAAACCTTTAAGTACTTTTGAAAATGCAAGAGAAAACTTTTTTCGTGCTTTACTAAGACTGTAGCTTAAACTAATCAGTTTTCATTAACAGTTGAAAATATAAACACATTCAATGCAAATATAAGAAATTTGAATGTTTGTGGTATGCCTAATAATCCACCATATTTCACTAATTTCAACAAAAAAAAACTCTGCGATGCTAAAGTTGTTTATGGATCTACTAGTTGCATGTTTTCTGCCTGTGGCATCCATTGTGAAAAGAAATGTTCTTTTTTTATTTAAAAAAATTTGACACTTTTAACGAGGGTGCATTCGCGTCCGCGAAAAAAGAAATGTTGGAATATACGGACAAGCTGCATAACATTGTTTCAGTTTCAATTATGCTGCCTAAAAGGCCAAACCAACGGTAATTTTCTTCCACCTAGGCACAGCCCTGGATTGCTGGCATACACCATGGAGAATGATTCTTAATAATTTATCGAGGGGATGTCACCGTCTATACGAAATACTTACATCATCCTCAGCCTTTGGGTTCGCTCCCAAATGGGCCAGAAGGTTGTAGAAATGTCCGTTGTCCTTCAAAGCTGCGGCATAGTGCAGTGGAGTGCGACCATTGTGATCTGTGGCACTGGTAGTTTCTGGAAAACGGCCCGCCAAGTACCGCACGATACCTGTAATTGTTTTCAATTATCTTCTAATTATCTGCCATATTTGGAAGACTAAAAGAACAAATGTAATTATAATCTAAGTACTATTGATATCCTCTACGCTCAACTGTGCCAGGCTCATCTCGAACAACCGTCTTCGTTCACACGCTGGATGATATTGAAACCTTCTAACTAGGGCAGATCGCATTTGAGTCACGTGTAATTCATCAAGATAGTATGGGTTTCAAAGGAAAACTAATGGTGGAACACAAAAGTATTATTCATAACTCGTCTGGTTGGTATTGGTTCGTTAAACTGTATCTAATAGTCATTGTCGAAAGGACGAACGCACGTCCTCAATAAGCTATACACTAACAGACATACGCAAGTGGCGGTGTAGGTGAGTCCCGTCATACAATTTTCCACAGCCGTGTCACATTTTCAAGTTAAATAATAGCTGTTATTTGCTCTGCCTCTATTATAAATGGACCGTATACATCTGACGGCGTAAACATAATTTCTCATACGTCAAGGAAGGTAAATTTTCCAATTCATCATCGTCGTCGTGATTGAGAGTAAACAAATTATTATGTCCTAGATAGTAGCTTATTGACCCCTCAAAAAAAAAAGGCTTCGACATGCAAAGTGATTAGTTTAGAAATTACCTGAATGCCCAAAGATCGTGGCCACGTGCAGGGGCGTTGCACCGTGGGGTGAAATGGAATCCTTAGCTGTGGCAAACTTTCGACGATCTAATGCAGACTGGAGCTCACGTAGGCTCCCCTCTCGGGCTGCAACGTGGACACGGCGAATTTTATTCTGGAATATGGAATGCCGATGTTAAAGTGTTGAAAAAGCAGAGTGATTGCAGGGAATTGCTAAAAAAATGATTTCAAAAATTTATTTTTGTCTGAAACAAATTGAAAGCATAAAATGTAAATTTTCTGAAAATGCCAGGTTGCTAACATCTACGTCCACTACCGACGGGAAGATAATAACTCCCTGTATCTGTTTCTGGTGCTATTTTGGTTGTGGGAGCAAGTAGATCCCAGAAAAATACGATCGAAGTCATTGTTTACAAATGTTACTTGCGACCTTTTGAATATTTTGTATAGAATTGATTTCAATTATCTGCTAACAACTGCTAACAAATATGACGCTAGTATTGCTGGCAAATGAATTGTAGCACAATATAAGTAATGATTTGAATGGGGCATACGAATGGTCCAAATAAGATCGATAAAACATGAACCGTTTAAAATTCGTCCTTTTGAGGACGACCGATTTGATTTTCCAATCTAAAGCGTTTGTTTGGCTTGAAAAATATATATAACATTATATTTTATATATTTCTGTCTGTCTGTCTGTCTGTCTGTCTGTCTGTCTGTCTGTCTGTCTGTCTGTCTGTCTGTCTGTCTGTCTGTCTGTCTGTCTGTCTGTCTGTCTGTCTGTCTGTCTGTCTGTCTGTCTGTCTGTCTGTCTGTCTGTCTGTCTGTCTGTCTGTCTGTCTGTCTGTCTGTCTGTCTGTCTGTCTGTCTGTCTGTCTGTCTGTCTGTCTGTCTGTCTGTCTGTCTGTCTGTCTGTCTGTCTGTCTGTCTGTCTGTCGTCTGTCTGTCTGTCTGTCTGTCTGTCTGTCTGTCTGTCTGTCTGTCTGTCTGTCTGTCTGTCTGTCTGTCTGTCTGTCTGTCTGTCTGTCTGTCTGTCTGTCTGTCTGTCTGTCTGTCTGTCTGTCTGTCTGTCTGTCTGTCTGTCTGTCTGTCTGTCTGTCTGTCTGTTCGTCTGTCTGTCTGTCTGTCTGTCTGTCTGTCTGTCTGTCTGTCTGTCTGTCTGTCTGTCTGTCTGTCTGTCTGTCTGTCTGTCTGTCTGTCTGTCTGTCTGTCTGTCTGTCTGTCTGTCTGTCTGTCTGTCTGTCTGTCTGTCTGTCTGTCTGTCTGTCTGTCTGTCTGTCTGTCTGTCTGTCTGTCTGTCTGTCTGTCTGTCTGTCTGTCTGTCTGTCTGTCTGTCTGGTGGCTTAAAAGTGTTCAACTTTCCGTTCGCTGCATACCTTTAATCATTTGTACAATTTCAAACACGGCCCGAAAATTTAAACGTTAAATTATTCCGAAACCCAAATATTAAGTAGGCTTATCCAAGAGCAAGATGCCAAACAGAAATTTTACAAATAGCGACCGCCACGATACGTTGAAATAAATGATTATAACATACATTATACATTGCTACTGTCACCGCCAGAAAAAAGTGTCCACCTGCCCCAGTTTCTCCTTTTTATGCAGCAAACTATAAATTAAGTGAAAGATTCTAAGTTTTGTTGTTTTGATGGCATATTTATAAGTTTTTTTCGTGTCTGGTACAACAAAAAAACACTTGTTCTGCAAATTAATTTTTTTCTTCAAGAAAGGTCAAACTATAGTAGAAATTATGCATGTCAAAATAAAGTGCCTACTTTTTATTTTCTTTAAAAAAAAAAACAAGTTGTAGATCCAGTCTGTTGAATGATCAGTAGTTGATGTGTCCTCCCCTGGCTTTCAACAGTTTTTGCAAACGTTTCGGCATACTCTCCACCAGATTCTTCAGGTGTTGTGGGTCAATATCTTCCCAGGCGTTCTCAAGAGCTTGAAAATAGTTATGTTTGTTGGTAACTCCTGACTTATCAACTCGTGAATCCAAGATGGCCCACAGATTCTCTATTGGGCTCAGATCTGGACTCTGTGGGGGCCATTCCATAGGTTTAATACGGCAGGAACGGAAGAATGCCTTTGACTTCGTCGCGGTATGTTTTGGGTCATTATCTTGCTGGAACACAAATTTGCTTTCCAGCCCAGTTTTAACCAACGAAACCTTCAAATTCTCACGCAATATGTCGACGTAGGAATCTGCTGTCATAATACCATCGATTTTTACCAAAGCACCACCACCTGCCCAAGAAAAACACCCCCACACCATCACGTTCCCTCCACCATGCTTAACTGTGCCCTGGATATGTCGATCATGAAGCGCCTCTCCAGGTCTACGTCATACAAGAGCTCGTGTTTTGCTGTTGAACAACTCGAATTTGGACTGATCAGTCCACAAAACAGTCTTCCAATATTCTAAAGGTTTATCAGCATGTTCCCGAGCAAATTTGAGTCATTTCGCTTTGTTGACTTTGCTAATAAAAGGCAACTTCTTACAAAACCTGCTCTTCATACCGTGTTCAGCGATCCTTCTGCGTAGAGTACTGTCCGAGATCGGTTGTTGAATCACTTCCTTGATCTCCCTGAGGGTAACCTTCGGATTTTTCTTAATTTTTCAAATGATTCTCGCATCTGTTCGCGAATCTGTTCTACGTTTCCTTCCCCTTACTGGGCGATCAGCTACTGAACCATAGGTTTTGTACTTTGCGAAAAGTTTGGTAACCCCTGCTTTGCTGTACTTTTCACCAATCTTGCGATGCGATTCACCTTTCTCGATGTCACGAATAACACAATTTCGGATCTGCAAGGGAATAGTTTTGCTTGCCACAGTATTATCCATGGTTATTTAGATAACTCGCACTGAATCTTTCTGACCGACAACCGAAATCCGTAAGAAGATCAACAAACACTTGGAAACGTAAAAAATTTGAATACGACTAAGGGGCGTTTGGATGTAAAAATTACATACACATAATATAGTTTCAATTGGGCACTTTATTATGACACACCAAATTTACACCACGTATGGTTCAAAAAATAATTTTGCAAAAATGTGTATTATCCATTGCAAAAATACACATGCATCTTTAAAATAATAATATTATCATGCTTAGAAAAATATACATACTTAGAAAAATTTACAGTATTCGGTAATTTTTTACCGAACTTTCAACAGCTGAACGTTCGGTAATCCGATTTACCGGATTTCGGTGAATTTTTACAGTATTCCGGTAAAAAAATTACCGGAACTTGTCAAATTTTACCGAAATCCGGTAAATCGGATTACCGAACTGTTCAGCTGTTGAAAGTTCGGTAAAAAATTACCGAATACTGTAAAATGTTCTAAGTGTGTATGAATACGATATAATAAGTTTTGCAATGACTTCAGATATGAAGTGTGTTCATCAGAAAAGTGGACACTTTATTTTGGCGGTGACTGTATGTAGTCCTATGCTACCTTTGCGTACAACCTCATTGGGCTGTCGCTTGTAGTTATTTATAGTTGGATAGCGTTGTAAGTGTCCAAGAACTGTAAAGTCTGGGCTTAATATAGGCATTTCTGTGTCCAACACATTTGTGATGATCTGAGTAAGCTCAAAAAGTAGTAGTAGAAACCATCTCCAATAATTCATTCATGAGTTTTTTGAACAACCATGATAACAAGAATCAATTAAAATTTAAGTATCAATAGAATAATACAAGTTCTATTATAACCATATACACACGTACACCACAATAACCTAGTTAATCTAGTTTCACTTTGAATAATATAATACGTTTGAAAAAACATGAAAATGGAGAAATTGCGCTTTTGTTCTGTTTTACTTTTCCCACATCATTCACTATTCATATGTTCGATTGCATTTGTTTGCATGCAAGTATCTTATAACTAAACAAAAAATGGAACTTACCATATAGGAAGGCACGTTATCTAGAAAGGCTTGAATTTCCGCCTGCTTCGATTGCCGGCCAAGCAGCTTGCCACCCTCGCCATTCAGCACTATGACAGCCAGTTGTTCCATGTCTCCGTTGTCTATCGTTTCCTGCACTGAATGCCCCTGTAAAATAAAGATAATCTTTCGCTCTCATGCCCATCCGGTTGAAACTCAGTGAATGGAAAAGTGTATTTTACAAAAATAATAAAAAGGCTCAAAAATAATCAAATGCAGAAATTATTTTGAAGGTTTTAGCGAAAAGTTCATCACATGAGTGGAAAATTTATAGTTAAAGAGTTTGGAACAATCCGAACTGTTTGTTTTTTTGTCCCGGAAGTAACCGAAAAGTGGAAAGTGCATTTTATGTACAATAATACTTCCTGCGACAGTGATAGAACTGAACTGACAAAAACCATTCAAATTCATTTTCAAGAAATGGCTGTTGGGAGTAGGTCAATAATATGGTCAACTGTTGGAAATATTACATTCAAGTCTAAATTCTCGGATGGTCGTGCGCTGTGCAGTTGGCCTCCATCTGGTTCACCCTCGACCGTTCCCTTGATCTCAAGTGCAGGACTGGGAGATTCCGCAGATTCTTGTTGTGTGGTATTTGTGCCATTATCATCATCATCATTATCATCATTGTTGGTGGAGCCATCGGCGTCATTTTGTTGTGGATCTTTTTGTGGCTCTGCTAAAGCTTCTGCTTGTGCAACAGATGCCGCTGGACCTGTGACAATCTGTTGCTCGTCAATTTTGCCGTTCATTTCAGCGGTAGGACGTTCACCATCGTTTCCAGCCTAAACAATAACGATTAGTTGGTATTTAAAAGCAAGAGTGGCAAATAAGAGAAAAGAAAACAAGATAATTAGACACAAGTTCTCAATAAAAGCTAATTTTGAGGCAGAGATGCAGCAATTGATAAGACAGACAAAAATGCTTCATATTATATTTGAACATTGAACAAACACAGATACAAACACGAATGCTTTTATGCTCTTCTCTCTAGCTAAGTATACTGGTTTATTTGACATTCTTGACGTCCAAAAAACTAGGTGTCGTGTGTTGTCTACAGGTTCATGTACACAAAAAGTAGGTTAGTTACTTCTAAGAGAGAGAGAAAGTTGTAGTTGTATCAACAATTCAACGGTGAATGCTTCTAATGATGCTAGGATATGTATGTATGCTTTACTAGTCAAAAAACAATGGACAACATTAACTGCTAATAGGACACTCTATAAGTAGGTTAATAGGTAATCAAGTTCATTCCATAGTAAAAAATAACAGTTTATCGCTCATTCAAGTTGGGCGGAACTGAAGCCAAAGATTATAGACTTTATACCTCATCGCTTTTTTTGTAATGAACGATTTCTACGTCGGCTTGATTTGAATCATCGTTGGACTCGCTCTTGTCACCGTCCTCTTCCTCTTCAGTGGCTGTGCAGCTTTTTTGGGAGATTACAGATTTGGCCGAGCCTTTAACAACTGAAGCGGCTGATACGTTGCGTATAGTAGAGCCCGATTGAGCACGAGATGAGCTTGATTGTTCATTACGGCTAGTTGTCGTTGAAGGTCTAGAACCTGCCGTAGCTGGTTCATCACCATTTTCAATAAATTCTTCTTCCAGTTCATTGTTGTTAATCCCATCATGTTTGGATTCAGCTGATTTTGTTATATCACTTTTTGCGGAAATTGGTCTTGCCGATCCCCGGCGTGAAATGGCTGATTTTGCAGAATGTATGAATGCTTCACTTTCATCGCCATTTATACCACTAGCTGGTCTTGATGTAGACACTTCAATATCTGCAGTTTCAATCATTCTTTCTGATTTTGCAGAAGATTGTCTACTTTTTGCTGAGAGTACATTTTGGGCATTCCCATTTTCGTCTGTAATGACTGATTTTGACGACATCTGCCGACCCGTAGATGGGCGAGAATTAATGTTATTTACAGAATTTGCTGACATTCTTTCACGACTCAAGCCTGTGTCAGTTTTGGCTAACCCATTTTCAATTTCACCAACATCGTCATCAGTTTTGTTCAAACTGTCTTGTTCAATCTCTTCAGAATCGTCATATGCTTTTGAAATATTACTTTCTAAACTATCATTGGTAAGATCACCAGCTCCCTGTATATGTTCGATTTTATCTTGATTATCAATTTCTACTGCATTGTCATTCCAAGAAACCATTTCCGATTTCTCTTCTACCACGCTTTCAACAGTATCGTGGCTCTTCTCGTTCTCCGTAATCATAGCAACATTGTTTTCGTTTATTTCATCAGTGTTTTCCACTTCGGCATCCTCATTCACCTCATCTACATTTTTCACATGATTTACCTCCAATGGAGCTTCGGGGTTTTCGTTTCCCTCGTCATGCGTTTCATCATCAGCTTGTTTTTGCTGGTTATCTTCTTCACTACTTTCATCCTCTTTTCCTGTGTCGTTTTGTGTTTTCTTCAAGTTATCATCAGCCTCCTCTTGATAAGCACTTGGCTCAATGTCTTCCGCTACCGCTTCTGATTCAGCCTGAAATGCAAACAAATTGGACACATTTTTTCCCTGTGATTCTGAGTGAAGCAATCGTAATAGCAATTTGCAAGATCGCTGAAAAGAAATCTGTGATTAGGATAGGTACACTACAACGTATACAGTCTTGCTAGGAAGATTAGTCACTTCTATCTAGATAAGATTGAGACCTAGTTTGAAAAAAAAAAAAAAAGAGAAGTGCTGGTGGGTGAAATTGCAAATAATAAGAAAAATCCCACGAAATTCAGGTGTATTCTCCAAAAACATTTTTTTTACAAAAATAAAAAAATAAGAGTTTCAATGATGATTTATTGAATATCGAGTTTTTTCTTTTGTTTTCAGTTAAGGCCTGTACTCGAAAAAAATGCAAAATTTTTATTCGTGGGTAACTTTTTTGTCCGTGGGTAAAATTGATGAAAATCTGAGTATAACTGAATAGTTTACATGTGCAAAATTTCATAACAATCGGCTCAGTGGTGATTGAGATGTCATCGAAACAAGAAGAAAAGCGCCGTAATGGAAAATCCGACTGCGACCATGAGATGGATCGGAAGACAACTGGGAATCACCCATACAACTGTGCCTCGGGTGGTAAAATCGTTTAAGGAGTCCCAGACGACCGAGCGGCGGGCTGGAAGTGGAAGAAAATCGATGACAGCTGACCCAGTGAAGGCCCGGAAGGTGTTGGATTATTTCAAGTGTAATCCGAACCTTTCGATTCGCGAGGCGGCTCTGAAGGCAAAGTGTTCCGCCTGGTTCGTTCAGCAAACCATGAAACGAGCTGGACTTCGTGTATTCAAGGTCCGCAATGCACCGAACCGGCGTGATCAACAAAACACGGCGGCCAAAATCCGTACAAGGAAGCTGTATCGAGAGTGGTTAACGAAACCGATGTGTGTGTAATGTGGAACATTATTTTGGCCAGACCTGGCATCATGCCATTACGCGCGATCGACGTTGGATTGGTATAGAGACAATAACGTTGTTTTTATACCAAAAACCGCCAACCCCCCAAATTCACCAGAGATTCGTCCGGTGGAAAGATTTTGGGCCATAAAGAAGGCCAAAGTTCGAAAATCGTCCAAGGTGTTTAAGAACGAGCTGGAGTTGAAGAAAGAATGGATGAAAGTGACCAAAAAGGTCGGCTCCACCATTGCACAAAATGTAATGAGGGGTCTTAAGGGAAAGGTGCGGGCTTTCAGCGATGGAGAGTAAATTAAATAAAGTAGTTATGCCGAAACATAATCCATACGTATTAAATCATTCCCTGAAAGTTTTACGAAAATCCGACTAAACATAAATTTTTGGTGAACTCTTTTGTCTGGTGCATTTTTTCGAGTACAGGCCTTAATCCTGTTTCTGTCGTACCATGATAAACCCAATTTGTTTTCCTCTTATTCTAGCGGGTTTTAATGAAATACCAGATTTCACTATACAGGGTGTCCAAACATTATCCGAAAAACAAAATGGTGTTAGAACTATTGTTGGAATGAAAGATCAATATGTATTGTTTACACATTACAAGATTTATTTGTTCATTTCAAAATGGCCGCCTCGTGCTAAAATGCACGTTTCGGGAAATTATCCACAATGGCCACGAGTTCATAGACAGATATTTGTTCCCAAACTTTTAAGAGAAACTTTTAGATGTTATAGTGATGTATGTGGTGTACTGCAGGCTCTTCACTCCCAGATGAACCATACCGAATAGTCTATCGGATTCAAATCCGGTGAGAAGGCCATTCATCTTTCGTTAAAAATCATGGGAAAATGCATTCACAAAGACTAAAATTCTTGTTTGCCACATGAGCCGACGCTCAGACTTGTTGAAAATCCATTTATTTTTGCCGAAATGCTGCGATGTCCAAGAAGCTACAGTGTCAGTAAGTAACTTCTGATATACCGCTTGATTCACTTTCACCCCCTTGTCGGTGAAGATCAAAGGGGTTTTGCCGGAATTAGTTATTCCAGCCCAAACCATGGCAGAAGCGGGATGATGACTCCCTGAAATACTTCCACGATTTTTGGAAGCAGCAGGAAGCAACTGCCGGTGGTTGTGATGCTGCTCGATTGTGGAAACTTTTTCATCACTGCACATTGGTCCGAAAGAGCGATTTTCAGGAATAAAATAAAAAGTGCATTTAGATGACGTGTAATCAAATTGGTGTCTTCAACGAAGTTTTTGGTAAGATTAAGGCGCATCTGAAAAAGGGGTCGTCCATAAACTGCGTTCATCGGGGCACGATTTATTTTTTTAAACTTTTTTGTGTGACGTTTTAGGCTTTTAAAACATTCTACAAAATTGTAGAACTCACAATTTCCATAAACTTTGCACAGAACATCAATTTGCTATCTTGTTTTTTTATTGAGATATGAAGCATTTTATATGGGAACCCCTTTAAAATCGGTTTTTTTGCTCTAACTTTTTTCTTTGATTTTTTCTCGGTCTACTATGTTCAAAAAAGTTTTTCCTTTTATTTAAACACACAACTTTTACGAAGACAGCAATACGCTATCTTTTAGAACTGAAATGATACAAGCGTTTTGTTGTTCAAAATATGCCATTTTCCAAGGGTTATATCTCAAAATGGCGCAAACATTTTGGAAATAAAATTACTTGTCATTATGGTAAATATTTTATTGAACATTTAAATGTTTTAATATATGGGGGGTAATTGATAATTACTAGGTGGGCATGAATCAAAGAAGTTTGGTTTTCGGTAAAAATACAGTCTTCAATGAGCTTTTCAATTGTAATTTCTTACTTTGAGTTTTCCGCGGCATTCTATGGTAAAGAAAGTTTTTCTTTTCACAGAAACACACAAAGTTTTGGATGATGGCTGTACTCTAGCCTTTAAATTTGAAAAGATACAGGCATTTGTTTTTATCGAAACATACTGTTTTCAACAATAACAATGAAGGGAGGCGACATGCGACATACTATGTGTTGAGGAAATCAAGTAAGCCATGGAATCGCAGGAAGAGAAAATAATTCACTATTCAACAATCGTTGCTGAGTACGGTAATAAAAAACAATAATTATCAATCGGAAAAGTGTTTAAAGAAAACTTCAAGCCGAAGAAATAAGCAGCTACAAAAGAACGAAAACAATTTGCAAGCAAACCATCTGAACAATTGGTCCTCTGTCTAGGTGAGTTCCCTTTCGGAAGCTGAAACTGAACACTATGATTGCGAATGATTTTTTTTTATAGAAATGTCCATCACAATATCCAATATCCAGAAAGCGTTCAATTTCTTTTAACATAAAAATAACAAAATTACAACAAACCTTGTTACGACTAAGTGATTATGATATAAATTTGTTTAAAAAAAATTCATCTGGATAATTGTAAAACATACTTATAACAAACTATGATTTAATGCCCAGGGAGGCACAAGCTGCGTAAATAGAGTGAATTAATTTTAGCAATAGCTGATATGATTTTGCTACATCGTAACAAAACTGTTACAAAATTTGTTTTGTTTATGTTATATGTATATCCTAGTTTGCTATAATTTTGTTATATCTAGAGTATCTTTTGTAAGAATTTCGGTTATTTTAACAACATCCGCGATCTAAATTCTAACAACCTCTGTTATGGAAACAGCGTAACTGAATAACAAAACTTGAAATAATTTTGTTATTTTCTTTTGGTCGGGTTGCTTGCAAATTGTTTTCGATCTTTTGTAGCTGTTTATTTCTTCGGCATGAAGTTTTCTTTAAACACTTTTCCGATTGATAATTATTGTTTTTTATTACCGTACTCAGCAACGATTGTTGAATAGTGAATTATTTTCTCTTCCTGCGATTCCATGGCTTACTTGATTTCCTCAACACATAGTATGTCGCATGTCGCCTCCCTTCATTGTTATTGTTGAAAACAGTATGTTTCGATAAAAACAAATGCCTGTATCTTTTCAAATTTAAAGGCTAGAGTACAGCCATCATCCAAAACTTTGTGTGTTTCTGTGAAAATAAAAACTTTCTTTACCATAGAATGCCGCGGAAAACTCAAAGTAAGAAATTACAATTGAAAAGCTCATTGAAGACTGTATTTTTACCGAAAACCACACTTATTTGATTCATGTCCACCTAGTTATTATCAATTACCCCCATATATTAAAACATTTAAATGTTCAGTAAAATATTTACCATAATGTCAAGTAATTTTATTTCCAAAATGTTTGCGCCATTTTGAGATATAACCCTTGGAAAATGGCATATTTTGAACAACAAAACGCTTGTATCATTTCAGTTCTAAAAGATAGCGTATTGCTGTCTTCGTAAAAGTTGTGTGTTTAAGTAAAAGGAAAAACTTTTTTGAACATAGTAGACCGAGAAAAAATTTAATAAAAAAGTTAGAGCTAAAAACCGATTTTAAAGGGGTTCCCATATAAAATGCTTCATATCTCAATAAAAAAACAAGATAGCAAATTGATGTTCTGTGCAAAGTTTATGGAAATTGTGAGTTCTACAATTTTGTAGAATGTTTTAAAAGCCTAAAACGTCACACAAAAAAGTTTAAAAAAATAAATCGTGCCCCGATGAACGCAGTTTATGGACGACCCCTTTTTCAGATGCGCCTTAATCTTACCAAAAACTTCCTTGAAGACACCAAATCGATTACACGTCATCTAAGTGCACTTTTTATTTTATTCCTGAGAATCGCCCTTTCGGACCAATGTGCACTGACCGATAGCGACCCTTCGGATAAGCGGTTCAGGAGAATCTTAGTTTTTCTTAACCGGTTTGCTTTCATGGTGTCATTCAAGTAGTGATTATTGCAAATTTTATATGACTGAAGCTTCAAATCGTCGTGCACTATGGCTCCAACGGAAGATTGGATTGAAATCGAAGAATTTCGCTTGATTCGTCGCCGCCCAAGTAACATTGCCAAAACCATCCAGCTTTATTAAGTTTTATTAAAATTTTATGAACG
This sequence comes from Aedes japonicus, assembly GCA_034211315.2. Taxonomy (NCBI): domain Eukaryota; kingdom Metazoa; phylum Arthropoda; class Insecta; order Diptera; family Culicidae; genus Aedes; species Aedes japonicus. The sequence continues at coordinate 175,572 of JASCZW010005338.1, forward strand.
CCACTGGAAATCAATTTGGTTTTATTATTTCAATCGGGTTTATGAGAGCCTACACAGCTTCTTTACAACGATATTGAAACCTTGTCTTCTAAAATTCCTTTTACTCCTATCAAAGGTTTTATTTTGACTTTATCAACTCGTAAAATGCTGTTTTGAAATGCCGTTTTAGGACTCATTCATATTATATTATTATGGTCAGTTGAAAAAGCATTTTAAAACCCTTTTTGCCTTCAGTAAATGCATTTAACGGTAGATTGGCATTGAGGGAAGTCATCAAATGACCAAATAGTTTTATAGTAGCCATTGCGACGATAAATTGGCTTTTTGGAAAAACTGTGATTTCTTTCAATCGCCATATTGGGATACAAGAAATCATTGAGATGTGAGAAAATAAATACACCAAATATTAAAAGTAATGCAAAAGTACTGTAGATTGGAGACCAATTTGGGCATTCTTTTAAATAATTCATGATTCCAATTTTCCGAATATATTTGTTTTAATTTAGTTGTTGTTGTAAACTAGCATAATTTCCGAGGCGCATCAATTTTCAGCTTTTAATTGTGCCAATATTCACCATAACATAAAATGCGCATATGATTTGGAACATGATACGCTACATAAAACTAAATTTGGCTTGGATATTCTGCAATCAAACAAAATTTCCCGCAACACTAGAACCTTTTTCTTAGATATTATTTACTGTTAAATGAATCAGAAGAGCAGAGAATTGAACAACAAAAACCAACCACGATATTACAGCAACGTTTGGCAGCTGTGGCCATTTGGCCCTGTGCTGGTTTTGATGGCAGCCAATAGGTTTTATGAAGGTTCTCAAGTAGTCATAACATCTTTCGCTGGAACATTTTCAAAATCAATTGTTTTTACAACCGTCTATAGAGTGGGCCACTTTGTACACATTTTGGGTTTGAAGATGCATAGAGGAGGTGTTGGTGGACAAAACAGTTTCAAATAAAGTTATATCAATAATGCCGGGAGGAGTGCTATACAGCTGGAATAAAATTAAAATTGTTACTTGGGCTGATAATTTCGCGCATTTGTGGAGTCCTAACAGTGCACGCTTTTCTTCTACCTACGCGGTCATCAAGCTAAATTGTTGTAGATGAAATTTTTACTGAAACTAATTAAGAAAGCAATGTTTATGTTCACATATAAAAAGAAACATTGGATTTCCTGCGTTATCTTATGCACATAAAGGGAATGCTAGATTTGGCAGAAAATAATGGGATATTTTATGTAAATTTAAGCCAGATAACGCCTGAATCAAGCCTCTTGTATGAAAGATTGCAAAAATGGTTGCATGGCAAATCAAAGACTACAACCAATTGCGTTGTTTACGCCTCCTTTGGCTTGGAATTAAAAGAGGGGAAATTTTACATGCTTGTTAAAATTAATTATTTTTTTCTGTTTGTAAAATTTAATCACAATCTGTAACTACTTTTATCGAGATGGTATCGGGACAAGAACAGATCCGCCAAAAATTATGAGGGGCGTTGTGATGGAAGACCAGACTTACATCAAGGCGGACACAAAGTAATTGCCGGAGCAGGAGATTTACGTAGCCACATCACTGTTGACCGTTCTTGGTTTGGCAGGCCATCTGTGGGTGTGGAGAGATGAGCCAATGATACATCACGACCGGGTACCATGAATGGGCAAACTTACCGAGACGATCCATCCTATCCTTCCTGCGGTCTTACCGAGGCGAGACATAATTTTGGCCCGATTTGGCATCCTGCCACTTCGCTCGGCCGAGTTGATTTGATACTAAGATAACAATGTACCTAAATACTTCAACCCACCGAACTCGCCGGAGCTTCGTCCGATTGAGAAGTGTTGAGCCATCATGAAGGCCAAACTTCGTAAAACACCGAAAATATTCGAAAGCCAAAAGTATCAAAAGTTGCCCCCACTATTACTCAAAACCTTATAAGTCGTGTTAAGGGCAAAGTGCGAGTATGCGGTCGTGGAGAGTAGATCCATTAAACCAATGCAGTAGGAACCTAACTTTAATGTTTTAGTTTATATTCTGACATCCGTCTAAAAATAAATAGTTGGCGACCGTATTTGTGTGTCTCATCTTTTTTTGGTACAGTCTTTATCGTGCTCGCAGAAAAATCTATGGTGAAAATAAACTTTTTGCAAGCAGATTACTACCTAAACTCAGTTTATTCTGGCCACATATGTAATCTAGGTTAATTACAAATGTATCACGTGTTTACAATAATTTGATATCCATGTTGATATTCATGCAAACTGACCTCACTTAGCTCAGTCGAATTAGCGAATTGTGAAAGCAATAAGCTTGAAATGCTAAAAGAAGAAGATGTTTCAAACAAACATACTATTTTTAAAAATAGTCGTGTGGGTTACAAACAAGGTTTTTGGTTTCTAAATAAAAATATGTACGTTAATTAGAAAGATGCCTACCATTTTCAAAACAAAATTATTTGCAACAATAATTATTATTGATTTGTTTTCATTGGATTTGTTTGTATGTTGGGGATTGTGTGCCGAATAATCTCATACCGAGAATTTCAGTTCTAGAATTGCAAGGAAGCCTTCTTAGGTCAAGTTTGCTGTCAGTGTGATGGCGATGTTCAACATGAATTGGAGCTATTGCTTTTGGTGATGATGTTAATGATCACTATCATTACTATGCTAGACCCATTTTCTTCATGGAAACAGCTGTATAATGTGTCACTGCTGTTGCTAGAACGATTGTTTCTGATAATCCTGTTTTCGCCATGATCCAGATTCATTCGTCTCATACTGCTTGACAAAAGTCTACACGACGAACGGTATATCCGGTCATTCTAAGGTTCGACCGTTCATGTTCCTGACCTATTTCTATAAGCCTTCTCCATTGTTCTCTTATTGTAGAAACCTTTGGTATGAACAATGAAATTTTTAGCGCCAATCGTAAACTTCAAGCTCCTTATTCCGTGTATGTCGCTAAATTAGCTGCTAAACACTTTACGCTAGAAATGGTTGTCTCACTAACACCGGATCAGTATTTCATTTTTACGGATAGGCTCGGTTCTATAAAGGCTATTCGTTTCTTAAGGCCGGTAAAGCACTCCTCGTAATCGCCGTTGCCGAGTTTTTCCGTTAAAAGGAGGTGTCTACACGGAAAAAAAATCCGTGCCCAGATCCGTGTACGGCAGTCATGAATTCGAGAAGAAGCAAAAATACACCGTGATCTCAATCACGTAATCGGGAACTAGTTCACGTTTTCGAGCAAAAATTATGAAAACGTGAACTAGTTCACGGTCCGTTTACATTTTCGTGAACGCTTTTGTTTCTGTGTAATTTTCCAAAGAACTATTTGATTTGGCAGGTCATATTTAGTTGTGGTCAAAAATCAAAACGTTTCCTCTATCGACATAATCAACAAGGATATGAAAGAATGAGTAAGAATGTCTGCAAAAGCGGTTGCTAAAAACCACAACACTCCAGCTTTGTTTTGGCCTGATTATAACTATGCAAAACCCATCATGGAATGGTATAAGGCACAAGAGGTCAAATAAGTGCCAAAAATAGTCAATCCGCCTAGCTGTCCAGAACTTCAGCCGATAGAAAAATATTGGGCGGAAACTCTTTCAACCTAAGTAGAAATCAAACGAGGTCGACGATTTCAAGAGAAGGTGGAGAACCGTCACCGCTAAGGTATCTGAGGATACTGTATGGAATGTTGTAATAGGTATACCACAGAAAATTCGAAAATTTCACAGAAAGAAGGATTAACATCTCAGCAACTGTTTTTACTGTGTATATATAACTCTATTATACTGAAATAAACAAACGGTTTTGTTGAATTATGTCTAGAATTTGTTGTTGCAGACATTATCTTAGAAGTCCGAGATTTAAGGTGGACATGTCTGCGTTTTAATGAAATCGAATACATTATACTTTGGCATCCTCATAATTAAATTAACGCTGTACAGTAAGCCTGGGTTTATTAGTATATAGATGCATTTCCATTATTTTCCAGAAATTTGCTGTGTTCACTTTTCCGCATAACTACGCAATTGACAACAACTTGTTTTGTTCCATGTTTCCAGTAATACAACAACTGTGGCTTTCACCGACAAGCAGGTTTTCAACCGTCGGTAGATTGTTAAATTTCTGACCAGCTTAGTGATAACTTTTGTCGTTATCACTAAGCTTATTTCATTTAGTTTTCATGAAATTTGATTTTATGACCTTCTTTCCCCGTCACCGTTAACTATTATCATTGAACCACGAATTCTAGCTCCACTATGTTAACGTTTACTTCCTGTTGTCCCGTGCATATCAATAACAGCGAGCATTTCCAGCCAGAAACGCTAACAAATATATTGATTTTGTCTCGACAGTTTCCGGTTTTCATGAAATTTTGTCCATATGCAAGTTTCTTCGCATGATAACATTTTTCATAAAAAATCCTAAAATTTCCAGTACTATTTTTCTATAAGGACTTAGACTTATGTAAGATACTAATTTAATTTTTTCAAAACATCATAACATTAACGATTATTCTGATCAAAATGTCGTCTTAGACGAAGATGTAGGTCATTAAATGTTTTTTAAGAAAAAAAATACATTGAAACTATAAAAAAGTAAATTCATGCTAAAAACATAAAACATTGATTTTTTCGAAGGACTCAACACCCTCCCCCCCCCCCCCGTCCGCCCACGGAAATTAAGCCCTCAATAAAAAAATTCGAAAAAAATTTTAATTATTTCCTAAAATCTGGTAAAGAGTTTAAGACGGTCACTTCTTTAATTTTTTGAATTTTTGTTTCTAAACTTTTCTAGCTTTTCTAAGTTTTATGGAATTCCGTATTTTCTAATATAACTTTACCATAAATAGACTTTACGTATTTATTTTTAATAAAAAAGCACATAAAAGCTTTTTTCGTAACCCCAGCTGTTCTGCAGTTATTGCGAGTTTTATTTTGTTGTAACAATATTTTCAGCAATTTCAAATGTTAGTCACGATGTCCACAAAAAAGTGTATGTTACATGATAGAGTATTAAATAAGAAACAAATCTTCCTTAGACACGGAGGCTGTCAGCCTTACCCGTTTCTGTTCAGACGCAACAGAAGCGATACAAACTGATGCTATCTGAAGTAAATGATCAAACTCTTTTTTTTGCAAAAACGGTTTATATATCGCGATTTTTCAAGCCTCTCGATGAGAAGGCAGTGGTCAGGTAAATTTTTATTTATACTCGTGTCTGGAACAAACTTCTTATAGGTATATTTCAATACAATGGAGTCTGCCTTACATTTGAAATGAAGTTAGGTACAAAGTCAATAAAGTGCTATATATTGGGAAGTTCTTCACCTCATCAATTTAGTTTATCTCTCATAGCTTTTCAGGTTAAACAAGCAAGTTACCCCGTATGGGAGAATACAAGGAAAGACTATATCAGTGAAGCAAGTTTATTTTCAAACATGGATAATACTGTCAAGTGTTGTAAACCTCTACCCAAATCGAAGAAATGTGGTTTAGAGACTAAAAACTTGACGGATGATGTTATTGAAAAATTAATATCTTTAGGTTGTAAGATAAATACCATTGGAGAATTCGATGCGAATCGACAATAAGTGTCGCCCCCTAGTTTATCGTCCCCAAAATCAACCACCACCTTCGAATGATGAGGAAGCGCCTTCTACCAGTGGTGTGCAATCAACGAGATCTGTAGATATGGGAAGTTAATACAAAGTCAATACCATCCCATCTGTTACGTTTCTAGCTACATCGACTTCAGCGGAGTCTATTGTTAATAAAATCAGTTTGTCATATAGCATCGAGTCATTCAACAACGGCATCATGGGAATTCATGTATCGCCAATTTCAACGAAGAAAATGAGAAGTGCTTCCTACCCCCAGCAAAAAACCAAGGAAATTAAGTATGGAGTTGAGCGTCATATATTTGACGTTTTGGATAATGAGGACCAAACAAATCTCAACGCCAAGGCTAAGGACTACAAGGTAATAATGAACCAGTTAAAGGAAAAATTGGTCGATCCTGAATGTACTCGCGATCAACAATTTCAAATTTTGTCCATATTGCCATAAAGCCTTGGACTGCGCAAAGAATCGTGAATGAATTCAACGTCAGCAGAAGCACTGCCACACAGGTAAGGTATCTGAATCTTTGAATATTATTTCATGTCATGTTGGTAAAAAAAAAATGTCATACTTGCATTTGAATGAAACCCATATAGATGTTGAACTAAGCTTTAGCTCATTTGCAGCCTTACGGCCAAAACATTGTAAACTTCTTAGTAAATCAGGACCCCATAATGTTTGTGTTTGTACGATTCACGAAAATGTGAATCTTATGCTCAACAGCTTAAAAAAAAATCGCATTCTATGTGATCGCACTATCTAAATGGAACAAATTCTGCGCGATGCACAATTTAGAACAGACTTTTGCCATCTTCGCGCGTGCATGAATTGTTACGATACGTAAATTTCATTTCATTTCATTGCACGATTTCAGATGTTTATCTCAAAATTATTGGAATAATTAAAATCACAAATAACAATTAGTAAAATTATTTTAATGTCAGACAGAGCATCGTCGAAATATAAAAAAAAATGCTAGCCTCTGTGGATTTAAAGATAGGCATAATATTGAAATTAAATGGCATTTTATTACATTTTCACACGAGAAAAGCACTTGTGTGTAAGAGAATGGCAATTACAGCAAGTTTAGCTAAGCAATACGAACATCCTATAACGAATGCTAAACAACTTTATGACTGGGCAAATAAACATAAAGAGAATCATGAAACAAAAATGACATTTTGCTATGCTTCCACGTATGAATACAAAGAGGCCGAATTGAAAATTGAAAATGTATTGAAATGTATTTTCGGTATATTTTAATAAAAAAATATCATTTTCAATATGTTTTAGAAATTTATAGATATTAAAAAAAAATAAAAAAAATAATAAAGAAGCGACCATCTCAAACTCTTCGCCAGCTTTAAGGATATAACTTTAGCTTTTATTTTTTAATTTAAGAGGATTAAAGGGGGGTTCCTTTGATAAAATCAACGTTTTGGGTTTTTCTAGCAGGAATTTACGAATTAGTTAGTTTCTGTGTATTTGTTTCTTGAAGAACACTTCATTACCTAAAACTTTTTTTAAGACGACATTTTGATTGTTTGTGAAAAATTCTTGTTTGAAAAAATAAAATCCCCAACCAGGGGATTATTCCAAGATAATTTAGTATTTTTTAAACGAAACACGTAATATTGGGTAGAAACCAACATATGGACAAAATTTCATTCAGATCGGAGAGAGTAGTGTCCAACCGGTTTGCTTTTCTGGCTGAAAATGCTCCAGCACACTTTGATCAACGCGAAAAGCGACCACAGTTTAGTGCGCAGTTTCTAGCTCAAAATTCAACCTTCAGAATGTTCACCATAAAAGTGCAGACGATCTTAACGTTTTTTTAAACTCTTATCTGGTGTAAAAACTTTGATTTGTGTCTCCAAAATAACGAATAACCTTGCCCTCTCTAGCTTTGAGAAACACATTGCTTCATGCTGAAATCGTTTCTTGGTTTGGCATTTCGAGCCATGTGTTTGCCTCCCATTAGCTCCAGACCAGGAGGCCCTAACCATAAAGCTTACCTTGCTATTTACCTATAGTATTGGCCCCAATCAAAACAATAATACAATCAAATGAAAACAAACAAGCAGTGCAGCCGCGAGTTGATAGCTTGTAATAATTCCGATAATTATACGCAATTACACGGAGATCCGTTTCTAGATATCTATACTTGCATTTGGCGCTCTAAACAAGACGACTGTCTTATCTGATTGTTTTCATAAATATGTTTTGTATTTTTACCGACAGTCAATTGTCTATATTGTGAACTACTGAATGTAACATACAAATATGGTATACAACAAGGTTTAATTACATTCTACCACCGGTCGTTCTGGATGTGTTTGCATTCTAGATAGTTACTATTAGTTTAACATGTATGTGTATGTATGTGTGTTATATACGTGTTCGCTTTCGGTGAGGATACGTAAATCAGAATAAAAAGGGGAACTTAAAAACCGATGGAAAAGTGGAAAATGTACAGTACGGAAGAAAACGCGCTCTCGCATTGGCACCGAAAAGGAAGAGTATAAGTTCATTTCAACCGCCATGCGTGACTACCTGATTCATATCTTCGGAGACTTTACTTTCCTCCATATCCAGCAGATCGCCCATCTTCTCGTTGCCATTGTCATCCGGGATTGAAGCACCATTTATGCCGTTGATTTCTGTTTCATCGACATCCGCACCTGTCGATTCCGGTTCCTCACCTCCCACTGTTGATTCTTCCCTGCAGGATGGTTAGGGTATGGAAACAAATTGATGCTTGTATTATTATTGGCTCAGGCAAAGGTGTGATTGAAATGAAATGCATTGCAGAATAAAATAGAAAAGCTAAGAAAATAACACGGAGAGAAAGGTGGACGGACGAAATACAGGACAGCAAATTAGTCTCGATAATTACTTGTTCTTGGTCTCGCTTTCGCTCTCGTCGTTCGGGAGATCGGTTAGCGTCCCGTTAGTGAGATTGTGCACAGATTTAGATTTAGAAACACTATTGTAATTATTTACATCGTTATCTAGTAAGTTATTTTGCGATAAAAAGGGTTTCATTCTCGTTTGCGAACCGTTGCTCTGAAATGGGTTACGGGTATAGGGGTTGGTTCAGTGTTAAAATAGAGTTCTCAAACTAATCAGTTTCGTGTAAATAGGACATTACATCGTCGGTATCCTCGTCGAGCGTGAACATGGTCCAGTCGAAAAACGCCGGGAAACCCTGCTGTGATATTCGTGGTGCCTCCGGTATCACCGTCAACAGGGAACGGTCGATCTCATTCGGTCTGTTCTTATAGAACTCGGCTGCCTTGTCCCTCTGTGTTGGTGGTTGTATGTAATGTAAAATGGATTGAGAAAGTATGTATTTATGACGTTTGTGAAACTGCCTGCTGGAATGAATTGCAAATTTAAGGGAAGTCTTATGTCTTGAAAAAAGGTAAGCAAACACAATGGAGTTGAAATTGAATAACTTAACCTACTTAAAAGATATTTTAAAGACTGTTGATAAAAACTTACCCTAATATTCTTAGGATGTTTTGCATACATACAATTTTAGGTAAACAAAAAGTTTTAAACCCGTTTAGTTTTAGTTTTAAAAATATATCCTCGACCTGAATCGGGAACCGAACCCATCCACATGGTTTAAAGGTATTAATCATTAGTCAAAATAATTGCCCAGGTAATCGATAATTAGCATATGCAGTAAATCAACCCTAAATCTGCATTTTAGATACTACAAGCATTATATTAGTATTATATCAGCATCTTGAAGACTATCTTTTGTAAAGTAGCATTTTAAATGATATTTGAATGCTTGTAACCTGTAATAAGCATTTCGAATGCAAAATTGCATAAATGAAGCATTATCATAACATTGCAGTAACGCAGCCGGTATATTGGGCCAAATGTGGCATTTATGTTGCATTAAAGGCGACTTAATTGCTTGATAGGCTGCCGTAAAGACGCTTTGGAACTGCTTATTGGTTACCTGGGGAGTGTCGATATTTGCATTAAAAAAGCCACGCGCTTCGTTCTGTTGACAGCGCATGTGGTACTGAATACAAAGCTAACTTCATAAATAGTACAAATAAATTTCGTTGCAGAGAGCAACGAATAGATTGGTGAGTCAAACGATCGATTTCGTACAATAAACTGAGGTTTTATTTTCAGGGTAAGTTGTATTTAATGTCATGTCAACCTACTGTGTCAATATATTATTTTTTGATATTACACATTACATTGTTTTCAGTAAAAAACAGATCTATTGATGCTGATATAAAGATAGCCTATATTATAGAAACGTAAACATTGTTGAAAATGGCGAATGAGGAAATTTCTCGCGTTTCGTGAGTTACAATGGACACTACTTCTTTTTCTTTGTAGGCTATTCAAGTTTATTTCTTGCCTTCAACTCAGTGTTATAAGTGCACTTTCACATTTCTCAATTAAGAGCTATAATTATAATTTTATGGTAAGCTATCAGTATATCAGTATAATTTTATGGTAAGAACAATCATACCTTGGTAAGTCAAGAAATTTTTCTTTACGAAAAATTCATAGACCAGACCAGGAATTGAATCCAGATACCTCTAGCAAATGTTTGCTTACTAGAATCACTATGTACTACCAATGTTTGTATAATTTACGATTTAAAATGCTTCGTTAAATTTCACAACAAAACGGTTTGCTTCTCATGAATTATCTAGTTTATGCATACATCACAAAATGTCGGCAAAAACCGGAGAATCTAGGAGGCTCTGCCCGCGGTCGGTTAGCTTTGCAAGGAGCTGTTTCCGTTTTTTCCCCGAATTTATTTTTCAATATTAATTTTTTTTGTGAGAAGTGTAAAAACTCACTGGAATTGTGTTGTGAAGCCTTAAGAAGAAAAAGGAGTGCCATTTGTAATAAGGAAAGGAGAAAATCCGACCGAATCATAATAGCTTCCCGTCGGTCGCATTCGTCAGGTACCCCGGAAGAGTAGCTATACAAGGGAGTTGGTACCGGTGCACCTGGTTGCCTGGCTGCGGTGATGAAATTTCTGGCATTAACGTATTAAACGGAATGAACGTGACAAGGACAGTAACGGATAACAAGGACAGTAATGAATACTGATTTTTACAGATAAGTACAACCTATTTTAAATAACGGTGATGATGGAATTATTCACCCCAAACGAACTTGTTGTAAAATGCAACCTTAGTCCACCCCCACCACTCTAGAACGCCAACCTATGCATGCACGCCCGAAACGTATATTCGAGAGCGCGCGCACGTTAGTGTGTGTGTGTGTGTGTGTGTGTGTGTGTGTGTGTGTGTGTGTGTGCGCGCGCGCGCGCGCGTGTATGTGTGTGTGTCGGCGAGTACTTTTTCACTTTTCAGAGAGCACGTAATGGCGCTATAACCATAAGCCATAGATGGCTAAGACAAGAGTTAGTGCTCATGTCCCAACCGACTGACAAGCTCACACGCAAAAAGGGCCTGGATACAAGTAGGAAACACCTGTGTTCCAGCCCAGAAAGGCAGATTACAATGGAGTGCATCAACTTTCTTAGCTTTGTCACTCCCAACGACCTATATACATAAATATACATACACTTTCGCGCCAAAGAAAGCCTCCCGCACAACCCCATCCAAATTCCAACTCCAGAAGTCTATGAAGGTTGCATGAGTTCTCAGCATAATCTTAAGTAGACATCTAATCAACACTTCCCTCCCATCCCTTGCTAATCATAAGGACCTGGCCAGGTGTTGTGCAAAGAGGTCGATGGATGAAGAGCCTGTCACACCCAAGGCACCTCTTCTAGCGCTTCCATCGTCTCTACAACAGCCAACCCAGGATTATGTATGGTCGGAAAATGCTATGCTATGCTACATCACAAAATGTCGGCAAAAACAGTACTCCAAGAACAATTTTATGGGGCAAATTATAGAAGTCGAGTCGATCGTCACTTTGCTCAACAGCTATATTTAGCTATTCGATGTCAAGTTCGAAGAAATTTTGTCGACTTAATCGACCGCTCGTGACTTAATCGAAACTAGTGACTAATCTGTCACATTTTGTTGTTTGTTTTGATACTTGTTTTCCATCGGTTGGTGGTTATTGGCTGACCAATACAAGAAATACACTAAACCATTTTTTTCACGGATGTATTAACAGTAAACCGATTTTTTTAGGCAATTAAATGTCTAATCTTATTAAAAACAAAACAAACTACCATCAGTTAGAAAGGCTTAGTTCTCAGATTAACATTAATGTGGACATCTCTACAGGCTTTTGTGGCGTGGAGCCATGCAAAACTAATGTTAAGCAGAGGTAGTAGGAAATTGACCAAGAGCTCGATTCATTAGGACCACCACGCGCCTTGGGTCGAAATTACAAAAAAAGTAAATTTTATTTTCAGGCTTAAATATTATTAGTTTTGTGATCTTAAAATTTGACCTTCAAGCTCAGCTTTTGAAATTAATCTTAGAACTTTGATTTTATTTTCTAAACTGTTCTAAGCGCATAATTTCAGAACAAGTGCAAGGGATTTGGAAAGTTTCCCCTAGCGTTAAATGGTTTATGAAATTTGTCATTAATTTCTGGAAGTATAGAAAGAAACTACCCAGAATTTTGGACATATCCTAGAAAATTCAAAAAGACACTTCTCAGAGCTTCTGGAAGATACTTTCTGGAGGTTCAGGAAGAGATTTCCTTTAAAACAAACTTCTCCGAAGGTTAGGCAGAAACTGTTCAGAAGTATAGGAAGCACTTCTTCGTAGTTCAAGTAGGATTTTCCTAAAAAAAATCAGGACCAAACATCTTTGAACTGCAATATTATCTGGAAATTAGAAGAAAAATTAGTAACTTCCATTTAATTCCAACTACCTTTGCTTATCTTCGACAGATACGCGTATTTCGTCTACAATGTGTAGACTTCTTCAGTGTCTCGTACTAATAACTCGACTTGTAAGTCGAGTTATTAGTACAAGACACTGAAGAAGTCTACACATTGTAGACGAAATACGCGTATCTGTCGAAGATAAGCAAAGGTAGTTGGAATTAAATGGAAGTTACTAATTTTTCTTCTAATTTCCAGTTACAGGTATTCCACTAAACAGCTCAAACCCTCTAGGATGCAATATTATGCTTTCCAGATATTCAGGAGAGAACGTCCCCGAAAATCAGGATAGGACTTCTTAGAGCTCCAGAGAGAAGTTTAGGCAAGAACACTTTTTAGTAGTTTGGAACTTTCCAGAGGTTCTGGAAATCTTTTCCGAAATTTAAGATGGAACTGCCCAGAATATCTGGAAAAAACATCCCCGAAGTTCCGGAAAAAAAATTCCAGGGAGGGCACTACCTATAATTTCTCAAAAAAAACAGAAACATCCTTAGAAGTTAAGGATGAAACATCCAACAAATTTAAGGAAATTTTCCTAAAAATTCTGGAAACGACTTTCCCAAAGTTTTTGTAAAATTTTCTTCGGTGTTCATGATGGGATATATTAAAAGTTTAGAAAGAATAAGTTCAGGAAATAACTTTGCCGAATTTCACGAGGAAACTTACTAGAAAGAGCACTACATATAAGTTTCAGAAAAAAATTCTCAAAAATTTCGAAGATTGCCAGAAGTACTGAAAGAAACTTCCAGAAAGGTTAGTTGGAACTACCCAGAAGTTATAAAGAGCTTTCTGGAATTAGACTTTCTCGACGTTCAGGATTTCCCAAACGTTCAGGTAAATACTTTTCAGGAGTGCAGGAAAAAACTTTTCAGAAGTATGGGGGGTACCAGTAGTTCAAGTAAGAGTTTCCTAGAAATTCAGGGAAAAAAAATTCCCCGAAGTACAGGAAAAATCTTCCATGAAGTTCAGAAGAGCACTTTTAAGAAGTTCAGGAAGAAACTTCCAAGGAATTTTAAAGAAAATTGTCAAGAAATTCTGGAGTGAACTTTCTCAAAGTTTTGGAGGAATAATTTTCGCAGATTAGGATAGGGGTTATCAGATATTAAGAAAGTAACTAAGTTCAAGGGGAAAAACTATACATATATTTCTGAAAGGTTAGGTTGGGTTTTAAGATGTAAATTATCAAAATCCGGAGTGACTGCCAAGAAGTTCATGAAAAAACTTTCCAGAAGCTTAGGAGGAACCATTCAAAATTTTAGCATAGAGCTTTGCAGAAGATCAAGTGAGAGCTTCCCTGAAATTCAAAAGATAATCACTGACGAACCGAAGAAGCAGTCTATACTATGACGATTATATGACCATAATGATATCCATTGCTCATTACACCATATAAAAATATGATAAACAAAATTTACCCAACTGTTTGCATCGTACTATGAGCTAGGACACAAACTCTTATAGGAATTACAATTCATTGGATTCCATCTCACCTTGTTTGAGAGATTTGATTGGTATGAAAGCTTTCCTAAAGTTTAGCAGAGAAGAGGAGAAAAATTCAAGAAGTTCCTCAATTTATCGAAGAAGTTTACGAGAATTTTTCCAATGCTGAAAAATACAAAAATTAAATAAAAAAAACCCTCAATTTTCAAAATTTCCAACTTTGTGTACCAGAAGCTTAGAAAAATATTTGAGACGTGGCTGGGTAGCTCAGTGGTTACCCGTTCTGTTAACTGAGCAGATGGTCGGGAGTTGACAATTGTGGAGACGCAGAGGTAAAAACGGTCTCTAACCAACGATTGTCAAAATAATCCCCCCTCCTCAAAGACCGTGAGGACGTGGCCGGCGCCGGTCACGATCTATAAATAGAATGACCTAGTGAACTTTGTACATTGAAGAAGTAAAGCTACTCCCAAGCTCCATCTATGTTTGTGGTTCTTTGTACAATTACACTAGTTCTGATTAGTAACGGAGTAGCAACTACGATACGCATGGTCATTTTTTAAAAAAAAGGAAGTTTAAAAAAAAAAATTCCGAACTAAAGATAACAGTCGAGTTAGGTTGCCGACTGCGCTTCTGTAATGCGCAATATTGATCGACTCAATAGTGACAAGTGTCGAGTCAACTATGCCAATGAGGATTCCTCAGGACTTTGGTACTTGATTTCATAATTGATTTTCTAACTCTTTACTGAACTCAATAGGGAAGGCAAAAGATAGTTATGAATATATTAACAGACAAAGCAAAACTCAAACAGAGGGTATACGAACGATACCAAATAAGAAAAAAACTCGGATTGCGAACAATTCGAACAAAACCTAGGCACCTAGAATGCAATAAAATAAGTCACGGTAGGGTCAATTTACTACTTTTCTCGTTTCAGAGGATTAACTCTACGATTTATCCAGGACACAAAGATGAAAACCCTTCCCAGAGAGCGAACAACCGCTCTTACACTTAGGCCCATCAGTCAGGACACAAGGCGGAAAAACTTTTGTCTTTTCAAAGAAGTCAGGCCTGTCAAGTTGGCGGATTCATCCGTGCCTTGACCTACAACGCATTGGGGATGTAAGGCAAAAATGTGTCCTTGGTTCGGGTACTACTATATCCTCTTATGTACAGATTGCGGAGCTCTAACGCTCGTTTCTGAAGGTAAATTTCGATAGATCAGAAGTAAGCAGATGGATGAAGGTCTAAATATTGGCAGTTCTAATTACAGATTACACTCATCTTCATCAAATGTCCTAGGGGCTGCTTAAAACCCGTCCCGTACCCTAGTATGTTTAAAAAGTTTTTAACTTATTACAATTAGATTCAGGGTGGGGTTTTTTTGTCGATGACTGATTGTGTTTTTTGATTGGTCTTATATCCCTCAAATATACTTCAAATACCCTTCATAAAGACAAATATAATAAATTTAGTATAACAGTAAACATATATTTTTGGAAAATAATGTTCTGAAGTGCGGAGGGATTGACGAAATCGACTCGTCGTTGTATATCGATGTGCATTGTTAGGAGTATTTGCATTTGGTGTTGAAACTGTAAGCGTTTTAAAATTAAAACTACAAATTCAATGGTTGCCCAAGATCTGCCTACATCCTTTTTGCAACTCATTCCAGCAAATCATCACTAGTCTATTCATCATACGTGATCCAGCGCAGTTTCATCGGCCCCGGCTTGCACAAGAAGATTAAAACTTCTCGCATTGTTCTTGGCACTGGCCGCCCAGTGCAATGGAGTCTTTCCAGTGTGATCTTCGTCCGACGATAGGCTTGGCCAAATCGAAAGAATATACTCGACAATCTGGGTGTGAGCCAAGCCCGCCGCTTTATGTAGAGGTGTCAAGCCGTTCGAATCTTTGCTGGTCAATACGATCCGTGGCGTCGGTGAAGCCGTCTTCTCCTTCAACGTATCAAGGTCGTTATCCACGACGGCTTGGTGAATATCCTTGATGACACCCTAGTTTATTACAATCGATATAAAACATAAGCGCGCTAGAAAAATTGACTAACACAAAAGCAGATCAGTACCATAACATGTGGCACACATTCCAGGAATCGCTTCATCTTTGGATGATGCGATGTTTCTGTTCGAAGACGCATTCCCTGTCCAGCCCAGATCACTTTGGCCAGCTTGGCTAGCTGCTTTTGATGCAACCATATCCTGATATTGGATGGTTTTATGTTCAGACCTGCCAACCACAGCGCAACATACAAATTGCAGAATTTAACGTGATTACAATTAACTTCATCAAACATTCATATGTTCTCTAGGCAATGAACTTACCATCTTTGTTTCTGCTATCATTGTCTCGTTGTAGGTTCTGATTGTTCATTTGCAATACTGCAAAGGAAAGGTAAAGAAAAACAGGAAATTCCATTATAAGGAGTATGTTGTTGATTTTAACTGCTATATACTATGGAATGGTTACGTTGGCTAGTGGGGTTTGCACAAAATTGTTTACATGGTAAATATCGTGCAAGCAACTGACCGATGGGTAAAATCGATTTGAGCGTAGTTTTCGTTCAGCTGGGCGATCAGTGAGACTTTTTTCATACATTATTCAATCGATTACTAAGGTGGTAGAGAAACGAAGCCTTACTGGCGAGCCCTTCAGTTGTAAACATAAATGGCGACTTCATAGAAAATAAATTGCATGACATAATGGCAAACAACCACCTAAAAAATTGCAGTTTCAGTGCATCCGCGTGTTTGAGAAAACTTTTAATAACGTATGCAATTGCTTTTTTTTGGATAAGTGATAAAAACAGATATTTTTTTTCATTTCCTTAGCATTTTAGGAATTCTATTTTGTATTTCAAATTTTCGATCGAAGTTGACTTATTTCCAGCTACTTCATGCTGATTTCTGCATCTAATGGAACTGAATTTTTGTTTCTTATTAATTTTTTTTTTACTTTGCTTGTTTCCTTCTTTATTATCGAGGGCCTCAAAATTATATGACATTTTGGTAGTGTCTAGTTGTTGTCAACTTAAGGATTCATACTTTATTCAGAACAAACCTAAGGTGTGGTCCAGTTATAATCTGAACATAGACTATTGCGCATACTTCGCATATACATTAACAAAATAATATTCTGTTTTAACTAAAATGTTAGACTTCATGTGAACTTTAGAGGGAAAATACAAAAAAAATAATCATCTCGATTCCGAAGAAATTTGCGGACTTTTCACGGAATACGTTTCATCAACCGGCGCACATTATTCTCATCCATCGTTTTGGCAATCTTATTCCACTTGGTTCTCAATTCATTGATGCTTTCGACGACACTGCCATTCACATTCAGCTTTCTCTTCATAATAGCCCAAAATCTCTCTATCGGTCTGAGCTGGGGACAGTTTGGTGGGTTGAGTTCTTTCGTCATAAACTGAATCCCGTTGGTTTCATACCACTGTAGCACTGTTTTACTGTAATGACAGCTTGCAAAATCTGACCAAAACATGACAGGTTCTTTGTGGGATCTGATGAATGGCAATCTTCGCTTTTGGAGACATTCCGTTCTGTACAGCTCTGAATTAAATATCTTATCAGTGATGAAAACCTTGGTCTTCCTACCGCAGCTACAGATGCCTTGCCAAATCATGTATTTACGTGCAAATGTATCTGCAAACACAAATTTGAATTTAGCAGGAATATCTCCCCGAGCCGTAGACAGGTAAAATTTTGTTCCGGTAGCTGTTTGAAATCGGCCTTTACACAGGTTTCATCGCCCATGAGAAGACAGCCATTGAATTTTGGCAACACCTGATCATACAGTTTTCTGGCCACATTGTTCTGCTCCCTATTTGGTTGTCTACAAGCACGGTATGACTTGAAGCTTTCCCGGAGACGAATCCGTTGCATGGTACTGCGTGCGGCGCGAAACTTTTTGGCCGAATCGCTGTCTGAGATGTTGGGGTTGGGCCTTAATGTTCTTGATGACTTTGTTCCGCAGTTGACGGTTGACAGTACCCACCCAACGTTTGCTTTGAGGCTTGCGATCCGTCGACAAAGTTTCTCTGTACATTTTCAAAACACGCTCCACGGTATTACGGGGAAAACCCAACACTCTAGCAAGTATTGGCCCAGACCACGAAGGGTTTTCCAAATGATTGTGCACAATTATTTTTCTTCTTTCTTCTTCCATTTTGCTTTTCTCTGAAACCCGTTCGAACTGCACCACGAAAACAATGATTCTGATGTTGTTATTGTTATAGGGAACACATAAGATTTCATAGTTTTAAATACAATCACTAGGGTCGCTGTAAGAATCAAAAATATTTGTTCCAATACTAAAGGGTGTATTCGATAAAAATGGCACACAGAAAATCTCCTGTAACTATTGAACCGTATGAGTAAAAAACCTAGAAATTTGAGTAGATCTTATCCATAGTGTATTATTTACATTTGCCAAGTTTTATAGTTATACATTCAGCAGTTCCAGACATGTCGTCGAAGTGCTCCCTTCATCACTTCCGGAACAATAAACGGTGCGATTTACACGGAAGAGTGCCTTAAGAAGCGTCTCTTGCCATTCATTAAGATGCACAAAGGATCAACTCTGTTTTGGCCTGATCTAGCATCCTGCCACTACGCTCGAAACGTATTGGAGTGGTACCGAGCCAACGGAGTCAATTTTGTGCCAAAGGATATGAACCCACCAAATTCACCGGAACTTCGTCCAATTGAAAAATTCTGGGCAATTATGAAAACGGAACTTCGCAAACATCCCAAAACTATAAAAACAGAGCTACAATTGAAGAAAATTTTGGTAAAAACAACAAAAACACTGGGAAAATCGGTTTGTACAAAATTTGATGGGTGGAGTGAAAAGGAAGGTGCGGGCATTCGGGGTGGGAGACGAAATTGAATAAAACAAATTTTGTAAATCAAAACTCATTAGTAGTTCTTCATTCCTTGAAAATTTCAAGAAAATCCGATAATCAGTTTAATTTTGATGAGTATATATGTGTGTGCCATTTTTATCGAATACACCCTTTAAATGGGCCACAACTTATCATCATCAAACTTAAAACTAACTTAATTTCACCTAAAAATATATAGATTCTGTTCCAGCAAAACATATTTTTCGAGAAACGTCTCCAGACGGTGGCTGTCTGGCCAGACCATTCACTATGCTGGAATTCTCTATGGCTCTTATTTCATCAAACAATTCCTAAGCCGGATGTGATACGGTGAAATTCAATGTTTTGATAAAATCTTCTTACAAACCTCCCAGATATCGCAAAAAGACGCTTATTAGACTTATTTAGTTCTTTACTTCGAAACAACATTGTACCGTACATTGTACAACATTAAGCGTCTGATCATATTTCTTACTGTCCAACCTGCTCACATGCGTTAGGAAATTGTTCGAAAAAATAATCCTTCGAAGGCTCAATCGCTGGTTCGAATCGAATAACTATCAAATACACAGATTGGGTTCCGTAAGAGCAAAGGAAAAATGATTGTCCAGCGCTGCTTTCCAAAGAGCAACTGGCTTCAGTATTTCTGGACATTAAGGGGGCTTTTGATTCAGTTTCCATTGAAATCCTGTCAGATAATCTCCAGAGATGTGGACTTCCTGGAATGTTAAATATTTTTATATACCTACAATTTGTTGTCAGAAAAGAAAATTAACTTTTCACTGGGACAACTGACAACTTCCAGAATGGGCTGCCCCAAGGCTCATGCCTCAGCACTCTTCTTTATAACTTTCATGTCAAGGATATTGACAATTGTTTGGCAGAACAATGCATGCTAAGACTGCCGTTAACTTGCAAGGACCATTGCAAAATTCCCTAGATGACCTAGGATCCGTATTTTCACCGCAGAAAACTGAACTGGTAGTGTTTACTCAAAAGCGGTACCACTTTCAGTTTCAGTTTAGTCTTTTGGATAGAAACATTACCCAATCGTTATCTTTCAAATACCTTGGGGTCAGGTTAGATTCAAAGTGTAATTGGAATGTCCGCATTACGTACAGTGGGGGAAATTCGTTTAAACACAATGTCATTTTAGCGTTTATTTTCAACACAAAAGATCCAGACGAAAAATCAAATATAGTTTGTCATAGCCTATCAGAAGTTTCGTATTTGAGAACACAATTTGATTGGAAGTTCATAATGACTTTTGAAAAAATTCCAAAAAAGGTGATTTTGGGGGGAGGGGGTGGAATTCGCTTAAACGCACTTGTAGTTTTATTAATCAAATCGAATTCACAGTTCAAAAATAAACAATAAACAATAGTTAATACTTCGTTTGCTTTCCGTTTTTCTGAATAGTTTCGAAAATTCTGTTCGGCATTGATTTCACCAGCTTCTGCAGAGTTTTATCAGGTATCAAGCTCCAGGCTTCTCTTACGGCTGACTCAAGTTCTCGAACTGTTTTAAACTGCCTTCCGCCTTTGTAAACCTGTCGTGCCAGGATGCCCCACAAGTTCTCGATAGGATTTAGATCCGCACAACGAGCTGCCCAATCCAGAAGACTGATGTCTCGTTCAGAAAACCATTTCAAAGATTGCTTGCTGACATGAATTGCTGCATTATCCTGTTGAAATACGAAATTTTCCGGTATAACGTCTTCAGTAAACGGGATCAAAACATCTTACAGAAGCTCCAAGTACTTTTCCGAATTCATCGAAATGGTGGCAATAGGAATCTTTCCATGGTTCGAAAAAACGGCCCAAGACATTAGAGTGCCACCTCCAAAGTTCCTGCTTAACTTAACCTGCGGAGATTTCCTCAAATCGTGCCAATAATATGCGGTGCAGTCTGGGCCATCCAAATTGAATTTCTTCACGTCAGAAAAAATAACATTGTCCCATTCCGTAGTCCACAACATATATTTTTTAGCGAAATTCAATCTAGCGTTAATGGGAGCCGGTTGAAGATTGTTTTTTTTTTTGCTTTTTTGTGTACTTTAGGTGGCCACATCCCCGTGTAGAATCTGCAGTACATGCCTCTTAGAAATGGAAAGCCCCCATTTGCGCTGCAGAGAAGTTTCCACAGTCACCCATTTGTATAAATTGGTTCCGGACACGATTGGTAATCTTCGAATTTCCCATTGTTTTCTTTTTTACGCCATACTTCTTACCTTTTTTCAGCAGGTTCCTGTTTGCTGCTTCCAATCTGTGGATCACACGTGCAAATTCGCGATTGCTCTCACCGCGATTTTTGAGTTATCGAACCTGTATTTGCTCTGACTGGCTTAAATACTTTCCTTTACCCATTTTGCCGAAAACAAGCAACAACTACCGCTCAACGCTAATTAAAACTCGTGTTTATGGCGGACAAGGGCTATACAGTGTAAATATGACAGATTCACAAGATAACAGTAGCGTAGGTACGCTCAATGCGGCTTTACGTTAGTGTGCGTTTAAACGAATTTCCCCTCTAAAATCACCTTTTTTGGAATTTTTCAGAGATCACAATGAACTTCCGTTCAAATTGTGTTCGCAAGAACGTAACTACTGATAGGCTTTAGTAAACTGTATTTGACTTTTTGTTTCGATCTTTTGTATTGGAAATAAACCCAAAAATGACCTTGCGTTTAAACGAATTTCCCCCACTGTATTTGAAGTAAACATTCCAAAAAGGGATCAACTTTCTTTATTCAATTTGTGGCCCATGACGAGGTGTTCACCCGGGAGGCCCTATAACTCTTTATAGAGTATGGCTCTTTTTGATTTCCATCAGCCAAGATAAATTTACCTCACAAAATTGAAACGAATTCAATATCGTTGCCAGCGTATTGCTCTTGGCTGTATGCACTCAACGCATAACATGAGTCTCGAAGTTCTAAAGGGCGATACGGTCAAAATTTGGTCAATATCAACTTGACGTATTTCTTTCAATTTTGCATTTAAAAAACCTGAACACCCCTCATTTTGAAGGTGTGTGTGTAGAATGTTGCTCCTATTTTGATTTTGGAATTCACTCTTCAGTTGTCAAAATGCCGTCCAAGCAAGAAGAGCAGCGTATCAAAATTTTGCTCGCGCATTGCGAAAATCCGAGCTACTCGCACGCAAAGTTGGCAAAATCGCTAAAAGTTGCCAAATCAACCGTTACAAATGTAATTGAAGTGTTCGGGGAACGTTTGTCGACAGCCAGGAAGTCTGGATCTGGGGGAAATCGAAAACCGGAAGCCGCTGAGACGACAAAGAGAGTTGCCGGTAGTTTCAAGCGATACCCTAACCTATCTCTCCGAGATGCCGCAAATAAGCTGGGTGTATCGTCTACAACCGTGCATCGAGCCAAAAAACGAGCCGGACTATCGACTTACAAGAAGGTACTGACTCCAAATCGCGATGATAAACAAAATACGACGGCCAAAGCGCGATCCCGGAGGCTGTACACGACGATGCTGACGAAGTTTGACTGCGTGGTAATGGACGACGAAACCTACGTCAAAGCCGACTACAAGCAGCTTCCGGGACAGGAGTTTTATACGGCAAAAGGAAGGGGAAAGGTAGCAGATATTTTCAAGAACACGAAACTGTCAAAGTTCGCAAAGAAATATCTGGTTTGGCAAGCCATCTGTACCTATGGCTTGAAAAGCAGCATTTTCATAGCTTCCGGGACTGTCAACCAAGAAATTTACATGAAAGAGTGTTTGAATAAACGTCTGTTGCCTTTCCTGAAGAAACACGGTTGTTCCGTACTGTTTTGGCCGGATTTGGCATCTTGCCATTACGGTAAAAAGGCCATGGAGTGGTACGCCGCCAACAACGTGCAGGTGGTTCCCAAGGACAAGAACCCTCCCAACACGCCAGAGCTCCGCCCAATTGAGAAATACTGGGCTATTGTCAAGCGGAACCTAAAGAAGACCAAAAAAACTGCTAAGGACGAGCAGCAGTTCAAGGCAAACTGGCTTTCTGCGGCGAAGAAGGTGGACAAGGTGGCTGTACAAAATCTGATGGCAGGGGTCAAGCGTAAGGCCCGGCAATTCGGATTTGGAAAAGCGGAAGCCTAACTGAATATTTTTCCTGAATTTTATACTAATTGAACTTGAAAAAGAAATTTAATTTGATTTTTTAAATAAACGATTTCACCGATTTACACGCGTTTTCCCTTGACCAAATTTTGACCGTATCACCCTTTAGCAGGAGTAAAACCTCTCCAAAATCGGTTCTGGGAGCTTCAGCTCAAAATATTAATCACCTGTGGAGTGAAAAACGCATTTGTTATAGAAAATTTTCAAGGGCTGAATACAAAATCTTGATTTGTGCGAATTTGCCACCATTACATATCATCGGATATGTATCTTCCATGCTATACTCCAGACCGTACTCACTTCACCTAAAGACTGTATTCGATGAAATTTGGACACACAAAATAGGTCACCAAAAATTTTCCTTGAGCCCGATTCTTTTCAAACTTTCTGGAAATAAAGTACTACCAAATGGTTAAGTGTTGACATCATTGGTTTATTGAACCTCTTCTCCCAACCCAAATGCCCGCACCTTTGGCTTGACCCCTTTCATCAAATTTTGGGCAATGATAGGACCGACTTGCTTACTTACTTTTAACCACACTTTCCTTAGTTCAAGTTCACTTTCTATCAGTTTCGCAGTTTTAACAATTGGGCGAGTTTCAATGTTGGAGGAACGTCTTTGGTACAAAACTGCATTATTATCTTTGTACCAGTCTAAGACGGGCCGGGCATAGTGGCAAGATGCCAAAGGCATTCGTCCTTATAGATTTGTCCGTTGACGGTCCCAGAGGTGATGAAGGGCTGACACATTTTGCCACTTCCGCAGATCGCTTGCCAGACAAGGAATTTTTTGGCGAATTTCAGCAGTTTCTTCTTCCGTACACTCTCCGGAACGGCCAAATTAGAGGTGGCGACGTAGTGTTCCTGTCCTGGCATTTGTTTGGTGTCGGCTTTAATGTAGGTCTCATCGTCCATCACAATGCAGAACGGTTTTGTGAGCCACTCCCTGTACAGTTCTCTTGCACGAGTTTTGGCCACCGAGTTCTGTTTATCCGGTTCGGTGCCTTCTGGACCTTGTACACATGTAATCCAGAACGTTTCATTGTTTTCTGCACAAAACAAACTGAAACTATCGCCTTTTTCGCAACATCCCTGATCGAAATGTTGGGATAACGCTTAAATTGGTTCAATACCATCCTGGCCTTCTCCGGATTTGATGTGCCACGTTTTTTGCCACTACCATTTTTCCGCATGGTTGTCTTACGGTCCTTGAACGTTCCGATCACATGAGATACGGTTGCGATTCCGAGCTGTTTTCCGATCCATCGATGAGAAGCGTTTGGGTTTTCGAAGTGAGTGCCCAAAATTTGTTGGCGCACTATTTCTTCATTCGAAGCCATCACTCAAATCACTCGACCGATTTTCACGAAACTCATTACACAATTGACACAACACAATGAAATACATTCAGTTAAAATTTCAATAATTTTTACCCTCACGCTAAAAAGTTACGAACAATTGCGTGTGTCCAAATTGTATCAAATACAGTCTTTATAGCAGTTCTTCAATTCATTATGATTTTTGCATGAAACAGGCAACTCGTGGGACTCCGGAACAATTTCGTTCTATTATCATTCCGTGATTTTTTTTTGTTCCTTTGCGCTTATGGAACCCAAACTGTGTATTTGATAGCAAGTTAAAGTGTGTACGGAATCAAATTGCGACACACACAAATATTCGGCATAATTCGTCCGTTAAACCAATCATCTTCAAACTTTCAAGGAGTAAAAATAAACATGTTATTAATATTTTCTTATGTTTCTTTTATTCAATTTCTATTCAATATCCAAATGCACGAACCTTTTTCTTTACACTACTCATAAGGTCCTGTTCAACATTTGGACCAACCATTTTTTCTTCATATCTTCCTCCGATTTCACTTCTTTAGAATGCTTCAAAAGTGCCTGCATCATGATGGCCCAGTACTTTTCAATTGGCCGCAGTTCCGGTGCGCTCGGGAGGTTGAGATGCGTCGGCACGAAATTGACCTCCTAGGCCTTGTACCACTCCAAAACCTCTCTCGAGTAATGTCACGAGACTAAATCCGGCCAGAAAATCGTAGGACCATCGTGTAACCTCAGAAGAGGAAGTAGACGCTTCTGGAGGCATTTCTTTAGGTACCCCTGCCCATTGACCATTCCAGTTGTCACGAATGGGGTGTCAAATTATTGTCTATCAAAACGGATTTGGCTGATTTTATTTTTTAATAAATTCAGTTACTTTCTCATAATTTTTCCAATCGATAGAAAGAAGTTTTGATCATTTGAAATTTTGATTTAATTTGTAAAAACCAACATAAGTTCACGTCTCGTTTATTTATGACCACAAGTAGGTTTAGCAATGAAAAACAATTAAAATTGAAATGGCATTTAAATGCAAACCATTTAAAACGATAGGAATGTTAAGAAAATATTATTTTTTGTATCATTATTCACATTTATCTCGTGGAATCTAGACAATTATTTTTTTATTTGCTCTTATTGTCATGTAATTATAAGATCAGATGTAAATTAATGTCCATTGTGTCGCTTCCTTTATGTTCATCCAAGCAGACTTAATCTTTAATGATTTTTTTTCTAAATGTGCAAGCATAAAACAATAACTCCCCTCAAATTTCAACTAAGCACTTTCATTTTTTTCTTATAATTTCATAAAATCTCAAACAGAAGTACGATCATACCTTGATTATTTTACTAGTTGCACTGAATGTATATTTCTTAAGGCGCAGATTTCCTAACACCACCACCACAAGAATTTCTTTCAATCCACAATATCAGTACTAAGCCTAGGCGGCCGCTGTTACTTTCACTTGCATGAGAACACTCGCAATATTGAACAGGTCCTCCGTGGTAGCTGCTGATGTAGCACTATCGAAGTCGTTAATAATTCACATTCGACACACTTACTGCTGACGAAGTGGCAAATAAATAGGTTAGACACCGAACAATACAGTTGATGCCACCAAAGGGACTAAATTCCGCTTTATTGCTGTCTCCCAGTATGTATCGATCATAAGCCGATACCATCCATTCACAACACCGGTCCTAATTACTACCACCGTGTGCTTGCCGGTAAACCTTGGGGAAATTTATGTTTTTTTTATGATCCTTTGTGGGTGGAGTTTCGTCAGCAAAAACGAAAATGTAGCTGTCCTTCGTCCATCCAATGAACTTGTTGCAAAATTTATACGCTTCCGCAAGTTAAGAATGATGCAATTTACAACATACTATGGTTCAAGAAAAACTTTCCCTGGAAAAGCTATGAATGAAGTAGATCTAAGCTCACTAAGAGTTTCTATTTTCAAGGGCTAACTGAATACGTCAATTACACCCAAAGGCCATAGTGTGACTGAAGCTAACAAACCATGCGGAGAAACTACTATTGATACCGGATTCACCAAGTGTAGGAATCTATATGGTCGATAGGTTCTCACCTATTAGGCGCTATGTGGTAGTGTGTATTTGATGGATCGGAAATTGATTTGCCCCGAAAGATATAATTTACTCCTATGTACGTGAAAGCGTACAATTTACCAACCGAGACTGGCTGCCTGGGAACGATGACGAAGTTAAAAGGAAAGTGTTCGAGTACTTTCACCTGTACTTCGCATGCATACTTTTGATGGGTTGTTTATTCTCGGAACGTAAAATGAATTTGAAGGGATCTTCTATTTTAACCGGAAATAAGTCTCTTACAATGAAGTTGTAACAAAACTGAATACATTTTATATTTGAAAGTTTATTCTTATCTGGTCTATCTGGTCTATCTTCCTAATATAGCAAAAAGAAGCTTCAAGCTATTTTTTTAAACGTGCCAATGAATGAATGGTAAGCGGGTCTTACAAAATCCTAATTCCAAACCAGAGCGCCTTTCACAGAATGAAGCCCTAACAACGCCAGCCGAACACCGGTACAGAGGACTTTTTTGCTTGTCCGAGGATCCTGGTTGCCCTTATTAAGCCTCACGTTATGGATGAGTTTTTTTTTATTCGATCATTTTTCGTCGGCCTATTTCCTCACGTGGTGATAATCACCGACGCCAGGAAGACGACTTCACTACCTGTGACCGTACAGATCGCACCTTCACTACATGGAGCACCATACTGCATAAAACGAGCGTTGTATGTTAACGTTTACCCCGTGCTTGGAATAGGGTTTTGGGGTACTTAAGCCGTTCCCTACCCTATTTGATTTTTTTTATAAAAATCAAGTTAAAAGCATTCTAGTTTGACCAATTTTTGATCGTAGCACATAAATCACGTACGAAGCAAAGGAATACACACACCGGATCACTCCAAAGGAAGTTCAGTCGACGGTCCTTGGCAAAGTTTGGTACTTACCACTGAGCGTAGAACATACACCGAAGAAACTCAACAAAATTCGACTAAAATGGCAAGCCAAAGCACAAGCGGGAGAAGTGTCATTCAACGATTTACTGATGAAAGGGCCGGATCTACTGGTAGCAATATTTTCAGTGCTACTCCGGTTCAGGTAAAGGAACATTGCGGTAGTTGATGATATAAGGGCGTGGTTCCATTAGATCCTTATTTGATGTTTGGATAAACATTCGCAGAGGTTTATTTTTCGGCTGTTTCCAAAAATTTTATGCAGCTGATCTAGAGATCCGGAACGGATTGAGATGAACTCATAGCAGAAGAACTTTGAGAAAAATGGGACTGTTGATGTCATCGATACATGCAGCGTCTGGACGAGGTGGCTTTGCCTTGTTGTTTTTTAATGGATTGCCTAGTTCTGCTATAGGACATACGAGTAAATTGACATGTGCAGCGATACTATACCACAGCCATTCAAGCTTGAATCTCGGCGTGTGTAAAATTCCATAACCATCAATTTGAAAAAAAATGGTCAAATAAAAACAAACAACTAGCGACCGGCACCACGTCAGTTAATCTGTCAGTTTTTTGGCAGCGATAAGGCGAAGCGCCCATTGAAGTGCCACCATGTGGCATCTCACTGCACGTCAAAATCGGGTGGTGTGTGGCAAACGTCATGATATTTTGACAAGCTAGCAGATGCTGCTGCTTTGCCACATCAGTGGGCATCTAGACTAAATGAACTACGTGGCGCTAGTGAGCAAGCTATAGCTAATGTATTTTAAACTAAATATATATACATATATATACATATATATATATGTATATATATATATATATATATATATATATATATATATATATATATATATATATACAAAGCTATCGATTAATTTTATTCTTGCATAAGCGTCTGTCTTCGACTGTACCTTTGATCACCTCGGTGCGCTCTCGTAGCGGCAAGAACGAAAGTCTATCCGTGCGATTGTTTTGACATCCTTGTACCTGATGGCATCGACACGATCCATCTGGTCTGCAGCACTCAACCGTACTCTCCTGAAAGACTCTTATCCATCCAAACTCAACGATGCCGATGTCGCTACTCTTCTAAGTGGAAGTATTGACCCAGCTTCGGTAGTAACAACCCTTAGTACATCGCACCAGAACTCTGTATAATTCGCCCGAACACTCGCCGTCAAAACCTTGACCAAATGAATCGGAGACAGTCACCGAGCATCGTGCTGTTCCTGTTCCACGGTTCAGTGCCGCAGCCACTGATAGACGTCCGCTCAGATTCTCAAAATGGAAGTTTTCATTGTTCCAAAGGTGAAAAATATCCGAATCCGACGTTGCTGATCCAGGAAGAGCTAAAGATTGCTGAGAACCTACTTTGGCAGCTGAAACAAACTAGAGCGTGTTGAAGAAGGTGCTATTCTGAAAAGTAATCTAACGGTATCGAGAGAGTACCAATACCGAATTCATCCCGATACCACGGCCATGCCAGTGATTTTGGAAAGCATAACATGGAGAAGAAAACGTTTTCGCGAGAAGTGGGAAAAATAGGGGAACGCATTTGTTTTGGCCATGCCTCTATTTCGGTCATGTTTTGAAGATATCTTATGCTTTTTACAGGTTAGAGATAATTAGTGGTGTAAGACTGTTGATTCAAGTCCTAAAAATGGGGATAAATACTCATTTCTCAGTCCAAAATGTACGAATGATATGATGTCCATAAAAGCATGGCCATAATAGGAAACTATGGCCAAAACCGGTGTACCTACTACTTACTCCGATGTGTTCTCTATACAGCGTACATGATGGACCATCTGAACTGAAAGCGTTGACAGAGACGTTAGTGAGAGCATTCCACACCACTAAGCTGAAATAAAGGAAGACTAGTATTCAACGGTGTCCAGCTTGCTTGTGAAACAAGGAACTCAGCACCTCACACACAAGCTATCTCACAAATGACACGTACATAGAGCACGAACTGAAACAGATAGAGAGAAGCGTAGGATAGACGACCTTTAATATCCTCGATAAAGGGGAGATTAAAGTGAGGAAATCAAACGTTCAGAAAAAGTCATGTCGAGGTACAGATACATACCGGATGGAATGTAAAAATTTCGCAAAATTTCGAAAATTCAAAAAACCAGCGGACGACATCCAAAAATTTAAAAAAGATTGGCCAAAAATGGTCAAAATGGTGGGAAGTACCACTGGGCAGAAGCTAATGGGTCATGTTTGAGAAAAAGTTAGGAGTCTTGGCTATGATTAAATATTTTGATTAAACGAGAGTAAAATATCATATAAAACACAAATACAAATATGATTTGCCAAATAAAATTATTAAAACTAAAAAAAACATGACATTTTTTTATTTTGAAATTGTGCTTATACTTTTTGGAACAGTCTATATGTGCCACTGCACAAGAAAGTGTTGATTAAAATACTGATCTAGCAAGCTAAAAGTTTATCAATCTTTAAATTAACAAAAAAAAATATTACATTTCACACAATTATTTGTAAACAATCTAGCACTGTTGCTGTAGGAATTTTGAATAAAACAACTACATTTGTAGTACATTTGTATATGGATCGTCAAAATTTGTTATACCTCCACTCCTCACCAAATGTGTGACATACTTAATGGACGTTTGATGTAGAGCACAATTTCAATGATAGCATTTTCAATGAGCTACAAATATCAATATGAACAATTTTGTATTTTTTACTCGATGTAAATAAATATTTAATTTCCTGTTCCCACGAATGTCATCAAGTTTAACTTATTCTGGTGACCTGATTAGAGGTTAACTACACAAACAGTTCATTCACTCATCAGATGCTAGAAAAAATACGATGACGGGTGGACATCAAATCACTTCAATCTATGTGACCTAAAAAACAACGACATGTCAAATCAATTCATCGGGACAGAATATCTAATGCAAACCTTCACACAGCCATATACCATGGGAAAACCCGGTGACCAAGTAATTGTAGTGAGGTAGTAGGTACAATCGACAAATAACATGCCTGTCCATGGTAGGTGCAATCATTTGACATACGTGTGTGCAATTATTATCTATTCATGTGTGTAAAGATACTAGAGCGACTATTACAGAGGTAGACGTTAGGTAGCAGAGGATTAGAAATCAATATTTAAATTAAAAGAAACACTAAAGTCATTACGTTAAAAATAATTAGGTCTGCAAAGGTTAGTGTTAGAAACATTGTACCTTTTCTGATGTTTTTTTTTTCTTCCGGCTGTAAGCTAAATAAGATTCTTTTTATGACTAGAAAATGAGGAGAAAGATAAGTAATTTCCATTTAAAACCAACTACCTTTATTGCTTATGATGACAGATACGCGTATTTCGTCTACAATGTTCAGGTTTCTCCAGTGTCGTGTATTAATACTCGATTGAACACGACACTGGAAAGTCTGCACATTGTAGACAACATACATACTCTCCAGGATTCATACTTTTTATGGTAAGGTAAGTGTTTGCTAAACAAAGCTCTAAGTTCATCCTCACCTACTAAAATAACTAATAAAATAATTTGATCACAATAATTTGACCTTACAGAGTTAAGAATGTTTTATGTGTGTATAAATAATAATAAATTCCTTAGATTTACAAAAACAACTTCATAAGACCGGCAAAAACAAGTTTATAACAAGGCATGTGTAGAATACCAGTAAATGCCATCAAGGAAGTACGAAATCAAAAACCCATTCGGATCATTAGGTGATAATTTTGTCCATAAACAACTCAGAAGTTTCGTGATTTCAGTTTTCTAAACGATGCTGACAGTAATCAATGATCGCACAGGCGATTGAGAATCATGCTGAATCATGCAGCTATTTCAAGGTCAGGTCATCATTACGACGGAATATACCATCGTGGCATGAAATGAAAAGTTCTGCGTCAAAATAATGCTATGTGCCTACCACTCCTTCTCTACAGCGGCAAATCACAATAACCAAAGGAGATTCAATGTGGCAAATTAGTGTTGTTTTCCTCGTCAAAGGCTGTGCAATTCCATGCTGGCATGCAAGCTACAATGAACGTCCGACCATATATAGTGGTGGCATACTGCACAGCAAAATGACGTTAATCATGACACTTCAGTCAGTGCCCGAGGTTTACTGTATAGCTTCATGTAATTTGAGGTGTGTCTTACCGCCGTAACGCAAGCATGTAAATCTAAAAATTGGTCCAATCGATCAAGCTAACTACCATGCGTCTCCATTCGTTAGCTTTTCCATTCGAACTCAATAGCAAGTTTATTAGCCTTTACCCAACCTCAAAATGTCCATCACTCTAGTGTCTGCAGACCATCAAGTATAGCTACACCTAATTAGGGAGGGTTGTTTGTCCTAAATTAAGATACTTTATTATTCGAGAGGACATACGGAGCACAAAAGAAGTTTAAGTCAACAGTAGATGTTCCGAAGGCGCCTTGGTGGAAATGATGACGACACGCTATATGGTAACGAACGAACGCGATGGCGTTTCAATATCTAATTTATTACTTCTCATCGATACGTTAAACAGACCCCGTTATAACGTGACAATAGTTGATTAGAGTACATACACGTTTCATGACGCGCCACTGCGTTATTGTCACTAAATGGGGTTACACTGTACTGTCAGGGTATTTTTCTGATATGCTAGGCACGACAGCAGTGTAAATTATTGAATTCGATACATATTTCATACTAATTGGGTGGTTCGAGAAGAAGTTTGGGTATTGATCTTTTATGCTACACACAGTAGCATAAACAAGTTTGATCATTTACAAACAGATAAGATTTGAGATTAAGATTTCAAAATAAGTACCCGGATAGACAAGACCTAGACAGAAGTTCCGATGTAGTCATGCGCCTTTATTATCTTAGCTATAATGCAGCTGTTGCCAATTACTCGTTCAGCCCAATAAACACAAAATTGCATAGAATGGCAGATATGAGTATTAAGTGGAGGCGATATGAACTCTTAGAAAATATTTTCTTGGATGCACATAAAAGGAGTGGCCCGTAATACTGTTCTTAAATTTACAAGACCATAAAAATTCAAGATATCATATCTTACGTGACATGACGTAAATGTGATTTTGCGAATACAAAATCATATTTTCTAAATGCCACTACCAATAATGCACAAACGAAACCTCAACGATGCCCGTTTTGACCCCAAGGATCTAATTCTAGTTACCATAAAAAAATTCAAGATTCGGTGATAAAATTTATCAAAACAAAAGGTTCTTCAAGGCCGTGCATTGTAGTGGTGAAAATTACCACAATCTTATCTTGTAGGGTTATTTTTGTTCCTTCATCTTCAAATTCTTGAGAACATTTCAATTAAACTAGTGCAAATCCCGGTCATTGGCCATCGTCAAAAAATATTTTAAGTTGTCGCCATGTACAACATACAAGCAAATGAACTCCGTGTGTTACGCTGCGTTTTTATTTTGCAAGTCTGCAACACTTGTTTTCAAGCATTATATTAACGGGCAATGAACTTCAATGATTTTCGTCTATCGCAGAAGAGAACACATTTTAACTTTTCGTGACGCGTGAAACGGACGGCGTTTAAAATAAGTCTGATGTTGTTATGAAAACCAAAGTCAACGATCATGTAAATTTCAGGCAATCATATCTCAATATTAAGTCTAGTAGCCATTTTCAACGCATTACGAACTAATATTTGCGGTTATCAAATATATTTTAGAAGCTGTTGTAAATGTTGCATCCGGAACGTAATTTTGAGTGTGACAGTATTTATTATTTTGGGTTTCAAGATAGGACTTAAAAATACTTCAAATGGATCATTCAATTGTGTCATATTTAGCATTGAGCATTTAAGTATTTTCGTGCAACAAGAATTAAATCACTCGTAATGTTTATTATTTTCAAGAGTGTTGGTACAGACTTATAGTAAAATGACCAAATGAACGAATACGACACAAATAAAACGTTATTTATTATAACTACATTTTCCATGATAAATTTATCAAAAGCACAGTGTTTTCCAATCACAGATTACAAATTCGAGAAACCGAGGTGTCATATGTAGCAGCGAACGATATAAATATAGGGATGTGCTTTCGCCACATGCTTCATCATGCCGTGGCAATGACGCGCAACAATAACGACGCTGCAAAACGGCTAGCAGCAATGGCTGCCGCAAACAAGCAAATCGTAGGCACCAAGCGACAGCAAACCGACGACGCCATTTCCGGACCGTCAAACTACTGACAAACCATAGATTTGTTGCATTGCCGGTACAGCATAATTTCGCGGCGCTTCCGAATAAGCTTTTTGCAACTCAAATTCACCCGCTTTTCAAGCAGTGTAGCATTGCCAAAACCATCCAGCTATTCTAAGTTTTATTAAAGTTTTATGAAAGCCACTAGAAATCAATTTGGTTTTATTATGGCACCACGAGGTGCCAATAGATTTCATATTTTAGGCAGGTTTATGAGAACCTATACAGCTTATTTACAGCGATCTTAAAACCTTGTTTTCTAAAATTACATTTACTTCTTTCAAAGGTTTGATTTCGTAAAATGCTGTTTTGAAATGCCTTTTTAGGACTCATTTATATTACCTTGTTATGGTCACTCGAAAAAGCATTTTAAAACCATTTTACCTCCAGTAAATGCATCAAACGGCAATTAGGTTTTATAATAGTCATTGTGAAGATAAATTGGCTTTATGGCAACACTGTGATTTTTTCCAATCGTTATATTGAAATATAAGAAGTAATTGAAATGTTGAAAAATAAATGCATCAAACTTTAAATGTAATGCAAACGAACTGTAGCTCGGAGACCAATTTCAGCATTCTTTTACATAACCTTATTGAATTCCAACTTATTTATCGAATATATTTGTTTTAATCTTGTTTTTGTTGTTGTAAATTCGCATTAATTCGGAGCACAGTAATTTCCGGTTAATATCATGCCAATATTCACATTAAAATTAAAATATTCACCATAAAATTAATTACGCCTTAATCAAAAAACTGATTTTTGATTCTGGAAGTGTGATTGCATCTCATATATCCATTTGATATATGGGTGTGTTCATGCGGGGCTTGTTGCATATGAAAACGATCTCAGAATATACGTGTAGAAACTGGCATTCTCGAAATGGGTCGTTGGAACTGCAATAGAGCCAACACCTTGTATCTCCAGGGCTAAAAGTGTTTGCACCTATAGATAGCATAATGTCAAAAATAGGTGCAGACAAATTTCTTCCATAGAAGCACTGCCGGTCAGTGGGAGGTGAATTGCACACTCTCTCTCTCTCTCTCTCTCTCACACACACACACACACACACACACACAGCGGTAGTTGGGTACAGGCGAATCGAGAGGTGTAGATCTGTTGTTGTGGCAGTGTGCATTTTGCATTTGTATGATTCGCGAGCAGTAGGATTTGTGGTCGGAGATGGATTTTGATGTTGTTTTGTATTGTTGTGTTGTGGTTGTGTGGTTGTTTTTATCCGGGGAAAGTCAGCCCGGATAAAGATAGCCATACGTTTACAGTGCAGTAGTGTGGAATGGCCTTCGGATCTGTTTCCGGCCGTAGTCTTGTTGTTCGTGAGTCGGATGAATAGGGAGTGCATATTGTCATTGCAGTGGATCTGCAGTTCGCTGCATATGCTGGGATTTTCAACGGATGTGAGACGGTACACTTGGTAGTGGTGGGCTCGGATTTGTTGGGAGGGGGGTGATTTTTTATGTGGTTGGCAGCCCCCCTTTTCTATTGTCAGCCTGGGCACTGTTGTCCGTCTGACTTCAGCTAGGTTGAGGAGGTGCGTGCCGAGCGTCTGTCCACCAAGGAGGTGCGGCTCAAACAGCGTCTGTCCAGGCATCCAGCGGTTGAGTAAGAAACGCTGTTTCGCGTCAACTATACATTAGGTGGCATCCGCTCCATGGCGATGTAGGCAGCGCGACCCCGATCATCCATGG
This sequence comes from Aedes japonicus, assembly GCA_034211315.2. Lineage (NCBI taxonomy): Eukaryota > Metazoa > Arthropoda > Insecta > Diptera > Culicidae > Aedes > Aedes japonicus. Next base: position 210,895 of record JASCZW010005338.1, read on the forward strand.
AATTCCAGAGTATTGCATAGTAATTTTGAATTGTTTTCTTCCCTCGTGATTATAATAGTGCAAGTCCGTCATTAATTGCAGCAGGATCAGATATGCAGACATAACAAATATAATTGTGATTATCATTTTATATTATCACATCCCTTCACAATATTTTTTATGCTATTTTCAGCTTCGCAAGCAATCGTTTGAAGTTTTGGCCCACCTGACTAATGCCAGATGTCTGGAGAATAAACCGGAAAACACGTATAAAATCTTATGGGTATCAAAATGAAAGCCCTACCTAAAGTCAGCGTTCCGGTTACCAAAACGAACCATGCTGCTAACCCTACTCCATATATCCAACATCCCAGTGAGTTCTCGTGGAAGTGCAGAGGTGTTCTCGGCTTCCATTAAAGCGAGAATCACGTCAACATACTCTTACCCTATCCTTATTTGACCTGCATGGATGCGGCCGGCGCTGGTATTGCTTTTTTTAATTCGCGATCGCCAGTTTTTACACATTGAGGATGACTGTTAGTCCCAAACATCATCTGTTGGTTCTCTGTGTAATTACAGCCGATCTGGCAATAACAGAGTAGCAACCGCAAGCAGTCAATCATACTCATGCTCATGCTCAACAATAAACATTTTACTATATATAAGCTAACCTGACTCATTCAGTGCATTACTTAATCATTACTCTTGTTATCATTATTTTTGTTATTATTATTGTACTAATTTTACCTTATAGATAATTTATATAATTCCTATTATCTAAATTATCCTTTAATCCCTTATCCATTCTCCTCTTATGTTGGTGTTTATAGTGCCTTCAATACATGAGGCGACTGAATCTGCGGCAGACATTCGTACTTATTACTGAAAACTCGATTAGGTTTCCTTGTTGCTTAATTATTATTCTCCACAGTCTCAACGGTAGAAATTACAAATTTTTCACAATTTTAACAACCAGCATTGACCAGCATTTTGATATTAACTGTTAACACAGTGCTTCTGATTGTATTAGGTATAATGGTTCTGGCATCAACTGTTACATGTTATTATTCCAAGAAACAGCAGAGAGGAAATTTCGACCGGCAAACTATACGATTTCAAAATCATTACCTAGACCAGGCTACCCATTTGCCGGATCAATCTTCACACACTTTATATATATACAAATTTCCTATACATATTACATGTTTGATATATATTATATATTATATATATATATATATATATATATATATATATATATATATATATATATATATATATATATATATATATATATATATATATATATATATATATATATATATATATATATATATATATATATATATATATATATATATATATATATATATATATATATATATATATATATAATGAGAGGGAGCACCAGGGGATCATTGAAGCTGCAATTGGCCAATGGTGTGGACAGTCAACCAGAGTCAAGAAGGGGATGTTTCTATCTTATATGATTGGTAACATTCCATTCCAACAATTCTAATTAATTTGACGCGCCAGTATCAAACAAACCATCTATTGCTTGTTCGTGACAAAATCTAAACACCCCTAAATACTCATATCTCTGGAAATACTTCATCAACGCGTGAAATATTTTGTAGACGGATGAACGTATATCTGTTCATTGTGTAAAATTAATGTTTATGTAAAAATAGCAAGTGTGAAAAGCCATTGTGTGCAGTCGCAATCCTAATCCGAATCTGTCAGTAAGAAAACTTGCAAAAAAGCTTGGTTTTCCTACGAGCACTGTCCATAACGTTCTTAAATTTTTTGATACTGGTTTGACAACAGCCAGAAAGGCTGGGAGCGGAACAAAAACGGATCTCAGGAATCACCAGAAGGACGCGAAGGTGAAGCAAATATTGCAGAATAGAACAGATCTTTCGGTACGTACTGTGGCTAGAAAAATAATAATGGCCCCAACTTTATAACGAACCGTAATGATAAACAGAATGAGACTGCTAAACCAGGGCTCGCAAGCTATATCGCGAATATTTGACGAGGAGCATTCCAGGACGAAGGAAAAGGCCAACTTTCCCAAAAAATATTTGGTTTGGGAGGCGATATGTACCTGTGGTCGAGTCTGTCCAGATTTTGTCGCGAACAAGCCTTATTTTGTTATTCGTTTTATTGGACCATACTGCTGGAAGGAAATTCTCTTATTCCCGCAAGTTTCGCGAAGGTGTCTCCGCTAACGGGGCTGACTAACCCCTTTTGGCCCTTCATACAGCAGTATGTTGAATTTAGAACGTAAACAGAGCATAATCTTTTTGTTAGGTAGAACTGCATGCAAGGCAAAGCCCACGCAACGACGGTGGCTTCTTACATACATACATACATAGGTACACATTACAGATCACATTTCAATAATCTCGACCAGAAACAATTGCACATCGGTTAAATTTGTATGACCGTCAAACTCAAGCTCACAATCAATCAGCAGATATTAATTCAGCCGAGCAAAACGCTGAACGAAAGTTGTTGCATTGTTTAGGTCGGTTTACATCATCTATAAAATATTTCACCACCGCGCTAAAGTCTTATGAACCAAACAAAGCACGGGGAAAGTGCGTAGGTACCTACTTGCACGTCAATGAAGTTATTGACACGTCGAGCGAAATTGTTCATCAACTGCCAACGCGTTCTGAAGGTCAAATAAGTTTTGTGGGCGTTGAAGCACCCCGCGTCTCCATCGTAACAAAACGAATTCCCCCTTACCCGGTATCCCAAAGCACAATGCAGAACTTTGTTTATTGCCTACCAAATCAAACCATCACTTACCTTTTGGTGGTGATGAATGGAAGTACAAGCCGTGGGTTTTTCTCCTACGATCCCTGGGAGGACCCGGTGGAGCCATCTTGGCGGGTTGTATGGGTGCAGGAGCTATCTTCGGCACCACCATATTATTGTTCAATTTTGTTCCACGCAATACTCAGCCAGTTCTCCCTTGTCTTGATTGGATACGCGCTATTTTTCATTCTATCCAGAAGCTATAATTCTACCAGAGAAAAAATCAACTGATATGGTTTTGTCGCGTGAGTGACAATTGAATTGTCGCTAAGAGTTTTTTTTCGCACTTCGGTCCTTTGGGAGCTCTGATTGGATGCGTGTTGCAATGGTTTACGGTCGATTGACGACTGAGTTCTGTGAAAACAAAACGAAATGGAAACATTATTTATTATCTACATAGGTAGCTGAAAGGTTTTTCGGTGTATATACGATACAGAATATGGAAGCATTTTCGTACGAGTCGTAGACATGATCAAGTGGTGTCGTTCCAATTGGTCTCACGTTTAATTAGATGGAAAACTTTTCTAGAAGAACGAAACGAACATCATTTTGAGACGCCTGGATGCCCGATGTAGGTGAATTTGAAGTATCACAGATTGTTTTTGTAACGAACATAATTAATGTGCTCTACTTATCTTTTTTTTATCCAATTAACTTATTTTCAAATATTCGTGTTCTAGCGCTTTTCCAAAGTAATTAGTTGAAATAAACGTCAGAGATGATACTTTTGTATCCTGGTCATTTTAAATGCTTGATATGCAGAGTGCTACGTCATTTATTCCGGGTGTCTACGAGCTTCGGATAGCGTAGACGTTAAACGCAAGGTTTCCAAGCCGGAGGCAGAGCGGGTTCGATTCCCGACCGGTCTCGTGTTTTTTCGAGTTGGAAAATTTCTCGACTTCTAAGGGTATAGAGTATAATTGTGCTTGCTACACAATACACAAAATCATGCATTGGTGTTGGAGCTCTCAATTATTAACTGTGGAAGTGCGCTTAGAACACTGAGTTGAGAAGCAGTCAAACGCTCGTTAAATTATGTTGCGTTAATTTATTTTTTTCTCCCGTCATACTAATGTCTTATGTACTAAAGCGTGGTTGAGGCGTAAAATGTGAAGAGACGCAAGAAATCTTCAGTGTTTTTCAACATCGAAGGAAATTTGATTTTCCAAGAATATTGAAAATGAAATTTGCGAAAACCCAATCCAGGCCAGCCTTGTGACTGTTCCTCAGCTGCATCAAAAAAAAAGCTGGTTACGAATCAGCCAAGGTGGCTGAATGTCACCTGAATACAGAAAAAAAACACTTAGGTAGTTACAATGCGTACAGTGTGAAGGCATTGGTTAGAGCATTTGTGACCTCTTTGAATAACATTTCATAGCAAGTCACAATTAACTTTTTAAAGGAGGTTATGCTGGAATGGTAATGATGGTTTAAAATAATCATACTAAGAAAACGTTGTGTTTAATTGAAATAGTGTGTTCAAAAGAGTTCTAAGTTATCAAAAGCGGTTCCTTAATAAAAAAGTGAAATTTGCTCAAAAATAAAATATTCCAAAATGCTCTTTTATATATTTTTTTTTAAATTTGAGGGAATGAAGTGCATTATTCATTTAGGGGCCTCGGATAGTGCCAATAACTAACGTAATGATGAAAATCGGAGCGAGGGGGCTGCCCCTGAGGGTGAAAACAATGCTGCGGTCAACCAAACTAGTCTCACAGATAAAAAGAAACACTGAATTTTCTGCCTTATCTAATGCACATAATGGGAATGTTAGATTTGGCAGAAAATAATGGGATATTTCATGTAAATTTGAGCCCAATAACGCCTGAATCTAGCCTGTTGTATGAAAGATTGCAAACATTGTTATATCGCGCATGAAAGATTGCAAACAATTTCGTTATTTACGCCTCCTTTGGCTTGGAATTGAACGAGGGGACATTTTACGCACTTGTTAAAATTAATTATTTTTCTTTGCTGTTACACAATGTATTTAGTTTAACTCGAGGCTTAACCAACATTTAACTCTTGTATTCAAGCAAAGGGCGCATTCTTTACCTAATTAAACAAAAAATGGTTCAAAAACAGTATTCATTAACCTAAACAGTTGATCGCTCAAATGTTAAGTCACGAAACCAATTTTTTTCTGTCCAGATATTGCACGAATCAAATTCAGTGCTGTAAATTTTGTTCATTTGTATAAATTTATCAATAACTTGTTTCAGAAATTGAACTGATGATCATGATGTATGATGAATTTGTAGCTTTTGACTAATCATACAACTTTGTCTAACAGTGCATTGCCCTAACTGGTATATAGAGAGTGTTATATCCAAATAATATTCAATAATGAATATCATTTGAATATTCCAATATTGCACTTTCACGTCTCAAGTTTTATAGTAAGAGCAACACAATGTGAGACAAATTTACGAAAACAATTAAGCTAAACAATTTCATCATACGTGATAATTTCCTCATCATACGTGATAATTCAACTCACCTTCTGATTAGCAACGTAAATTTTATTTATAAATTGCATCTTGGCACTTCGTCCCAAGAGCATGAAATTAATTACGAATCAGAATTGAACATTTGAAAACATATGGAAACTGAACAACTAGTGTTATTGGAGGCGGACTTTGGTGAGATCTATCTGATTATTAATATTTAACAAAAACCTGTACTCAAATAAAACTAAATACGGGCCTGGTTTGGCAATTATAAATCTCAAAATTTGGAAGTGTCTTTCAGTACTTGTATCTGAAAGTAACATTGGAATGGGCGTAACTTTCCTTACATTATGAAATGGGTTGCTGGATCTGCAATAGAGCTGTCACTTTCTACTAAGCTCCCTGATGAAAGCTGTTTTTTCAATGGTCACTTCAAGGATTGTTGTAAACAATTTTTTTCCATAATACCATTACCGGCCAATGCGTGTTGGATTGAAGACATCCCAAGTTGCCAAAAATGGTTGCTACAACTTGAATGTGACTTGAATTAGTAACATTTCAAGTCGCCTAACGCAGGTTTGCAACATGTGATGCTGCTAGGGATACAGCGACACCCAGCTTCGTTGATATTCCGGTACTTCTGGTCAGGAAAGTAAACGTAGTTCAACTTTATCGGTGACACCTGGATTCCAGCAATTCCTCTCTTGAATTTTTCCGTTTTTCCGTTCTAATTAAATACTTGAAGTTTCTGCATTGCACTGTTCCTCGGATGAGATATAGGCTGCTGGTGTTATGAGAACTAGTTCGCAATTTCTAAACGGCAGGATGAGCAAATGCAAAAAAAATTCCCCAGCGTTGACGCTTTGGCACAACGAATTGTTTTCAACCGATTGAAGGTACTTATAGATACATTTCGTAACTCTTTCTAACAATGTATTGCCTCGAACGGCTTACAATATCTCACAGTGAATGTTTTATTTTATTCATCATGCTTTGAACAGCACAATTATCACTGTTTACTTCTCGCTTGTTTGTTCACTATCTTTTTTTCGAGTAAAGATAAATGCTTCTTTTCAATCATTTATTCGTGCATGGGGGCATGTCTGTTGTTTTAGTGTGTGACAAAATGTACCTAGCACAGGTACAACAATATAAATTAATAAAGTATCCTCAACACTGATACAATGTCGACTAAGAAGTGTATCGAAAAGTATGTGTAAACATTGAAAAATAAAAATTAAACTAAAGACATTTCGCATATTCCCAAAGCAATGTATTTATTACAGCTTAGTATGGTCAAATATCAATTAAAATTGCTAATCAATCAGATAGCTGTTTTCGGTAATATTACCGTACCTAATACAGCCTTTATACCATTCATCAATTGGTTTTTGTTCACTTCCAGTTTTTCTTAAAGTCTGACTGGGTTCCGCTAGACTATTGCCCAGTAGCGTTCGATCGGTCGCAGTTGGGGTCAGTTTGGTGGATTACTATCTTCTTAAAGGGAAACCAACGTTGTGTTAAGAAAACCACAGTAGAGCTGATCTGGCATAATAGGCAGAGGTTAGATCTGGCTAGCCAGAACAGGGGGAAGTCCTATGCTTTCAATACAGTGAAAGCAACCTTTTCTGTAAGCATTCGTTTCGGTAAATTTCAGCATTTATTGTTCTTTTTGTATTGAGAACGGAGATCTGCAAATTGTTTGCCAAACTAGCGCCTTCTCACCGATTTTTCACCGCATCAGTCGTATCTGCCATTGGGACACTTTTCCCAGCGTATTCAGTGTAGAATTGAGGTTTCGGCAGTGTTCTGGAATCCTCTTCCACGGACGTTTTGTCGTCCATTAGAACACACTGGCAGGCATTGTCGAAAATCCGTTTTCTGTACTTTTTTCCTCTCTCTATGTCTTAAAATCATTTTTTTTTTTTTCTAAATCCACTGGAACATCCCAATGCTGGGTCTGTATTTTTTGGCTAAATCGCCAGGCTGATTTGTTCTTCTAAATATATTCAACGACTTTTTAGTACAATTCGGGATTGCTGGAATAAGGTAAGAAACGAACTGAAAAAGACTTTCAGACATGTAAACAAAACGTTATATGAATATTAGCCTGGGACAAAATTTAAATTTCAGTTCTAGTACGATTTTTGGAAGGCTTTTGGGCCCTTTAATATCTCTGCCAAATTTCAGCTAGATCGGTGAAACTATATTTTTGCGCCCGCGTTTTTAATTTTACGTAGGATTTTCCTTAGGAAAAATTACTTTTACAGAGAAGAGTCTGGCGAGGTGACCAGTTGTCCATTAAAAAGCGTTTCAACAGGTATAGGTGGTTGTTTTGGGTTTTTTCAAAAACAAATTGAAAACTACGCGGTTTGAGGGATTTTTTCGACCAGTCTGAAAGTCGTTTGGTTGAATGTCAGAAATATCTTTAAAATGCGATTGTTATCCATAGTTTTATTTATCTTCGTTGCGGGATTTTAATTACTGGTATTATTTTCTAGATAACTACTGGAAATGTCCTGGATCTGTCGATCTTTTTGATCACTGGGCTATGCTCAACGAAAATTTGAATTTGAAGTCCATGGAATGTATTAATCGTATTAAAGGGCGATACGGTCAAAATTTGGTCAATACCAACTTGACGTATTTCTTTCAATTTTGCATTTAAAAAACCTGAACACCCCTCATTTTGAAGGTGTGTGTGTGTAGAATGTTGCTCCTATTTTGATTTTGGAATTCACTCTTCAGTTGTCAAAATGCCGTCCAAGCAAGAAGAGCAGCGTATCAAAATTTTGCTCGCGCATCGCGAAAATCCGAGCTACTCGCACGCAAAGTTGGCAAAATCGCTAAAAGTTGCCAAATCAACCGTTACAAATGTAATTAAAGTGTTTGGGGAACGTTTGTCGACAGCCAGGAAGCCTGGACCGGGGGAAATCGAAAACCGGATGCCGCTGAGACGACAAAGAGAGTTGCCGGTAGTTTCAAGCGAAACCCTAACCTATCTCTCCGAGATGCCGCAAATAAGCTGGGTGTATCGTCTACAACCGTGCATCGAGCCAAAAACGAGCCGGACTATCGACTTACAAGAAGGTAGTGACTCCAAATCGCGATGATAAACAAAAATACGACGGCCAAAGCGCGATCCCGGAGGCTGTACACGACGATGCTGACGAAGTTTGACTGCGTGGTAATGGACGACGAAACCTACGTCAAAGCTGACTACAAGCAGCTTCCGGGACAGGAGTTTTATACGGCAAAAGGAAGGGGAAAGGTAGCAGATATTTTCAAGCACACGAAACTGTCAAAGTTCGCAAAGAAATATCTGGTTTGGCAAGCCATCTGTACCTGTGGCTTGAAAAGCAGCATTTTCATAGCTTCCGGGACTGTCAACCAAGAAATTTACGTGAAAGAGTGTTTGAATAAACGTCTGCTGCCTTTCCTGAAGAAACACGGTTGTTCCGTACTGTTTTGGCCGGATTTGGCATCTTGCCATTACGGTAAAAAGGCCATGGAGTGGTACGCCGCCAACAACGTGCAGGTGGTTCCCAAGGACAAGAACCCTCCCAACACGCCAGAGCTCCGCCCAATTGAGAAATACTGGGCTATTGTCAAGCGGAACCTAAAGAAGACCAAAAAAAACTGCTAAGGACGAGCAGCAGTTCAAGGCAACCTGGCTTTCTGCGGCGAAGAAGGTGGACAAGGTGGCTGTACAAAATCTGATGGCAGGGGTCAAGCGTAAGGCCCGGCAATTCGGATTTGGAAAAGCGGAAGCCTAACTGAATATTTTTCCTGAATTTTATACTAATTGAACTTGAAAAAGAAATTTAATTTGATTTTTTAAATAAACGATTTCACCGATTTACACGCGTTTTCCCTAGACCAAATTTTGACCGTATCACCCTTTACTTTGCTGTATAGTGATGAACAGTTACAGGAGCTTATATCTTTAATTGTAATCAGCTTGTTTGTGTTTTAGTTTTTAAATCTGGTTGAATTATTGTTATTAAATTATCTTAAATATAAATCGTCCAACTCGAACCTTTATCGGAGTATGTGGCGGGATTATCATCCTCATCATCATCATCATCATCATCATCATCATCATCATCGTTTGTTTGCGTCGTACTGCGCACTACTTCCGACATAACGTACAGAACGAGAGTAAAATCGATTGTCGCTAGTCGATAAATTCGATTTTCAACTGAAACCATAATATTTTGAAACGTACCTTTGACCTCCGGATTGGAAAACCGACACGTTTACCAACTAGCTATGATGCACCACTAAGAGTGCTCTGTTTAAGTAAAATCTACTTGGCTTTTGTTTTTTTACATTTTTCAACAATTCGCTTTTCATCCACGTCAACCCATCATCTCAATATTGATTTAAAAAAGATTTTTTATATAAAATTTAAGGCAATTAATCACACAGCTTCTGTCATCGAAATATTAAACAAGTTATGCGCATTAAATTAGCTTTGGACGTCATTGTTCTACATACGTTATTTAAAGTGTCAAAATCGATTGTTAAAGCACAGATCATCGTAGTAACACATTTCTGTGTGACCTGGTTGCATTATGTACGGTAGAGAACTACATTGTGGGTTATTGTTGGCCCATGGTTATGAAAAAGTTAAATTTATTTGTTAACTCAGCGTTATCAATTTGATTTATTATATTATTTGGTATACTTCAGTTGAACAGCTAAAATATGGTATCTTCATATGTGAATTTCATGACTGTTTTGAAAAACAAATATTCGCTCTCTCGACGAATCCCATCTTTTCTTTACTTTGAAAAGCCAACCAGGCGGTCAAATGTAATATTAAATTATTAAACCATTAAGAAAGACTGTTGAACTTTTAATAAAATCTCAATAATCTATTACTCCATAATAAATTTAAGTACACGTATAGAGAGGTAAATAAAAATGAAAGCCATCAGTCTAAATTTCCTGTTAGGATTCGTTAGGTAAACGAGACAAAATGCTACTTGTACAAATAGGCCAAGAACCGGATCTAAAACCCTATATGCTGCCCATGAATGCTATAGTGACACAAAACCGATAATGACTGTACGTGGGTGGCTCGATGGGTTCATCAAAACAGAGTCCACTGCTTCCTTTACATGCCATATGGAAGCAAGACACAACAAAAACAGATTAAAATCAGATTGAGGCACTCGCCACGTGGACGAAAGCTCATATGCATGATGAAAGGCAGTTTACTTGGAGCTTTGGCTCGCGCGTTTTTTTGTGTTTGTTTTTTGTTATCGCCTTTGAAGGGATACTGTTTGTATTCAAATACTTATCCCAACGGACGGCAAAGCAGGGTGGAATGTAATTAAAATTCACCGATAGAACAGCAAAACAGACAGTTTCAGGAATTTCTAATTTTGGCCATAAACTGAATAACTGTGTGTGGAGTTAGCATAAATACTGTGACTAGATATAGAGACAAATCTTAATTGGCACTCAGGCGGCCCCCTACCTTGAAGGATAATTTTTCGTTTTTTTTTTTTAACTAGATTGTTTGATGGTGATCCTTAGACTGAAAGTTTGTTTTCGTAAATTAGCTTTCACTTGTTTCGTAAATATGAATTTTGTACATAGAACAAATATCGCGTATATTATATGAAACATGCATATTGCTTATTATCTGGTGAAATACTATCATTACACCTTTTTGCATAATGCGCGAAATGGATTTCGTGAAGACCAACCAATCGCTCCTTCTCTTTTATCATACTCATGCAGGTTGGTATTGCTGCTGGGATAATTTAATCATCCCAAAATAAAAATCAAAGCCCTTTCGAGATTGATAACATCATACTCATTAATCAAGTATCTTCTCACGAGTCACCATGACCTAGCGAGATCAACCACGGATTCAATAACAGCTTCGCTCACCATTTCATTTCACCAAACATTTTGAAAAAACGCTGCGTGGTTGCTCTTTTTTTACAGTCGAGTCTATATAGTAGATCTATCAGTTAATAATGCAATCACCAGAGAAACGTGCTTTTTAATTTGTAACACAATTTTCTTAGTATTGTTTTCGGACAATGCACGAATGGTCTTTCTGAGTGAACTAATGCTTCGTGCTGTTGAAGCAAAAAAGGAGCATCACTTAAGCTTTCTAAAATAGATGTAGATAGATGTTCCTTCAATCTACAGGGGGAGGAAATATTATCCGTGTTCTCTTTTTTATTCAAAACTTTATTAATCGCATATTAGATAACAATTTATTTATGGAAAATGTAGATACACTAACATGGATAGTAAAATTTACACCGATGCACAGTGGGAAAAAGGTGCCCGAAACGCGAAAGAATTCTATATCCCAGCTCGGAGTGGAACGATTTTGTAAATGTTGCCTTCACTTGAAGGAAAATTTTCAAGAAATCAAATGGACGTAGTCTCATTGGCCGCACGGAACTGTATGGGGAGCATTTTTGCCCTGGTTCCCCGAATATTTCCTTGTTGTTCAGAAATAGCTTTGCTTGGTGATCAACAAAATGATGTTAGCCTTATGTAAAATTTCCAAAACAAAATGATGTTAGTCTTATTAAAATTTATGTAAAATATATCGGCAAAGTTATCTGTTTTCATATCTGTGAACAACAATTTCAGCAATCCCAATAAATGGACGCAGTAACCAAGAATATATAATCCTGGCAAATAAAATTAAGTCTTGAATATAATTAAAAGCTACAAAAACGACTCGTTGACTTAAATTTCGTAAAAACAATGAGCAGTCAGATTTTCAACACAATTTCTTACCTTTGCACTACAAATTCGTCGTATTGGTCTAACCGTACAAGGGAATATACTCGAGCCAGACTCCAAGTTTTTTCTTTAATTGCACTATATCTTCACACATTTTCGCTACGTAATTCCACAAGCCATAAAATCACACTTCACTTATTACACTAGCCACACGAGAATCTACGAACACGTGATAAAATACTAGAAAACTATGGGATTAATTTTCACAATAATTTAAATACGCTTGCACCTATTCTGAACCGTGTTTACAATCGACGTAATCGCTTGATGTTGCACTGCTCACATACTGTCAAGCATACACATCAACGCTAGTGTGCGTTTTCAATCATTCATAGAGCATTCTATGCCCAACGTTATGGTGAGTCTTGTTGTCAATATTCTCATGGAAGAATAACAAACAAACCCTTTCATTTTGTCTTGGTTATATGCATGCTACCCAACACACGTGAAGTGCTGTCAAATGATCTACTTCGTTTTTGGGTGTAGTAGTGAAGAGCGTTAACTTGTTTGTATTTTTTTCTTGATTAAAATCAGTACGATTAACATATGTACACAGATGGGATTAATGTTTTTCGTGATATTATTAATATAGGTACATAGCAGTGGCAACTTTTCCGTATTAAATTGGAAGAAAATTATCAGAATCGAATGTTTTGTGTGTTGTTAAACGATTAACGGTAAGTGGACGAATAAATTGTGAATAACTTGTGTACTCAGTTTTCGGTATTCAGTGCATATTCATCGATTTCCACTGGAGGTCTGCTTATTGAGCTCAAGATAGGTTCCGCTTCCCTATAATCTAACTTTTCAGCCTAATGCTGCAAAACCGTTAATAAGTAGCTGCGTCTACAACAACAGCAATGGTAAATTTTCTTTGGAATGTATTTACTCACTTTTTTATAGCCACTATTTCAGTTTGTACACAGATAAAAATAAACAATTTTAACAAACTTGTAAAATTTTCCCGTCGTTCAATTGCAAGCCGTGAACAACGTAATTGTTTGAAATCTTTCATACAGCATGAAACATTGTTTGTGATCTTCCATATAACAGCAATATCTTGCTTAAATTTACCGCTGACAGACATTAAAGCCAGAAGTTAATTCGAAATTGTTGTTTAAAATTTTAAATCTAATTACGTTGGAATCATCTTGCACAGTAGGGCAGTGCTGCCTAGTCAACTGATTACTACATTTAATCAGACAGTTTGACTGGCAACCCATTTTCCCTTACCAATAAAAGCAAATTTTTGTCGCCATCTATTAGGTTATTGGATATCAATGCATAAACATTTTAAATTGGTTCTATTTTATGTGGATGTGTTACCTTTCCATACAATGGTCAAAATACAGTTTTTAAAATTTTGAGTATTTACACCATATATTGTGAATTTTTTACTACAATATGATTTCTTTTTGCCCAAAACGTAAATATGGTTCAATGGGATAAGTTGTTCTGTTCTGGAGTTATACCCGAAAACAAACCGTGTAAAAAATACTTTAGTGTATTTGTTATTGTAGTCAAAGGAATATATCTTAGTCCTTGTAACACTTTATCTCAATTATTATTTGCAATTTGATGTTCTATTGTTTGAAGTGGTTAAGCTAAGAGTTCTGATATATGTCAGTATCGGAGTCATTGTTTGTTTTCTATGCAATAAATCCGGTTATGACACGCCTTTTAAGAGAGGTTTCGCTCATCAAAGGGTTAAGTATATGAATATTATTGTGTGTGTGCAATGATAGAGAATTCATTTTGCCACAGTCCCTTTTATTCTGTAAAATGACATCGAATCAAGAACGCGTGTGAGAACTAACAAAAAGGTGAATAGTCCGAAATTTGTTGAAAATCGCAAAATCGACTATTCCAAAAGTGTTAAAAACCTTTCAGCGCGTAATGTTAAAGACAAGGCCGGTTCTGGAGGTTACCATGATTCTCATCACGTCGCGGAGAGAAAGGCATTGGTGAAAGAATTTAATAAAAACCGAATATCTTAGTCCGAGATGTGGCCGAAAAAGTGAACATGTCTCCATTGTTCAAAAAGTGAAGAAAAGTGCGGGTCTGAATTCTCTCATAGTAGGTGTTGCTCCAAAAAGAGCGCAAAATCACTAGCGCGGAAATAATATGACAGTATGTTTAAGGAGTACGAATGCCTTATAATGGACAACGCAACATATTGCAAAGCTCTTATTCCGAGCAGATTCCGGAACTATACCGAGGTGATTGGGAAACTAGGAGAATTTAAAATTAACACTTCATTTGATCACTTTAAAAAAAATAAAAAATAAAACCTTGAAACACTTTTTCAAATTTTCGCTAGTAAACGCGAGCAAATTCCTTTTAATTCTACTATGAGCTTATCTTTTATCTTTTTTTAAATTCTCCTAGTTTCCCAATCACAATCGTTCTACTAATACGCTCAAAAAAGTTTTTTTTAAAATAGTGTTTAAAAAAGTGAAAGTATACCAAGGTAACAAATAAGCAGTTCCAAAGCGTCTTTACGGCAGCCTATCAATCATTTAAGTCGCCTTAAATGCAACATAAGTGCCACTTTTGGCCCAATATACGGCTGCTTTACTGCAATGCTATAATAATGCTTCGTTAATGCTATTTTGCATTCGAAATGCTTATTACAGGCTACAAGCATTTAAATAGCATTTGAAATGCAGCCTTACAACAGATAGCATTCAAGAAGCTGATATAATGCTAATATAATGCTTGTAGCATCTGAGATGCAGATTTAGGGTTGATTCACTGCATATGCTAATGCTTATTGGTTACCTGGGTAGTTTTATTCATCAGTCCAAAGAAATGTTGCTAAACCTTTTAAGGAAAAAAGCTGTCAAGCATTCCAATTTCTCGTATTGCAAGCAATATGACGATGCGGTTTCAGAGGCGACATTTTCATTTACATGGTTAAATGTCTAGATAAACGGCTATTTCCATTCATTCGAAAACATAACGGTTCGATGCTGCTCTTGCTTGACCTGGCATCTGGCAAAGCAGGTTCAGAATTGGTACATTGCTAATAATGTAAATATTGTCCCGAAGGACAATATCAAATTTGCAAGAGCTCTGTGGGAAGGTGCAATAGGCAAAAGACTGCGAAATTAGTGTCGAAAAATCATGGAAGGTATCAGACGAAAGGTACGAGCATTTGGATACAACACATCCAATTAATAAACACAATGTGTTGTATATTTGTATTTTAATGAACTATTAAATAAATGTTTTTTCCGTATGTTTCTTCACTACTATAGATCAATATACTCAGTTTGATGGCTATTAGGCATTAGCACTCTTGTTCAAAACATATCTAAATATCAAAAGAATTTTTTCAGCTAGAAAGCAATCTTTACTCAGTTTACTGTATTAGCGTTTCTTTTAAAGTTTTTATTCAGCCATCTCTGATTTTTTTAGGTGAGTGCGGTTGTTTTGCCTTTACTCCACTGCTTCTATAGAAGCTAAATAAAGCAGTGGAGAACATCGCTTTATGCGCATTATAGATAGGACTCTGCTATTCCTCTTCTGCTTTGTAAACAGTATTTAGCTCGGCTCATTATTGAAGAAATCGAATTTAGACTAAAATCGCGCTTTGCAACTGCTCATTAGAATAACAGCTGCATAGTAGCGTCCAAGTATAAGCAAAAATAGCTCTGTACAGCTCTACAGTAGCTGGTTAAGTTCCCCAGATTTGCTCATATAGGGATTAAGTGAAAGTTTTCACTATAGGCAACAACACAACTGTGAAAAAACTGCAAGAAATTATTTAAGTCTGCCTAAAGATTTCAAATGCTTGAAACTTTATACCATGCAAATTTGATAATGAGCCATTTTACAGCAAACAGAAAAACGATTAGCTGTAAATGCCCCATACTATTTATATAGGATCGACAAATAAACACAAACTTTGGTTTACTAGAAATAACATGTTTGTCACTAACACCTCTTGGCTTCAAATCCTCTATTTTTCCAGGTTAAGTTTGTCCCAACAAACAATTTGAGTTGATTAACAGCTGAATTAGCCATTTTTTTTAACATAAGAAGCTAATATTAAGTTCAACAGGCTGTTATTTAACATACATCTGTATATGCATAAAGAAAATGTGTATATACATGAAATGAAGAAATGTAAATAAAATTGGAATGTAGGTTGCGAGCAGCAGGCTAAGTTGATACAAACTCCGTGATAAATACTACCGCTTCATTATCTACTGCGATGTTTGTTGATTTACTTCAACTGTCCAAATCTACGAAATTGATAACACTTACTTTCAGATGCTCACTGGCTGTAAAATGATGACTTAGTAATCGTGTACATCGTGTAAGTTAACAAAAATCAAGAACTGGCGTTTTGTATGAATAATCATAAATTCTGTTTGCGATGTTTCACAATTCCGATGATCAGGGTTTCATTTGCTGACCGTTAGCACTCTAACAAAGTAGGACTGCATTCGATACGAACCCGGTTGAAAATACTATTGAACAACTGAGGGCTGGATTATTGTGTGTGAAGTTGATTGAAATCATTATATGGATTTGTTCAAGTAGAGATGGAAAAAACAAATTTTAATTGAGGCTCAGGCGTAGTGGTTAACATCCATACCTCTCACGTCAAAGTCACGAGTTCGAATCTCACCCCCGGACAAGTTACGGAAAACACCAAAAGGTATTTGAGTGACTACGACGAGAGATGAACACCAGCCGAGGGCTGAAAATCTCGACAATCAAGGAATTTAAAAAAGAAAAGAATTATTAATCTGCGCTTTCACTGATAATTTGGAGAAAGACATTTGATAAATGATGTTGCAAAATAACTTAACCGAAATAGCCGTATTATTGAAAGCAAGTTTTTGGAGGAGTTTGAAAACGTTCCTAGATTTCCAAAATATCATAACCTCGAAAATCATGCCTATTTTTATCATTCAGTCACTTTTCGTCAAGCGTTCCCTTCTTTCGATCCACCTAAAACATATATAACTGTACCAATCGTATAAACTCAATGTATATCGGCCTTGACTTCGAAAAGTCAACTTCTTCACAAGTGAACTGAGTGAACCTCTCCAAAAAAGCAATTTCCTCACGTTACCTCACTGCCACTCTCCTATCCTTGAGCTGGGAAAAAAACAAGTAGACTGACTGAACACCGGTATATTCAATTTCTGGATCTGTACACACTTTACTTTAAATGATGTCAGAAGGTTACACGAAACGATAGTCTGCAGCCAACTGAAACATGCACCTTTTATTTCACATACACACACACCCCTCAAACTTGCACTTGCCACCTAGATAAATTGGCACTTTCATTACTCCGTTTTCTGCTCTAGTTACCTACCGCCAACGCTGACTTCAAAATCTTATGTATCGGAATTTTCGCGCCAAATTCAAACAGCAGCAAGCAACGATTTCACTTTCCTTCCACTTGTACCTTATGCGTTTTTCAAAGGGGTCATGGAACAGGCGTCTTTTATTGTACTGTTTACATCAAAACGATGCACCAGTACCACATTAGTTTACTAACAAACAAATTTTCAATCAAAAATCACTTCCTCTGTTCATTTTCACTTTTGGAAAAGTTTCTTCTCTAGAGAAAAAACCTGTTCAGTGAGCCTCACATACATGTTCTGCTTTCCAAATAAACGCCACCCTCCTTGCCAACGTGTGACACGCTCATTAAAAAACACCATGGTAATGAATTTTTTAAAAAGCGTGATTTCACAGTAGATTAGTAGCTCACCGAAGCTTCAATATCTTGACTGCTAGCGTCTCCTAGTCGAGTGAATTTAAAACACGAGTGCACGTGGTCAGATGTAAACTGCTACTGAACTCATCGAACTGGATAGAAGCCCATCTCACCGGGCTTTTCAGCTATCTCTCTCTACTGGGAATGCCGAAGACTACGCGCCAGGACTGTCCCTTCCGTATCAAGTAAGGGAGATGCAACACGGGATAGTATACGCAAGAGAGCACGTGGTCAGCGCCGGTGCACCGCACAACACGCGATCGCTCCTTGCGGAAACGGATGGTGCTCGAAATGAACAAACGACAGCGGATACTTCCATCTACCTAACTAGCAAACAACAAAATTGAGCAACTGTTCAATGGAAAGAAACACTACTCGAAACTTATACATGATTACCATTCGAAGGAGGTAAACAGATTATTGAAAAACTTCCTTCCACAAATAAAGGAGGAGACGCTTAATACGTACCGCGCCGTGCGATTGCGATGATGCGAGGTTTGTAAGCGTTTCATGACTGCCAAAGGGAGGCAACAGCAGAAGACGGGGTATTCTATGAATGAACAATAGGAAGAATGTCAGGAAATCATGAGTCACGGAATGTAATGTAAAGCGCAGTTGAATAAGCACTTTCGAAAAAAAAGTTAACAGTTTATATACTGCTTGCTTCTATTGAGACATAATTATGGTTGGCAATGAGAAAGCAATAATGTAACACTATAAGAGTGTTGTTCATCGGTTCAAAGTGGATGTTCCTAATAATTAAATATGTATTGAGATATAACTCTTTGTTTAAAGAAAAACGAAAATACGTTAATTCATTTACTTCTTATAATTATTCACGGCCTTAGATATTTTTTTCTGTAAATGTATGATATCATCTAGATTGAATAGACGGATTCTATTCCCAGAAATAATCTGTCTTAAGCAAAGATGTAGATTAGGCTGATGCAAATTTCGAAAGGTTTGCTCCCCAAAGCTTAATTGACGCCAATTTGGGTCCTGATAGTCCCAAAAAATTTGAACACATGTGGTTTTAATTTGGCTTTGCACACGCTATTCAAAGTTTGTATGGGAATTAGTATGAAGAATCTCAAACTTACATTTCCAGATGTTAGATCTTGATATTATGTCCTTCAACCAAGTCTAATTAAGATTTATATAGTGTAAGTTGCCAACTATCAAAATAACGAAGATTTTGACCGTATCGCCCCTTTAATATCAACATTTTGCCCTTCAACTCTAACCGACTTCGAATCAATTTCAATTCCAGAAATAGTAATCACCGTGGAATCGCCTAATGAAGCATTGGTGCTGATAGATGACAGTGAGAGGTTATTACAAAAAGCTACTCACTTTACCAAGTGATAATCAATCAGTGATATCAATTTCACAGAATTGAGCATAATTCAATCACAATCAACCGTCTATCATGTACGACATCGAAGTAAACATTTTTTTCCTGCAAAATCCTCGGTTTGGACCATAAAGCATTGTCTCATGAGGACAATGAAAGTATTGGCACAATTATCGTTTGCATTAAAAAAAATGGACAAAAATAGCCGATTTTTCATGGGTTTCTCTTCACCCGCACTGACAAAACTACCCATGCAACATCAATCATAGTAACCCATGACAAATTTTGATATCTCAAACTCAGTCAAACTCTAACCGTTATGGCAAAAACAGTGAAGCAACCTGTTCAGATGTGTGCACGTTCAAAGAACGGCACCCCGCCGCGTCGAAAATGGACATCGTGCGGAACTTTGTGGACGCCAAATACGCCCGTTCCGGCATCTACAACATCTTGACACTATTGGACAAGAATCAGAGCATCGAAAGAAAGTCCGGTTTCAGACTTCGACGACCCTGAGCGACAAAAAACTCCAAAGGATGCTGAAGAGAAAGACCGAGGGAAAAGTGGCTACATCGCAGCGTGCGCTTGGCCGGGAGGTCGGTTCAACCGGCAAAACAGTAAAAAGTACCTGACGAACATGAACATATATGTCAGGAAGCGGAAGTCTCGTCCGCTGGTTTCAGAGCTGCAGGCAATGATGCAGCGGCAGCGACTACATAAGATGGTCAACATTGGTTGACGACAAGACCTATCTCACCCTGGATGGCAACGACTGACAGGGCACTTCGTATTTTAGTTCCCCACGAAGGAAGTGAGCTCCGAGGTTAAGTTTATTTCACACACCAAGTTCCCAAGAAGGTGCACCGAGAAGAGGACGTCAAAGCCGCTCTTCTTTCGCTCCTAAATGGCCGTGAACGGAAATTTATAGTACGAAATGCCTGCCGGAAGTTGCGTCGTTCATCAAGAAATATCATAAGGGCAAAGACGCGGTGTTATGGCCAGACATGGCGTCGGCCCACTACTCGAAGCGATCGTTGGAGGAGATGGAGCGGCTGAATATCGATGTGGTACCCAAGTCATGTGGTACTCCAACAATTTTGTCGCGAAAACTGAGGAGGATTGATAATAAAACGAAGACAGAGTTTAAAAACTTGCCTACACTTATGTCGTCCGCCATGGCAATGTGTTCCGGTTAACTGCTTAGATTTTTTTGCAAGTACGCTTAAATAATTACCTTCCATGGGATATTTATCAAAAGCAACTATGGTTTCGCCCGGTCGTCCGATTTTAGCAAGAATAACAATACAACTGTGTTGGAAGGAAGGAACATGTTTGGACTAAAGGTCGGTATCGTGTTCGAAAGAAATTTCTATCCCAAACCCATGTTAAATTCCGTTTACTGAAACGGATAAAGGCCAGTATCGACCTAAAAGTAAAGAGGCTACGGAATTTTGTTCAATATTACAAAGCGGAATTTTGACAATTGATCTGCATGGAACGAAATCTCACCTTCACTTACGGAATAATCTTGGGAATAATCAAGCGGAAACATTTTCCGATAGTAAAAGTGACAGCTCCCATTAGCTTGCGTGGAAACCTTACAAATACCAATTTTATTTTTCGTTCTTTTCAGGTGGATACTGCTGCATGAATTTCTTTTTCGATTCTTTACTTTAAGCCAGTACCCTAGTAGCACACTTGTTGCCCTTCGGTTGAGATAACATAAATATGACTTGCTAAGTCATAATCAAGTTACTACAACTAATTATGATCGTAGTGTGCTACTTGGGTATCGACCTTAAAAGTAAAGACGTTACAGAATTTTGTTCAATATTACCATAGACTAACTCTAAGACCAGTAGGTCCCATACAAATAGGATTTTTTTCTTGGCTCAGTCAGTACTAGCACATCGGTCCCAAGCTCGGTCCTAAGCTTAATAATGCGCCCCTTATAATGAACTCACACGAACACACTCTCAAATATTCTGTCAAAATAACACAGCAAATCAAAACAAAGGCGCAAATATGTATAGCAAGGTGCTGGCTTCAAGGTGTACTTCGGACCAAGGGGTTCTACAACAGTGAACCATTTTCAAATCGCTAGTTGCATATTGATTGTTGATATTACCAAGCGGAATTTTGACAATTGATATGCATGGAACGAAATGTCACCTTCACTTACAGAGTACCGACCTTTTTCCGTTACAGTAAACGGAATTTAACATGGGTTTGGTATAGAAGTAGAAATTTCTTTCGAACACGATACCGACCTTTAGATCGATACTGGCCTTAATGTTCCAAAAATTAACCGACAACAACAAAATGTTTCCTACGCAGTCGCGACGTTGGAGTGATGGAATAATTGTTTTCACAACAGCCTTTTACGATTAACAACTTGAACCTGAAATTAGGTAACTTTAATTAGCAACAAATTACAAGGTATGCACACAGCCAAATCTAGCCAAAAAAAACTCGCAGTATAACATAATTTCTCGACATTTATTTCTAAATCCGTAAGAAATCATCTTAATAAAGGGTTAACTTACAACTCGTTTGCATCAAAATATTAATGCTTTGGAATGTTTATTTCCG